>OZ010590.1:52287597-52430097 GCA_963932145.1 Acanthosepion lycidas
CTGATATAGTATTTGGAAGTTGATTTTCCTCTGCTGTTTAAGCATCAGAATAGATAGTAACATGCCTGATCACTACTAGATGTTTGCATCACAGTAGGATTCATTCGTTAATATAGTGTGACTAAAAAAACATACAGAAAAAGTATCACTGTTCGTTATTGTATATGATCAAGCAAACTTTGAAATAATATTTATTAAATTTAACCTTTTCTGTAAATAAAAATGTACTTTTTTGTTGAATTTTTTCCCCTGAGTTCATAAATTTCAAGGAGGTACTTGCTATATTTCATTATTTTCATTTATGTCTTTGCAACTTATCTCAGGATTCACCTTAAATCTGCAGCTGTCAAGAGCATCGATATCCTAAATACTGTACTGCTTTTGGCCTTTTAAAAGTCTAACAATTCAAAGCCTATTATGTTGAAAGATTTTGACATATCCCCAAAAAATAAATTTTTCTCAGAAAGAGAACAATTCATTTGATCATGTAAGTTATGAAATTAAAGGAACCTTAAATGGATTAGAATTTATAGATGCTTAATTAAAAAAAGTACTTTTAATTTTTATATTTTTGAAGGATTGTATATTTGTATTTTATGACCTTTATTGTTAAATCTGCTTATTTTATTCGGTATTTCTAATGAAAATGGTTATATTTTGATATGCATTGTTTTTTAATTTTATATATATATATTACTTGATTTGGATTTTATTTAAATGTATTAATGCCATACATGATACTTCATTTTCTTTTTTCTTTTTCCTTTCAAGACTTCTTGGTCAAATGTTTTCTTCTTTGATGAAACTTAAATCATATTTCTCTTCATACTGTCTTTTCTTGTACATTCCCTGCTTTTATTTGATGAGATTATCTTAATTCTATTTACAAACTACTTTGAGATAGTATCAACCATAAAAGAAAATTGTCAAATGTTAGCTATTAAGTTTTCACTCGATTAATTTATTGGAATTAGTCAACTATTTATTGATTCTAATTTATTTTGTCAAAATAACCATTTGATTTTCCTTGGTTGAATGTCTAATTGATTCTGCTATTGGATGCTGTGTAACAGGTTGTTTGATATATTTGTACTGATCAATATATATATATATATAGGCACATGGCTGAGTGGTTAGAACATTTGCATTCTGACCATGAGACCCAAGTTTGAATCTCACCATGGTTGATTTGTCAGGAAGGAGACTTCCTGATGTTATCGAACTGGAGGGGTCAATCCCAGAATGTGGCACCTTTTGGAAAGTGCCTGAAAGCCAAACCATGGGTTGACCCAAGCCTTGTGAGTGAAATTGGGTAGACATAACCCTTGGGAGCCGTCGATAGCTGTGATAGCACAAAGTCACAAGTTATCATGGCTGAAGGCTTGAGCATGCTGTCTTTGTTCAAATTGTTGATTACGCTAGATAACACGCTCTTTCCCAGAAACTGTAACTATGGTCTGCTCAGCATAGTTGCAGTATAAACCACAGTTGGGATCTGGGTGTTAAGTAAACACAAATGCATCTGAATGAGCATTTGCAATAGGGAATGGCCAGCCGCCCTAGTAGATGGGTATCCTCTGATACAAGTGGCCAGCTAATATTTTTTTTTTTTTTTTTTTTTGGGAAGTGCTATCTGATGATCCGGCGTCCTTTAAAAGGGCTCTGGTGGCATAAATTATTCTAATGGTACCTTAAAGTGATCTGTTTTTCTTTATATATAAATAAAAACAGAACCTTAAAGTGGTCTGTTTTTATTTAAATTATTTGCTCTGGATTTACATTGAACTCTCTGGATTTTATCATTCTTGGGTTTACCCATACAGATTACCTAATTTTTCATAAACTAACTATATATATATATATATATATATATATATATATATATATATATATATATATATATATATATATATATATATACACACACACACTCAGAGAGTGTGTGGATTGAGTGTAAACTCTAAATTGATTTTCTACATTGACTGTATCTGAGGAATTGCATCCCATTTCTAAAATATACACACATTGTGTGGATGTGTTAGAGTTGTTGGTCTTTCTATCATTCCCTACTTGAGTGATCAAGATAGTTAATGAATCATAATATTTATTCATTATTATATACTTTTTTTCTTTGTCTGTTCTGTCTGCTACAAGGCCAAATAACAAGTTGTTTTAAGTTTTGCTGATACAAGAAATTAAGCATATGTAAAATTTTTATTAGAAAAAAATGTTTTTTTTCTGTCTTAGACAATATCCTATTTTATGACTAAACTTTGCCATTACCATTTGTTCTAATGAGGAACACACCCTGTAATGGGAGGTAAAATGATAAAAGTTTTGTTATATTGTTATCTACTAAAGCTGAACTAAAATTGTTACTAATAGGAGTGGAGGGAGAACTTTTCATGCAAAATTCCTTTATCATTATAAAATAGTTATATTGATAAAGAGTTGAAGATAAATGCAGAAAATTCTCTGCTTGAATGATCTAAACAGTTAATCGATCATAATTTTTATTCATTGATTAACTTCGTTTTTTTTTTTTGTCTGTCTGTCTGTCTTCTATGAAGCCAAATAACAAGTTGTTTTAAAGATTATGATAATATAAGAAATTAAGCATTCTTTTAAATTATTTATTAAAATTTTTTTTTCTGTCTTAAGGTAAAATTCTTGGACAAGAGTGCATATCCACTACTGAGAATCAAACCCAGACCATTACAATATGACACAAGCATCATATCCACTGAACAAATGTGTCTCGGTGACGGAACAGTAACAAACCAGACTCGATATAGTGCCAGCTTTTCATAAATTGGTTTGTTACTTCTGTCACCAAGACGTGTTGGTCCAGTGGGTATGACGCTTGCATCATATCGTAACGGTCTGGATTTGATTCTCGGTAGTGGATGCGCACTGCTCCTGATTCCCCAAAATAGGATGAAACAGCCATCCACAGCTTTCTGCATTCTGTTGAGGTTCTTCTAGACTTGATGAATTAATTATATATATATATATATATATATATATATATATATATATAATATTAGTGGCAAATATACATATATATGCAAAATCCACAGGTGCATATACACACATATATATTTTTTGAATAAAAAAAATTCCGAGAGGATAGAATCCAGGTAGAACTCAATGTTCAGGACAGAATAAGGATATAATAAAAAGGCTTAAACACTAATATTCCATGGTCATAATTTATTCCATTGGAATTGTAAATACGATCCAAATTTGTAGGTCTGATGAATTGGATCATATTTACGATTCCAATAGAATAAATTATGACCATGGAATATTAGTGTTTAAGCCTTTTTATTTTATATATATATATATATATATATATATATTCAACTTGAGGTCTGGGGGTGAGCATAAGTCCCAATAGGCATTCAAAGCAAATGTTCTCTTTGAGAGAGCATCAGTTCATTGTGATATTGTTACAGGCCATAATCAAAAACTTTTAAGGTAAATTAAAATTTTACCCTCTCTTGGCAGGTGTAATGTTTTTAAAGGAGAAATAGTTTGCTGAAGTTCTCCTTTACCCTTTCTTCTTTCTGGCCACCATATTATATATGAATAATGAAACATTTTATTAATACATCTATCCACTTGACAGTGTAGTGAATTTATACAAGAGAATTAATATAAAGTGAATATAAGTAGTCTCCATTCTTAGCTGAAGTTAGTTGGAAATCTCTACATTACCAGATACATTTTTTAATCATTTCACCACAAGTAAGGCAATAAAGCCACTAAGATACAAGGGGTTACTGAATGTTAGAGAAAAAGAAGAAAAAAATTAAGAGAGAACAATAAGAAAACAAAAGATAATAAAAGTTGACTGGAAAGCAAGAAGTTGGAAGAATTTGTTCCATAAGCGAGAAATGTAACAGAAAAAAAACTGTTAGCATAGAACTTATGATTAGATCTAAGCCATTTCAACTGTAAAAGATGAATCCTAACTGCTAATCTAGTACTGTGCTTAAATTTGTAAAGAGGAAAGCTCATTAGAGCAATTACCTTCAAAGATATTTATAGAAAAGGTACAGGGAAGCTGTTAAGGTGGTAGAGAAAGTGACTGAAGTCAAGATGCCTGGTCAGGGCCAATAATATTGCAGATTCTTCTTTGTATTTTATCAAGAATCTCTAAATACATAGCAGAAACACCTGACTAGATCTTTTTTGTTTTATGTATCATCTCCCATCGTGGCTCTCCACAACTTTCTATCCTTTGTAAGTTTGTCTTGCATCCAAATACATATACAAAATACATATGCAAAGTGGGTGCTGAAGTTATTGGTTCAATTCACTTTCCAAAAATTAACCAAATGAATTAATATCAGAAATTGTTTATCTCTTTCTTAAGGTAAGACATTGTCATCACATCTTTGTTCTTGGGGCATCTTTATATTTTCTTTTTTCAGATATAGACTGTTCAATCTTCCACATGCTGAGGTGCTTTCTACATGGCTCTGATTAATTTCAAATTTATTTTCTCTTATATTCATAATATGAAAAATAACTAATCACTTTTTGATACTATTGTTGAATCCTTATCTCTTCACTTTATTTTCCTTTGATCTTTGATCCTTTTTATTTGTCCATGGCTAAACTGCTGTTTTCCAATTTAATTGCTGCCGTCACGTGCATACAAAAACATTAAAGGAAAAATACAACTAAGCTGCATTTCAGATATGTAAAGTAGATGCTTTTAAAGAAAATATATTTGTGGTTTGGTTATTTATTATCAACAAGAAAAGAAAAAAAAAATTTCACTTTGCATCTTTGAACAAAGGCATTAAATGTACATTGAGATAATCTAAAGGGTTGAGTTGGGAATATTTTAAGTAGAAATAATAAATAGGTCAGGCGAAAAAAAATAAATAGGGGGAATAGTATAAATAAGGGAAAGATTTGTTGAGAGGCTTAATAATAGACGTAATGAGATAAGATGAATGGGCAGAAAAACAAAGATGAAAGTTGGATTAGAAAAAAGAAATTGGAGAAATAAGGGATGAATTAAAGCAGATTGGGTGGGCATGGAAATTTGAAAGGGAAAGGAAAGAGAAGGTGAGAAGTAAAATAAATAAAAATAGGGGGGGGAATGAATAAAATGGGAAAGAAAAAGTGAAAATATTACACACACACACACACAGAGTCTAATTTTATTATGTAAGTCAATGTTTTTATTGTAAAATTGCTGTTAAACTATTTATGCTTATATATCCTGAAAATTTTACAAATATCAACCAGTTATGTGTCATACGTGATGCACGCTTAGGCAATCGTGTATCTTTTGATACATGACAAACGAGGCAGATTTTTTGCGGCAGTAGGTTGCCATTTCTTTCTGCAGTAGACCAGTTGCTATCCAAGGTTATAGAACCTAGTCTGTCCTGCTATTTACACATAACTAGGGGGAGAAGAGGATTCATACCTTTTCCAAGGGTATTAGCACGTAAGTGAATGTGATGGATTCAACTGGAATTCGAACTCTACTCTCCGAGCCACTATACATTACTCCACCATGCCTCCTTTTACAAATATATTGTATGAATTTCAGTTTATGATATCTATCCTTATTAAAAATATTGATAACTTGTTTTATTAGTGTTATGTGCATAGTGCTGTAATGGATAATGGCTCAAAATGAGAAATCAGAGAGGTGGATTTAAATTCCAGTTAGGTTCATTACATTCACTTGCGCACAAAGGAAAGGTATGAATCTATCTCTTCTCCTCTCAGCTATGAGTTGAATAGCAGGACAAACTGGAGCCTATAGCCTTGGCTGGCAACCAGTCTATCACAGAAAAAAATGGCAACCTACTGCGAGAAAATCTTCTGCCTAATCAGCCAAGATTCAAAAGAAAGTGTGTATCACATATGGCACTTAACTGACTGAGGTTGTCTCATTCAAAAAGTAAAACAAATTTTTATTCATAAATAAATCCAAATAATATAGACTATAAAAACATGTCTGATTAATGCATTACCCCCTTATATTTGAATAAATTATAACATTAATATGGGTAAGGTGTGTAAATTACTGTAGAGTAGTTTGTAACACGTTTATTTATCATCTCTAAGTTCTGACTCTGTCTTTGGGCAGTGTGTGCTCAGGGGCAGCTTCGTCAAAGGACAGAATTGCAACTGAGGAAAATTATACTGAGAGGTGCCAAGCCCTGGGGAACAGCTGCTTGAGGCTATGCCCTCTCATTGCACCAGAGAGAGGGATCGGTGCTCACACCGAGGCCAGTGCAACTGACGGCTGTATGGGCTTGGGCAATTTTTGTTCCTAGCCTGTGTGTACATGCTTGGGCTCCCCACATTAAATCGACCTTGTGTCACAACCTGACCTCGTGGGGGGTCAGTTGAGTAAATACAAATCTGGGCTCCTTGATATTTTATAATTCTCATCGGCTTTTCAAACCTCTAATTTTGCAGCATCAGGTCAGCATCTTCTGTTTTTCTGAATCATATTCTCTTATTATGGTCCTTTTCCTCACAAACTTATTTTTTTTCTTTCACTCTCTTGCATCTTAGTGGCATTATTGCCTTGCTTTGGGTGGAATGATTAAAGACTCAATGAGATAGAAAAAAATTGAAGAAACCCACTTCCCAAAATCTGACCAAATACACAAAATCAAAATTTGTTCTTTCTTTCTTAGGATATAACCTTTATAATAATATCTCTATCTATAAAAGGCAGGGTGTGTGTGTGTGACGAATGCATGGCCGCAATTTTTGACAGATTTGCACCAAAATTTACATACACATGTTCCAAGTTAGTGGGAAGGCCAAGACCGACTCCCATCGATAGTGGAAATAATTGATTTTTTTCATGCTTCTACAGTAGTTTTCATGTAGTTTGCGGCCATTTTGTACTGGCCAGAGTGAGAGCCTATAGCTGGCCACCACGAATAGGCAAGAAGATTCTATTGGCCAGCATGAGAGCCAACAGCTGACTTTAACAAATGTTAACTAGCATGCTAGCATGCAAAATAAATCAATAGCTGCATTCATCACAAGTGGGAAAAATTTAAATCTGCATGGCACTTTACTCCAATTGGCTCATTGACTTGCTTAAACTCAACGTTGATTCTGATTCCGCAGAACTCGGTTGGGTGTGAAAAAGTATTTGTTAACATTCTTTTTTCATTCGGTTTTTCCAGTTACGAGTCTTTTTTTTAAAGCTGATCGTTTTGTGTTCATTTTGTTTAGTTCTTTAATTTAATGTTTAGTTCTTTAGATTTAATGTTTAGTATAGAGCTTAGAAAAACTTCACAGTGTGAGATAGGCAAGAAGTAAGGCATGTAGCAACATCAGCATGGCAAAGGGCACTCCTTTAAAGGCAAGGAAAGGCAAAAATATTTTAAGTCAAGTAAAGTGATAGCAATTGCTGTATGAGTTTTACGATTTTTGAATCAAGCATGAGCAACGCCGGGCCATACTGTTAGAGTCATGTATTTTTATGTACACCTGGATATAATTTCCATTAAATGAATGAATTTTTATAAAATGGATAAAAAAGACAAATGAAACAGAAGACAAAAATAATATTGAGAATGAAATATGAAAACATAAGGGGGAAGAAATTAAAAAAATCAAAGAAAAGCAAGAAAAATGAAATTTAGTTGTAAACTGGGAAGGAAATGCAATGGAGGTAAGTTGATCTAGTTGTGTGGCCCCAGTGCAGTAGGAAGCAGCTATTAAACATTTTGTCTTTAACGGCTACTGTATAATTTAGCTTGTCAGGGCAAACTGATACTTGATATAGAAATGGTGTTGAGATCAGAGGCCAAAGTAGGCTAAGCCACAAGAAATGGAAGAAAAAGATTTACGGTAATCCTTACACTTAAGATATTAGTACTCCCAAATACACTTAAAGCATATTGTCTATGAAGAATAGTTTAAATATTGTATTATTTCTACTAAATCAAGTGATAGTTCTCTTTTCCTATTTCTTGATTCTTTGTCATTAAATGTATAATTATTTTACTGCTATTAACAAGATTTTTGTCTATTCACTGTGGCTAAATTCCACAGATTTGAAATAAAAGCAAATATGGTTTGGGTTGAAATATTAGTCCACAGGAATTAAGATTATGTAGTAGCTGTTTAATCTACAATATCACAATATTTGTTTATTAAACAAATACACCAATAGTTTAATTCACTTTAATGTGTACACTCACACACACACACACACACACACACACACACACACACACACACACACACACACATATATATATGAGCGAGAGAGAGAGAGACAGCATCTGACCGTGATGAGTGTTTTGACATGAAACTCTGTAGTTGATCAATAAGATAAGTTGACTGAATATTTATTAATTTATTGAAGAAATATATAATATGGGGTGTGGGAGAAATACCTCCCACATTTCTAAAGGTTGACAAAAAGACTAAGATAACTGCTATTAATAAATATTTCCCTATTGTTTAATTAAAGGGTTACAGTTTTTATTCATTTTGCTTTAAAAATGACATCCTCCAAATGGTGACCTATTTGTCATGTAGATGATTTCTAAAGTTTTCCATCACCTGGAAGTTTGAGTGCTTTGAGATCTTCCAGGTGACTTGCTTTTAAGTGCTGAACCTGTAGCCCTGAAATTTTCAACCCACAGCAGTATCGATTTTCTATTCAGAACAGCATTTCAGTGTAACATGAAATGAGTTCTCTGCGTTGCAATTACAGATTCATCAGTCTTTAAAAAAAACGTTTCAACAGCAAATACATGGCATGCATTAGTCTAAGCTATGATGGTAACCGAAGAAAAATGGTGGAACTCAAGCTAGATGCAGATAGCATTGCCTAAGGTCACTAGCACCACACAGGTGATAGTTTAAAATGTGGGAGCTATTTCTGCCGCACACTCTGTGTGTGTGTGTGTGTGTGTGTGTGTATATATATATATATATATATAAAATCTCCAAATGAGAGAGAGAACAGATGATATGTTTTCAACATGTTTTTATTATAATCTCTTTATATATATATATATATATATATATATATATATATATAAATAAATTAGGGAATACTGAAAAATTCTTGAACTGATAAACCTTGAAAATCACTTGAAGCATGAAACTCACCATGCAACCTGAATTTCTATGATGCAGTGTTATCATTATTTACATACAGACCATTGTCCTCATCATTGTTGTTCTTGTCAGTTCTTATTATTGATAATAACAAAGATGACAATAGTTCACATTTATATATTCACCATGCAGTGCTGAATCTTGTATTTTGTGTGTATGCACACTTGCTCAACACTCATATATATATATATATATATATATATATTGTTGATAATTTACTAAGAAATGGATTGGTCTAGAATTGATGAAGGCTATATGAGCCAGAGCATGTTCATACACTCCTAATGATTCTATTGTCATAATTGGTAATATTCTCAGTTTTGAACTGAAGCCTTTATTCAATCCATAGGAAATTGTAGATTGTTCTCATTTCGCTTTCTATAGTTAAGGGAGATAACTCTTATCAGTTAATACTCTCCAGTTTTATTCATCTTTGTGTCACTTATCTATTTCTTGCATTGTGATAATTTTTAGCATTACTATACCTTAGAATTGAACCTATGGAACCAGATATATTTTAATAAATGCTTTAATCCATAAGGTTATGTGTCTTGAGCTAATCAAGTGGTATTATTTTGGGGCCTTAAACCTAATACCTGTACTCAAGTGGTGAAATTTTTTGCATGTTCTTTATTAAGAGAGTCCCAGTTGTTGTCTATCATTATGCTAGGTCTACTGAGGAGGTTGTCAGTGCCTAACATGCATATTGATTGTAGCATGGCATATAATAATTCCACATCTAAAAAGGTTTCTGACATAAGAGTTATTATATGCATGATATTTTAAGTTGTAATTGTAGAATTGTTAAAGTTTGAAACACTTGACCAAAAAAAAACTCTTTGGGGACGAACACCAAATTGAATGTCTAAAGAAAGTTAGTAAGTTAAGTCAGATTTTTATACACAAATTTATCCTTTAAAAATAAGTTTCTTCAATACATTAAATTTCTAATAATTTTTCTAAGTTGAACAGAATTTTTACAAGCAGTTGTGATTTTATGAAACTGAATATTAACTCGATATAAATTCTGAATAGATTCAAGAATATCAGCTGACAGGTTTAAAATTTTAATTTAAGGATAGTATTTAAAAATAAAATAGTTCATAAGAATGATGCTTACTGACAATGTGAGACCAGCTTATATAAATTTCAATGGAAACTCTTTTTTTTTTTTTTTTTTTTTTTTTTAGAAAAATAATTTGCAATGGTTTTTTTATATAGTAAAATAATTGGAAATGGATTTTAATCCATACTTTAGCATTTGCTGTCATTTTATATATAATCATTAGAGCAATGAAAATTTTGATTTATTTTCATCTTTTCTGGTAAAGCCCATAGTATCACTTGTTAAATGAACAGTTTTAATAATATAAAAAAAATAAATAAAACAACAAGATTTTTGTACTTTTTTTCCTTTACTTTTTATATAAAAGCTTTGAACTAAACTTATGGCTTGATTTAAACCAATCCGTGATTGTAAATTTAGCTAACCATTATGTGGGTAGAAGAGAATTCATTTGTTATATTACAATTTCATAAGGTAATGGAAAATATTTCAAGTGATAGATGGCACCTGGGGAGGAATGATGAGAAAACTGTTGGTTTAAAATAGACAGACAAAAAAAAAAAAAAAAAAAAAAAAAACAACTGAATTATCTGTCTTTTTTTGATAAGAAAAAAACATAGAAAGTTTGTATGAAATAAATCAAATTTGTACATTTTTTTTTCACTCAATACTAGGCAGAAGACACACATATGCGTATATACACACACACACCTGTTTGTGTTTGGTGACAAGTTTATGAAGTGGGGACCAACTACCCAAAATTAGTATTTTGATGTTTGGTTATTGAAATATTGATTTTGGGAAGTGAATAGAAGATAACTTTTCAGCACTTCCAAGTGTGGGTGTGTGTTTTAATTTACCAGTTTGTGACTGGAAGGGATAATTCTGAGGAGGCTATAAATCCAGGGAGAGCTCAATGTCGGCTACACAGCATTATAATGATAATAAGAGACTTTAATTATCCATTTTGATTATAATTTATTTTGTGAACACTGAGGTGTCCAACTCTTCATATTGAAATCTTCTCTGTAAATGGAATAAATATATATATATATATATATATATAATTATGAAACAATTACTTTAATATATTTTCTGTTTATATGTTATTTTTATATTTACAAATATTTAAGTAAATCCTCTGTTTATAATGAAGTGTATTAACATTTACTAGCCTGAATGTCAGAAATTTCATAGAAAATATGTGTCCACTTACAGAAATCAAACCTGTATCCTACACTGAACTGCCATATAGCCTGACGTGTTATGCCATTTAGCTACAAAGGAAGTGTCTGGTTAGCAAGGTCAAATTACTGTTTTTAAACTACAAATTTCCCATGATTTCTCAAACACTCATATCTGCTCAAAGTGTATCTTAATGTAAACAAATGACATATGAAATGAACTAAGTCCGACAAAAATGGTTTTATTGTTCAAGTTTAAAATAACAGAACATTCTATTTTTACTTTGTTATAAGAGTTCAATACATAGATATGAGTGAGTTTTTAAAAAAATAAATGTTGAAGTGTCGTACACAAAAAAGAAAAAATATATACACGTCTGGTTCCTCAGATAAATAAAAATTGTTTTGTCCTTCAAATTCTATAACTAACATTTAGTTCATGGTTGAATAATTATGAAGTTTAACATAGCATTAAAAAAATTCTCTTTTCACTTTCTCACCAATTGGGCAAAATGCTTCTGTCAGCATTTCATTTTTAAAATGCTCTCTCATATATGCATGCACCAGCAATCTACGGTCAGGTTTGTCAGATAAAAAAAAGTGCACTGTCTTAAACAAAAAAAAAAAAAAAGTGAAAAATAACATTCTCTTCCCTATAGAATACTTATCCATTTCTATTTTAAAATTTTAACATAAAATTCTATTTCTACCATATCATCCTTGAAAAGTGTTACACACACACACACACACAATGATTTGTATATTCCTTATGTATATAAAAGTGATCTATTTTTAAATACTTGATGAAGTGCTTTTTAATACACTTAAAAATTATGAGATAATGATATCCGTTTTTATATATATCAAGAATAATATCGGGGGGGGGGGAATGTATTGAGACTGGAAAGTGAGGACTGGGCAGTTCCTGTCCAAATATGGCAACAGTACTCCATTCTCAGCCTGATCTGGCTCTTATAGAGGTTGAGGATAGCATGAGAAGTCAGGTACTTACTGGAACGGTACAGGGAGCTGACCATTTTTCCTCCATCTTTAGCAATGGATCATATGTAGAACTTCCATTTGAGGTAAGGTGTTAAACAAGGCCTAATGTTCTCAAAGCACAAAGCCTCCCCAAAAGGACAACGATTCATCATGATTGGTGGTTGTTCGGGGTCCAATCTATCTATAAATGAATATTTCTGTTTTCAGTTATTGTAATAAATTCAAGGGATTAGCAGTTTTCAATCTATTAGGTTGGTGCAAAAATAATGACGTAATAATGTCGTTTTTTGACGTATTTTTTAACATCAAAAAATGACATTATTACGTCATTATTTTGGCACCAACCTAATAGAAAATGTTGAATATTCTGCTAATAATACAGTATTCTTGTCTGGACCCTGACGAGTGAAACATCAAGAAAGTTGGTCTTTGATAAGTATTCAAAACTTTTTATAAATTTGATAACATTTATTACTTTAGATGTCTATTGAGCACATTATTGAGAAAATTCTGCTTACCTTGACATAAATTAAATTACATTATTTTACATATATCAATTGGTATTATTTAATTATCAGTTAAATCATGCTGAAGTTGAGCAGTGTCGGGCTAGGTCGGTATTTAGTTGGAGAGAGGACTGCTTGCCAACATACAGCACTATCAGCAATCACAGAGGTCATATTGGGATATGAATTTGCACATTTTCAACTCCACCATTATCTTCATATCAAACTTGACAGTGACTTCTTGACAATATTAGCCCTGGAAGAGGATCCCAACATGTCTCTGTTGGGGAGTTCCTGAAAACTATATCATGGGTTGACCCAAGTGTTGTGAGTGAAATTGGGGAGACAGAACTGTTTGAAAGTTGTTGGGAATTGTGACTGAGGTTTTAGAGTGCTGGTCTTGTTTAACTACCTATCACCCAGATTGTGCACACTCTCCCATAAATTGTAAGTTGGGCTGACTATAGTTGCAGTATAAAGGTAGGCTTTTTGGGGGTCTGGGGAAACACAAATGTGCCTGATCAAGTGTCTGCAACTAGCCAATTTAACAGACTGCTGTATTCAGAAAACTAGTAGCCAGCCATTCTTACTCAAATTGTATGCGGCAAGTTGCAATGTATTGCTCTTTTTGATATCATTCTGATCACAAATATAGCATTCTTTCTTCCAGTGTCTTTAACATGCTGATCTTGTCCTATTTCCTGCGTGATTCTGCTGCGTGCACTATTCCTCAAGATTCAGATGATAAGTTTTGTTACATGGCTCATTACACTGATTACCTGATAGTTTTGATTTCCTTGCATATAAATTTTTAGTGCTGTGAATATGGATCTATTTAGGTCTTCTTGTATATCACCATCATCACTGTTGTATATTTCATTTATTGTCTGTAATTTTGTCAATTACCTAGAAAATTATTTAAAAAAAAAAAAAAAAAAAAAAAAAAAATGTACAATATGATGTGAGTGTTATAAAATCAAAGAAAAACTGGTGAAAAATTAGTAGGAAAATAAAAGATCTTAATATTATCAGTTAGTTATAACAACATTTACATGTGTATGCTTACATATGAGCACATGGTGAACAAGAGAAACATGATAGATAATTATTAGAGATTCTGTTCGTCATAAACTTTCAAAAAGTGAAGGTCAGAAGGAAAAGGAAGGCAAAGTTTCAAGTTGGTGTATGAAGAGAGTTGGCATTTTTTTGTCAAATCAAAATGAAGTTCATTCATCCTGTGTATATAAATAGTTTCCAGGATATATTTTTGATCGGTGAGAGGAGAGACATGTAATAAAAAATGAAAAGCTGTCAAGCATTCTACATCACTAGGATTTGGAACATTCTTTATTTTCTAGACTTTTTCTTGGTGGGCTTACAGACATATCATGTTGAAACTACTGGTTCCAGTACAAATGGATAACTGCTTGTGAATACCAAGTGCTGTAAGCTTGGATATGCAGGTGGTGTAATAGCTTTTAATCAGGGAGCCAAGTTCCAATTCCAGTTAGGTTGTTATACTTATGCATAAATAGTCTTGGGAAAAGTATGTATCTACCTCTCCTTCCCCCAACTATGGGTTAATTAGCAAGACTTGTATCACTAAATTATTATTTAAAAAAAAAATCTAAAAACTATTTCTAGCTTTAAATAACCTGCAATGTGTTGATGAGCTGTAGAAAACAAATCAATCTTTCTTGGTGTTGTTAATGCTTTTATCTTTAACATATGTAAAATTATCTTTATCTCTTTCCAATTATCTTGAGTAGATTATTTAATCTCCAAATGTAAAAGAACAAAAAGAATATAAATTCAAATATTCATAACATTAATTTAAAAAAGGCTCAGTACAAGAGTAGAGCAATAATTATTTATTATAAACTGTTACATTGGAACATACAAGTTACCATGACAAAAATGCATATTTGTTTTGATGTCTAATTTAGACATCAGGTGGTAACATTGATTTACCAATGCTAACCACCTGATGAAATGTCTAAATTAGACATCAAAACAAATATGCATTTTTGCCATGGTAACTTGCATGTTCCAATGTAACAGTTTATTATATATATATATATATATATATATATATATATATATATATATATATAAGAAAATATACGGAAAAAACAAACAAAAATCCTTATATGCAATTATGCTGTTTTAATGTTAATATGTCAACGTCGGACGTTATAAAACTTTCAGATATCTGTTTGGATAAGTCTTGTTCTTATGTCCATCGTCTTTTTCATATTGAATTGATAATGTTAATTATATTTTATGAATATGTCCTGAAGATGGTTTATTAGACCGAAATGTCCGACGTTGACATATTAACATTAAAACAGCATAATTGCATATAAGGATTTTTGTTTGTTTCTTCCGTATATTTTCTTCATATTGTCGGATCTATATCCATATATTTGCTTACATACACACACACACACACACATATATATATATATATATATATATATATCTCGGAACAAAAATTTATGTAAATTAATAAAATTGTTTTTGCATATGATTCAGAAAAATTTCTAAAAGAAAAAATATGCAGATATCAATATCACACTTTTAAACAATATATGTAAATAACTACTAAGTCTCTGGAAAAATCAGGGATCAATTTGACACTATATCAATATTATGATCATGACCCCACCCTTCTAAATTAATTTTTAAAAAGATTCACTATTTGTAGACAAGTATTACAGTCTAAGAAATATTTTCCTGTAATTTTTTTTTTTTTTTTTTTTTTTTTTCAAGTGAAACAATATATTTTAAGTAGTGCTTAAATCTCCAGTATCTTCCTTGTTATTATTTTTTTTATGAAGTGTCTGCAAAATTTCCCAATGCGCTCTTTTGTTGAAAACTAGATAGTAAATACACAGAGAATCATATTATTTATTCTAACTAAAAATACTGGAAACTTTGCCTGCACCTTATATAATTGCTTTGAATGTTTACCCTATGATTATTGACTTGACAGCAAGTCTCCTTAAATTTCTAGCACTATCTATCATATCCAGTACTGACAATTTCAATCCTTTCTTGAATCTCCAAGTCTCTCTTTTTATAGGCTGTTTCAGTGGCACCACTTTTTAGAAATAATGTGGATCTTTAAACTTTCTTCAGTTTCTGGGTAAAGTTGTCATCTCATCCATTGGCCTGCTGGTACAACCATATTGACAATCTAACAGTTTTTCTTTCTCTTGTTTACATCAACTAAATCCGGTCTTCTTGTTTGAATAAGGGTGTGGTTTGAATATTACATTTCTAGTGTATTTTACTTTATTTTGGTGAGGAGGTTTCTGCATGTACTATTTTTTTATATGGGCCAACCTGTCATTTGCACAATTCTCAATGTATCAGTGATTATTACTTTCATTATATCAAAAAAAAAAAAATTGCAATTCAAATGCTTTATACCTGTATTATTGGGAATGGTAAGAACATCAAGAGTGGGCATCTTAAATAAGAAAGTCAGGTTCAACAGAATAATGTCCAATTTTAACCCATTAATGGCCAATGTCCCAAAAATGGGACAGTAGCCATTAATGTGTGATAGGTACAAATTTATAATTACCAGAATTTTTATAAACCTATGATTTGAAACTGGATATTTTTTTTATTTTTTTTTTTAAAATAATTAATACTAATATTTTTCCCCCTAATTATTTTCAAATAAACTTAGTTAATACTGGATGTTTTTTAATAACTCTATATTCTATATCATGGAACAGTAACCTTTTGGAGAGAGCGGGCCAGACAGCTATGCAGTGTTGCGGGGGCGGGCCATGATATTAAATGTACTATAATAAATTGTCCCAACTTCAGATCGCTTCGTCCAAAAATCTGCCTTTGTCTGGAGAAACTTTCTTTACAGCAGTTGTTTTCTTGACAAACAAAAACGTTTTCTGAAGTGCTCAATGTAAATATAAGTATCCATCTTTTGTTAAAATTTCAGCACTCAAAACCCACTTTTCTTTTCTTAGTTTCCATCGTCTTGTTTTTGTTCAGACATCTTTTCAAAACTCTTTTTTTGACTTCTGGAAAGGAACAACCCCCCCCCCCCCAAAAAAAAAAACAAACAAACAAAGAGTACAGTAATTGAGCCGAGTTATGGTTGAATTGGTGGGCTGGACTAAAATCCTTTGTGGGTCAGATGTGGCCAAGGGTTGCCGACTTCTGCTCTGTACTATACTCAGTGCTGGATTTTAAGGTGAGCATTAATGCATTATCTTTGTATCTATTTTAATAAAGGTAAAAATAAGTTCCAGATGTCCCTACCCAGAGCTGAGCAATAAAGTTTGTAAAGTTGGCAAGGGGGCGGATGTTAGATAATTATAAGATTTTATTGATGCAACAAATTATGCAATTATTTCGATTAACCATGTTATTTATTAGAACAATTCACTACTTGTGTATCAGTAAAAAAACTTAATTGGCAATAATAATACAAGTGACAGATGGCTGTAAAAAGGCACTGTTGATTATTTGTAATTTGTTTAAATAATGCACTATTTTTTGGCATCATACAGTAATAATTTTAAGTAAAATGATGCACTAAAATAAGTAACCAAGTAATCGTTTTAAGTTCTGAATATTATTGCCTTTTATTGAACTTATTATTTGGTAATAATTTTTTTTTTTTTTTTTTTTTGTTTGTTAGGTCTGTCATTGAATTAAAATATGCATATACCCACTCAAACATAATTTGAATAAAAGTGAAATGGACATATTGTCCTGGAGAACTAATTTCTTATGGGTGGGTCCTTTGAAGTTATTTTATGACTGTATTTAAACACTGTATACTTTCTAATGTAGCATTTTAAATGGAGAATTTAGATTTGAAATTTGATCATCTTGCTGTCAGCAAAGCAACTGATACTAGTAATTAATAAGATAAGAATTTTTTTTTTAATTTTGATTATTTTTTTTTTCTCCCTGTATGTGCACACATGCATGCCCTGAATTGTATCAGAAAAGAAGATATTGGTCATTAATTTATAATAAAGGTTTTTGTTTATGCTTAATTGCATAATTTACTGTAAGAATTTATCTACAAAGATTGACTGCAATCTGAGGAACATTTTTCTTTTTCCTAATCTTTATAGGATTTTTTTTACTTATTCTCGGCTTTCTATTATGTCAGATGGTTTATTTTTCTACTAATAGTAGATGTAGTAGTTTGAAATTGTTTGAATTTCTTAGATTCTCATGAAATCTTTTTACTACTTTTTCTTTTATCTGTTTTTACTCTAGAGAAAAATCAGATTATGATTTGCTAAATAATGAGCATACATGATGAAAAAATTCCCCAAACTTAATAAAAACAAATACAAAATTCTTTATTAAGGAAAGAAAACACTAAAGGATTTTTTGATTATTAAATTATATTTTTTTTAATCCTTTTTAGATCTTTTGAAATTTTGGTTAATTTTTTTTTTTTTTTTTTTTTTTTTCCACATCCACAGGTTGGCCAAAGATTAGTATAGGAACTTTTAGCATCTTTTTTGCAGTGAAAAACATTGATTTGGAAATTCTTGCAAAAATCAAATAATTGCTGGATTTTAATGAAACTTTCAGGACTTATTCACAAATGAATTAAATTATTTTAGAAATGTCTTTTTATTTTTTCTTTCAGAAAATTTACACATTTATTACTCCTGACTTATTTTATGAAATTTTGAGAAATTAAATTTTGTAGAGCTTAATGTTTATATTAGTTATATGCAGAACTCATTAAATTCTCAATTTCTTTTTGTAAAACTGGTACCCATTTACTAAAAATCTGCCCTGACGTAATATTTTTAAAAGAATTTTGAATATTTTTGTATGTGTATAAATGTGTTGAATTTTGTAAATACATATGTCCATACACAACATTATCAGAAAATATGAAGGATAACTGTAGTAAATTTGAAGCCAAAATTCAATAAAACAGATTATGGAGAATATTTCCCCAAATTTTTAAGATCACCGAGTAATTAAAAATGATATATAAAAAAGGTGTTTACATTATATTCTTCAAGTAAATTTTACAGATATGACCACCATAGAAAAACATTAGATAAACTTTTGTCATTGAAGCTGTCAACATGTCAACACCTAAGAAAAGAGCTACTGCTATGTTAAAAATGCATTTCTGTGATATTTTAAACTTAAAGTAAGTAATGTTTCAAGTCACATTAATTAAACTTCAGCTAATGTCCCTCAAATAAAGTTTCAGAAAAGTATTTTTATGAAGTATTTTTTAATAAAGAGAATTACATTGTGATAACAGCTGACTAAAAAATGGAGCTAAAATCAGCAATGGTTAGTGAGTTCAAAACAAAATCTCCTTCCAGTCAGTCTAAATTAGTTTTGAAAGAGAGCAAAGTATTTTGCTTACTGGAAATATTAAATTTAATCTATTAGCTTGAAATTAAAATTAAGATAAAAGCTTCAAGAAATATTTTTTCATTTTAAAAATTAATTTTAAACCTTAGGTATTGTGAATATGTAGAGGTATTGAATGAAGAATATAGTTATATGCTTAAATTTGAAATATCTTAATTTTTGTGCTCTAATTTTTTTTAATAATCAATTCATCCAAAGCAAGTCAATAATGCTACTAAGATTCAAGGGGGCTACTGGGAGTGAAAGAGAATGAGGAAACTTTAGAAGGAACCAAAAACTCAATCCTAAATAGGAAACAAAGGATAAACTTTGACTTCTGTTCAAAAGACTGAAGAGGACTGTGAACTAGATGATAGTCAAACTTATTTACTCCTATCTTTTACTAAAGTGCTGTCCTAGTCAGACGGACTTCTTAGGATCTTGTTCTTTTTCTATGTGTCCTGTCCCTTCAGGACTTGAGCAATCATGCCTCTTCATAAATTCCTGTCCTTTGCGGCTCTTAGTAAATTTTATCTTTTTTGCTGTCTCTCTTAATCCCTGTTATGTCAACTATTTACACAAAATTGTTAAATAGGTTATTCACTGTTTTCCTCTGTCCCTCATGCCTTTAATGTTCTGTGAGTATCAAATTCTCCAATTTTTTTTAATCAATTCACCCCAAACAAGGCAATAATACCAATAAGTTGCAAGGCGCTACCGGGAAGGAAAGAGTCAAAAGGCTTTAGAAGGAACCAGAAACCCCAATGCTAAACAGGAAACAAGGGATAAACCTCAACAAAAGACTGTAAATTGGAGGATAGACACACCTATTTATTACTATTGTGGTGGGGGGAAGAAGAAAATAAATAGTAAATAAAATTTTAAAGTTTAGATGGAGATATTAGAAGTCGGTCAGTTATGTGCCATGCGTGATACATGTGTAGGTGATCATGTATCTTTGGGCATATTTTTGTTTACCCACAATAGGTTGCCATTTCTTTCTGCAGTAGACCAGTTGTCATCCAAGGCTATAGAACCAGGTCTGTCCTGCTGTTTATGCATAGCTGGGAGAGGTAGAAGAGGATTCATACCTTTCCCAAGAGTATTAGCATGTAAGTGAATGTAATGTATTCGACTGGAATTCAAACTCAGCTCTCCGATTCCTCAATTCGAGCCACTATCCATTACTCCACCATGCCTCCTATTAGAAGTAGAGGGTTGAAATAGACTTAAGAAAGAACCAAAAATCCAGTCCTAATCTGTGTCCTTTCTGTTTACATTTTCACTGTATGGTATTTTTAGCTTCATTTTGTAAAACCACATTTCTGATGTCTTGATTTTTCTCTTCATCTGGTGAGGATTTAAATCTCATTGGAACGGAAACTAATTTGTATTTTTGATCCATGTTGCTTAATTGATGATCACAGAATATTAAAGCAACCTGAGCATAATCCATAAAAAATGACAAAAATAAGATAAAAGAATAAACCAAAAATGAATGTTTTGGTTTGGGGGGGGGATGTTTGGAAGAACTGAATTTGCTCATATGCTGTTGGCATTGTGCCTAATAATCTTATGTTATATAATTATATGTTTGCAGTCTTTATCTACAAATTATATGCTACAATAATGTTTTGATTGACATAAGCAGTTGAATATTATGGGTTGTTATATCACAGCAGTTCATCCTGGTTTATAATATTTCAAAATGAAGAGATTACTGAATTGTGCATCCTTGTGTAAAATTTTTAGTATCAGTATAAACATACACGCACACACACTCATATTCTATTGGCTGTCATCATCATTCAAGTCGACCAATCAGATGCCTAGTTATGGTATTAGATTGTTCATAGGATTTTCATTACTTTGGGTAGAAGATGATCTGAACACACGTGAACAGGAAAGCTTTCTGTTCACTTTCCTGTCTTTATAAGATTTTTATAATCAATCCTTCAGATTAGCAGGATACTGACTATATTAAAAGTGATGGATTTTATTAGACTGTTGGTAATTTTTTTTTTTTTTTTTTTTTAAATACTGGAACTCATTTGAAAAATTCTTTTAAGGAAATCCCCATCAATACTAGAAAGAGTAATAATAGCTATTAGACTTGTAGGGCTTTTGTTAGGAGTCTCAGATCCATCCCCTGTTTTGATACAGGGCCCCCTTTATTTTCCCAACCTGGGGGTCACAAATATCTGAAGGAAAATTGGGGAGAGGGCAGCACATTTTTTAAATTACTAAAAATCAGCGAATTATCCAATTTAAATGAAAATTTCAGTACATATTCATTAATTTTTAACTTTTATAATGAATAGGTTTTTTATTTAAAAAAAAAAAAAAAAAAAAAAAAAATCTGAGAAAATTTCTTTTTGTAATAACCACCAATATTTTTCATGACAAAATTTTACCTGAAAAAATGTTTAAGTTTCAAATTTTTACATTTCCATAAAGATTAATTGTCAACACATCTCCACTGAATCAAAAAACTTTTACAAAGATTCCGACACAACACAGATTGTCTTAATAGTTTGTTTTAAAAACAGTATTTCAGTTTTTGGGAAAATTTTTCCTCTGTTGAAATCTTTAAACATTTTTACTTTTTTAAGCGATCATTTTCTCGGTTTTATCTTTCTAGAAATGTAAAGAAATAGGGACTAGAAATTTTATTTTAATTACTAGCCATGGTCTTCTGTTTAGTTATTATTATTAAAAAAAAAAAAAAAAAAAAATTGGAGCTCCTCCTCACAGAATAAAAATGATTTTACCAAGATATATTACTCTCTTAACTGATTTAAAAAAAACTGTTCAGAAAGAAAATACCATTAAAAAAAAAAAAAAAAAAAGCGCTACTGAAATTAGCACTTCTGTCCCTTCTCCCTTGTGGGCAGGGGGTGCTCATGTGGTTGAGTGGTTTGTGGGGAGTAAGCACTGGCCCTGTAGTTGATGACTGATAATGTAACATCAGTTTAAAAGTAATTAGAAAAAAATGGCAGATGGTCATAAAACTGTGCTGGAAAAAAAAAAAAAAAAAAAGACAGAAGCCACAATAGGGTCCCAAAAAAAACGACCAAGGTTGGGTGTTTCAGGGGTAAGGGACACCAGTCCTGTAGACTTGAAACATATTTTCCTGAAAAATTGTTTTAAAAGACTTTATAAATTTCAATTAACAACAGTACTGGCTGCTCAGTTAATAAATAAATGCCAAATGTTTCCTAGTAGGATAACTGCTAATGTTAATACTGTTGATTGAAATTTATAAAATAATTCTCAAAACAATTTTTCAGGAAAATTGCTCTTTCCAGTATTGATAGTTTTCTTTCTAATCTTTTATTGGAAGCAGTGCTGAATATCAACATTTTGATTATATCATTTTTTTTCTTCAAGTTGCATGTGATATCCATTTCAGTTGTTGCTGCTGTTGAAATTCCTTAAGTGATGTGGTTTCTGTTATTTGGTACAGTTCTTTGTTTGTGATTCTGTAATGCCAGTCCATAAGGTTTGAAGATGTGTGGTCTTCACCATGACCCATAATCTCAAAGCTATTTCTAATCATTGATCTTAGAAAGTCGTTTTATGCAGCTGGCCCTTTAGATAGTTCTGAACAGGTTTGGTACCATGCATGGCATCTGTGTGAAAGTCTCAATCTAGCAAGATTATTTGAGAACATGATTTGCGTTTTCAGGTTAATGTTTTGGTTTTATCACAGTTTGTGGTATCTTAAAATTAATAGTATTGTTTATTTATTTACCTTTTTTTTTTCTTAATATCTTGGATAAAAAATATTTGAAAGATTATTTAAATTCTGGTCTTAAGATTAAAATAATGGATTATTATCAGAAAAGATCTTCCATCTTGTCAAAAGAAGTTCTGAATGATGAGTTTAGGTAAAAAAGATACTTTTTTTATTCCCATTCATTGTGAAGTGAAGCATATTGTACTTTCATACATTTTTGTTAGTTATCTTAATTATTTTGGCAGTGATTGGATTAGTTGTACTCAAAACTGTCTTCCTTTTTAATTCAATTTCTTGCAATTGGGTTGTTGTTCTCTACAAAAGTATACTTGAACTTCAAACAGGATGCACTACAAGTCTTTTATTATGAATTCTTAATAATATGTAATTACATTTCTTTAATGTTTCATATTGCATGAGCTGTTTTAGTATGGAACATTCAGTTATAAATTCCATCTAAAAACTAATATTTAAAAAACTATTCTGTTCTACATGTTTGTAGTAAAAAGTATCACATATATGCATGATTTCTCACACAGATAAATTTTATGCATACATGATGTATAGCTTTTTAGGCTCTCTACCTTTCTCTTCCATGTGTGTGTGTCCCTTTCTCATCACAAGTGTTCTCTTTTATGCATGTCTCTCTCCCTAAGTCTTCTTTTTTTACACATCTCTGTCCTTCTCTCCTCAAGCCTTCTCTTCCATGTGTCTCTGTCCCTCTCTCCTCAAGCCTTCCTTTCCATGTGTCTCTGTCCCACTCTCCTCAAGCCTTCTCTTCCATGTGTCTCTTACCCAACCTCCATCCCTCTCTCACTCCTCAAGCTTTCTCTTCTGGACATCTCTCTCTCTTCAAACCTTCTCTTCCACACATCTCTGTACCACCTCTTTGTACCTCCTTTCTCTCTCTTCTTCAAACCTTCTCTTGCACACATCTCTGTACCACCTCTTTCTCTCTCTCTCTTCAAACCTTCTTTTCCATTTATCTCTGTACCTTCTCTCTCTTGAAATCTTCATTTCTGTGCATCTATGTACCTCCTCTCCCACACTCTTCAAACCTTCTCTTCTGTGCATATCTATCTCTCTCTCTCTCTCTCTCTCTATATATATATATATATATATATATATATATATATATATATATATATATATATATATATATATCCCTCTTTCTCTCCTCTTCTATGCATCTTCATCTCTCTTTCCATACCTCTGCTTAGAAGCCTTTCTCAGTTTAATCTCTGCAAAAATGAAAGTTTTAGAATGCTAAAACTAATTTCAATAGATATCTCATGTGGGGATAAAGATAATCAGTGGATTTCTTAGACTATTATCTATATCCCAGACAAGGAATTCTTATAAAAATCTGGAGTTAATCAAAAGAGGTTTCATTTCAAGATCTTTGCTTTGGCTATCTATAGATATTTCTTTGTATATAAGATTTTAATCTTGATGTAGTTGTTGGCTGTTTCTTCAACTAACTTTTATCAGAAAGTGGTTTATGGTGGTTGTCTATCAGTTGAACCATAATAACTTACTTGCATAATACCCTTGTAGATTAGGTTCCAGGGTACAGTATAATTAATGCATAATTCATCTAATAACCTGACCTGTTTATAATTCATTTTTTAAAATTAGTACAGCCTCTATAGAAGTCATGCAAAGCTTGTCACCTCACTATATCATTTGTCAAATCAAGGCAGATGATTTTTAAAAAAATCAGTATACTGCTCATTCTGAATGATGATAGTTCAGTGGTTACAGCATTGGATTTAAACTTTGAGTTTAAAAATTCTATGTTATTTTCAGATGTTTATTAGCTATGGATTTGTTTTGTATAAAACTCCACATTTCCTTAGGTTAGCTGATCCCTAATATTTGTAGTCTTATAAAGAATAATATACAGCGTGTTTTGAAAGTCACTATGCACTTATGTTTTTATTAACAGACATGTTTCAATAGAGAATACAGGAGGAAAATTATAAATATAGTCGTTAAAATCATATTGGGGTGAAATCTGAAATATAGAAAAATATTAGAAAAGTACAGTAATTTTCTGAGCACTCTTTTATATTCAGAAGAAAAGATGAGTACTGTTTTGTTATGAATTAATATTTTGAATTATCTTATCCTTTAGCACTCTGCATTATTAATATTACTTCCCTTTCCACTGCATTCTTTTTCAAGGCCTCTCAATTACAGTAACGTTATTGTTAATTTCATTCAAACATGTCTTCTGTTGCCATAGCAGGATACGACAACACAACTATAAAATTCAAACAAATTCAAATTCAGGGATCAATCGCCTTCATTGGTAGGATAAACTTTTTGCACGGCAAATGAAGTCACATACAGAGTGATAAAGGTTAACAATCAGTACAATTGGAACTTTTTTTAAATATTGATAATTTACCTTTTCTAAATGTGTGAGATTGGTACAGAACAGAATTTACTATTTAGAATAATAAAAAAAAAAGAAATCAAGAATTATTGAATAAGCATGTCAATATTCTATGAAAATTAGTGTAACTGGGGTAGGAAATACAAAGTTTGTCCAGAAAGTATCCACCCATTAAATATTAATGAAAAGCCTTGTCCAGTGATGCCCGAGTTTCCTCGCAAAAGTTTTCTATCCTGGGACCACATACCTTTTCCACTTTACATTCTACTTCTAAAAATAATCTGTACAGTCCTCTTGGATCATCATCGGCTGTAGTGTCACATTCTCCCTAATCTCATCCATGATGGGGGATTAAAGTGCTGTAAAAAACAGAAATTATAGGGAGGCATTTGGACTGTAGGGAGACTGACAGATCTGGATGATACAATATTTTTTTTTTTTTTTAAAAAAAACAAAAAAAACTTGCATTAGATGTGATGAATTTATTTACTTGGCCATTTTGAGTGTGATAGATAGTTACTAGTATGTTACTCATCAACTGAGTGAACCCTATAGGAGACATTCAGTCACGTCCCCTCTTATTGGTTGCCATGTTATATCAAGACTGTATAACCAGTTCTTCAAATGTTCAAAATGGCTGGACATATTTCCTGACAGATCTAATGAAGCATTAAAAAGAACAAAAAAAAACAGATATAAATGTTAAGCTGTTTGTTTTATATGCAGATATTGCACACCAGAATGCTTCCTCAGTGATGTCTATTCTGGCGTCATAGAAAGTTTCCTGTCTCCATGTCATAGACTTTATCTTCCATGGACCCAGCCAAGAGGAATTATTTCTCGATTATCATTCTGGTATATCTTCCACGTCATTGCCAGAATTGTAAACAATATTTGTGCCTATGCAAATGAGATCCTTTTATTTGATCCTATGTAGGAATTCTGACCAATTTGTTTAATTTTTTTCTTCTGACTATTGGTGTTTTTTGGGTCAATCAGAGTGGCGGCTAATTTAGTGTCTAAAAAAAGTTGAGTGTTGTGCTGCTAAGTGAGTGCTAAAGTGTGTAAAAAAATTTCTGGCATTTTTATTTAAAAACAGAAATATTTTTCTACTGTGCATTCAGATTGTAGATTTCAAAAGAGGGTACTAAGAATATTTGCATGCACCTAATATTTTTAATATGTTCATATGTGAATGCACCTAAGTAATGAATTACTTTTTTTTTTTTTTTTTTTTTTATTTATTTTATATAATCTTTTATGTGGCATGTACTTTCAGAACTATTAGGGTGGTGCAAAAATAATGACGTTTTCTAACATATGTTACTATGTGAGAAAACGTCATTATTTTTGCACCAACCTAATACATCAGTTCTCATATGATCACTGAATTTAGGCAATGTTGAGCCTGGTCAGTATCTAGATGAGTGACTGTTTGGGAATACCAATTGTTGTAAGCTTGGATGTGTGGGTGGTGTTATGGATAACGCCTTGGAATTGGAAATTAGAGAGCTTAGTTCTAATTCTAGTAGGGCATGTTATATTCACTTACGTGCAAATACTCTTGGGAAAGGTTTGAATCCATTTCTCCCCAGGCTATGGGCTAATTAGTAGAACGTGTATCAGTAAAAATCATTATCTCTAAAAAAAAATTTTATACTCTAAAAAAATATTTTCTAACTTTAAACCTGCAAAATGTTGATTTTTTTTTTTTTTTTTTTTTTTTGGGAGGGGGGATTTTTTTTTATTTATTTTTATTTTATTTTAGATTTTTTTTATTTTTTTTTTTTATTTTAGATTTTTTTTTTCCAAATCAAATCAGTCAATCATAGCATTCTTGCAACTTGCTTTTTTTTTGTCCTGAGTAACATCTCTATTTATTCTTTTTGTCATGCAAACATGAAGTAGGTTATTCACTGTTTCCTCCCTGCTTTTCTTTCCTTGGTATTAAATTCTTAAATTTTCTAGCCCTTCTTCATTATGCATCCCAGAAATTTCAACTGTTTTTTTCTCCCCTGATAGTACAAGTTTCCTTGTTCCTATTTTCCTTAAGACTTCCTCATTACTTATATGTTCTGCCAATGGTATTAATATTTGTTGGTAAAACCACATCTCTATTGCTTTAACTCTGTTTTTCACCTGTTAAGAAATCCTTCGGCATTTACTGTCATATAGAAGATTAAATATTACATCAGCACTTGTTTCTAACAATTTTTTATACTTAGTTTCTGGAAAATATTCTTTTGCTATTATTATGCCCCTTTAGATTTTTGTATCACATTTTTATTATCTATACTACATTGCCCAGATAGTTAAATTTCTGTATTGGCTTGATTTTCACATCCTTAACACTTAGCTTGCACCTTTATATTGTCTCTTTTGCTGATACCTATCCTTTCTGTCTACTTTCAGTTAAGTTAGTACAGTGTAACCTGGATATAAGAGATTTTTTTCTGGTCCCAAATTAGAGCCATACTTACCTAAACAAAATAGTCCAAACCCGGATATAAGAGACTTCTTCTCCGGTCCCAACAACTCTCTTATATCCGGGTTACACTGTATTTTCTTATTGCTTTCTACTATGAATATTAAAAAATGTTTCAATATAATTTTTACCAATTTTCAACCCCCCCCCAAAAAAAAAATAATAAATAAATAAATAAATGGCTGGGAGTGGACAGTTTCAGAGATTTCAAAATTTTATATGAATCTGTTTGGCAAATTCTCTTGCTCTTTCTGAACCAGCCTGCAATATTTAAAAAAAATTTTTTTTCAACCATTTCACACCAAGCAAGGTGGGAATGCCACAAGTACACAGCGGGTTACAGGGAGCGAAGGTGAGAGGAAAGTCTGAGTATAGGGAGAATTGAGGAAAGGACAAAAGATGAATGGTATAGAAGAGGGAAATTAACATTGCATTGAAATTTTTTGAAGATTGTAGTTATCAGGGAAGCAAGTAAATGGAAGGAGTTCCACAAGCAGGAAGTGCGAGAAAAGAAACTGCTGGAGTAGAAGTGACGGTTATATTTAGCTATTTCAGCAGTAAATGGTTGGGACCTAGATCCCAGTCTAGTGGCACACTTAAATTATTTGTATAATATCATTTTCTTTAAGATGATGATAATCTTGTTTTCTATATATTAAGACTAGCCCAAGTATATAGATATTGAATTATTGTACCTATTCTCTGTATACTTTTTTTCATATTTATTTTCATGCAGCTGTTATAGAAACTAAAATGTTAAATTTATTCTGTTATTTCAGTGGACATTTGTCTTGTAATTAGTTTTATATGAAAATTTTGTTGTATCATGTTTTACATATTACTTTCCTAACAAAGAAATGAAGTATTTGAGAGTTCTCGTTTTCCTGGAGAGATGACATTTGACAAGTTGACCAACAGATATATTCTTTTGCTTAAATTACATTAAGCTATCTTGTTAGCTGTAATAACTTTAAACAATACCAACCAAGATGATTAAAGATTCAGTTATGTGCCATGCATGATACACACTTAAGTGATCATGTATATTTCGATACATGACTGACAAGGCAGATTTCTTTTTCTGCAGTAGGTTGCCATTTCTTTCTGAGGTAGAAGAAAGGCTATCCAAGGCTATAGAACCCGGTCTCCTGCTATTTACCCATAGCTGGTGGAGAGAAGAGGAAGATTCATACCTTTCCCAAGGGTATTAGCACGTAAGTGAATGTAATGGTTTCGACTGGAATTCGAACTCTGCTCTCTGATTCCTCAATTTGAACCACTATCCATTACTTCACTGTGCCTCCTCCTAAAGATTACTGTTCAAAATAATTGGGACTCCTCTTTTAATGTGCACATACACTCTAAACTAGGTAAACTTGGCCGTTAGACAAAATCGTCCGAATGTAATATTTCAGCTTATCTACAGGCCATTTAGAATATACTCTAAAATAAATTATTTTACTATTTTGCTTTAATATGATGTTGCATTTAAGTTTTCCCACCTTTTCCACAGACAAAAATGTTGCAAGCTTATTTTTACTTTATTGCTATTTCCATGGCAAATATTTAGATGATCTTTTGTTTCCTTTTGTATTCCATTGGTAAAAAGGCAGTTCCACTTAGTTTCTTAATGAGAACTGCTACTTTGTGGAACTGACTCCTGAGGAGATGTTTTCCTGATAAACTGCAATCTCAACCCCTTTGAGTCTAGAGTCAGCCATTATCTATCCTAGATATCCTCATAATCTGTACATCCATACAACATCCTCATTCAGTAGCCCTCTACTTTGAGTAGCTCTTGTGCCTTGTATTAGTTGAGAATTTGGTAAAAAAAATATATCATGTTTTAAGGAAAATGAAAAGGACACTTTTTGCTTAGTATCAGAGACACATAATGAGGAAAGAAAGCTTGGAGAATTTGACACTCACAGGATAACTGAAGACAAATGGAGCAGAGGGAAGCAAGTAACATACCTAATGAGTTTGTGTACATGAATAGCAAAATATTAACAAAGAGGGAGAGTAAGGGTTCAAAGATCCCTTACTGCTACAAGGGATAGGAATTCATGGAGAATCATGATGGCATGTTCTGAAAGAACACAGCACATAAAAAGTTCTTCATTCAGCTATACAATTAGAAGATATCCTGCCTGCAGAGGAATAAGTAAAGTTAACTTTTACAAATGCTTCCCAGATGAATATTTTAATGTAAAAAATATTTTTCATTTGTCAAAACATTTATGCAAGGGGATATTTTTAAAGATGAAGCATCCTCACTAGATTGGTTTTTAACTAACATTTAATTTTAATGACAGAAACCACAAATATTGAACCACAGTTTGACTTCAAAAGTAAAGAATTTTATCCTTCTAATTGATTCTTTATCTTTAAACTGTGATTAAAAGAAATGTATTAGTTTATGCTTATTAATAACAGAAAATGTTACTGACTCTAGTTTAAAATAAATTATTGAAAGAATATATGAGTGGTCATGAAGTTCAATAGTGATTGACGACAGTCTGTTTCATGCATGAACACAATCTTTGGGCCATCAGTGTCCACTCTTATATTTAAACAAATGCTATTTTTCCATAAAACCCAAAAAAAACAAAAAAACAAACCTGCAATATTAAATCAGAACATCTTGAAAATTTGTCCTGAAACATTACCAAAATAATCCAATAAAGCTCAAAATACAATTTTTGTTGAAAGTTGGTGCTTGCATAATTCAATAAAAAATAATTTTTTTCTTTCAGATTTGACAGAGAGGAAAAAATCTAGAATGAATATTTATTTTTGAAAAATTTACTTTTTCAGTGTGATTTTGAAATTCTGGTTGATTTTTTTTTTTTAAGATTTGTTTGAAGAATAAAAAAAAATAAACTTTGATAACCTTTTTGCATCAGGAATATCTTTTAAAAGAATTTTATTTTATTTATTTTCACAACTGTTAGATATTCAACAATTCTGAATTCCCTCCTTATTTATTATATAATGTTAAAATAATTACATATGATGCCTGGAGATGCCCACAATATTTTAATATTGGTAGTTGAAAGAAAGCAAAATGAAGGTAATCAATAAACAATGTCAATTCAATAAGTTTTTATCAATTTTCCACAATTTTTTTTATTTTTATAGCAGTACTTTCTTTTGTTTTAATGAATTTTTTTCTGATTTTGTACAGTTAACTATTTCATGATATCAAATAAATACAGCAGAAATCCTCCCAAAAAAGAGATAAAAAAATATAACTTCATTTTGAAAAAATTTTTTTTAAATATTTTCATATTAATATAAAAATATTCTAATATTTATAAAAATAATTTTATTTATAGAATGATAATATATTTGTACCTTATTGGTTATAGAAAGTTAAAAATTATTATTATTAAACTTAAATAACACCATTTTTGGTATTTTAGCAGCTTTGGGTTTTTGTATTTAAATTATATCTTTGATTTCCTATTAATTTGTAAAGAAATTGTCCAAAACCTCTTTACTCATGTGTCTCTAAAATCTGAACCATCTCTCTCTGATTCTAAGTGTCCTTTTTTATTTCCATTTATCTTAATATCTCCTTTAGTATCACATGCTTCATCTATGGTATTCTCAGCATCTTTCTGAGAACCAAACCCCCGTTGCCTAAAGTTTCCTCTTCATCTGTAAGAAGATTGTCTAGCATTCACTGCTATTTAGGAGGATTACATAACAGTTCAACAACCTCTCCTTTGTTTCTATCACAATTTTGCTGTTAATAATTTGTTTAGCTTTTGGAAGACATCTTTCACTATTCTGATATGCTTTCAGATTTCAATGTTGCATTTTACATCTTCTGTTTAAATCCTTACCAATTATTGGGTGAAGCTGATTTAATGCACACAATTATTATTCACAGGTGTTGATTATAATCAAAAGATAAAATGTATTCAAGCAAATGTTTGTCATTAAAGAGATTTTTTTTAGAAAATAGTCTGTGCTGTTACTAACTTTGATCCAAAGATATCAAAATAGAACCAGTTTATATTTCTAAAAAAGAAAACATGTATAATGTAGGAGACAGTAATACAATTAGTAGACTCAAGATGTTAAATTAGTACATTAGATTATACAGACCAGTGCTTCTCAACATTTTTCATCTCATGGACCTTTTTTTTTTTTTTCTTTCAAAAATTTCTAATGGATTCCTCCTACTTTTAAACTGTTCAATTTTCACACTAAAATATTCAATGAAAAGACAAAGTAGTCTGTTTAAACTTTAAAATTTATTTTACTAAACAAGGATAAACACAGGATATCAAAATCAATTCTGATGATGTAATTCAGTCCATTCAGCTTGTGACTATCTTAATCTTGGTGTTTCTGATACAAGATATCATAATCAATTTTGATGGTGTCTTATTCTGATAGTTCCTCTGCTGTTAAGATCTAATTTATTTCTTTTTCTACTGAAAACATTCACAACAGCCAAAAATCCAGATCCCACCATCCATGTGGTAGGGAAAGAAATGATACTTGCTTCTACATGTTGGAAAATATTTCGGTCTGATTCCTTTATCGATATGTAGGCAAAGGCATCTTCTTTGTCAACTCTTCTTCTCTGTTATCATATTTTTTAATTCTTCAAAGTATGAATAATTTAGATACATTTTTGTGAAATGGCTAAAATTTTTTTATGGCTATGAATTCTCTGTGGACCACTAGAAATCTGCTTCTACTTCTGTATGTCCAGCTCTGATTACACATTCCCTTTCTCTTGGCCAAGCTTCAATCTCTCAAATGAGGTTACCTTTTCCGTTGCATAAAGCCTACTACTACTACTACTACAGTTTTAAGGAATTGCTTTCATTGTCGTTTATAGCTGTTCCCAATTTAAATTTTTTTTATTATCCTGCCAGTTTTTGCATTGCATTCACCGTAGTAATAAGTAAGCTTGCTTTTTTTATTACTCAACATTTATTTTTCTATCCTTTCCTAAAGTTATTCGAACTTAGTGATTCTTGTAGCTTTTCAGTGTTCTCTTCTGGTATTTGTCTACATATTCTTTTTGGTAATTCATACTTGCCTAAGAAATGTCACCAAAGAAAAGAACTTGCCTAGGTCACTAAAAACACTGCCACCAGGTCCACCATGTGAATAAGGGATAATGAATTGTCTTTAGAATGTTCAGTTTGCCTGTCTCAAAATGCCTCTCGGAATGCTTCAATCAGAGCCACTGAGTGTGAAGATCAATGTAGCCATTGGCTTTCCAGAAGAGCATACATAATGCACACAAAGCTGAAACTGCTGATCAAAGGACTCAACAGCTGAGGAGAAACACATCTTCAACTGCTGCTGTGTTTTAGGCTGAATCAAGATGGAGAACGCAAAAGCAGCTTTTTACAGGGCCACTGCCCATTCAAATTGTTAGCCCCAATTTTTGGGATGTGCCCCAGTTGCACCCAGTTGTTGTTACTGATATTGATTTTTGGGTGGGTTGACTCTAAACTTAAACTGTTCCAATTGAAAAGCAGTGTTTAGAAGTAGTAGTCAACTGCTAGAAGTGAGTCAAATGAATTCCACAATGAATCTCCAACTGCAGACCAACATACAGTATTTACTACTATATTTATGTGAATGGGGACATAGACATTATTATCCATAGGTATGCCACAATAATGATTAGTTGTTGCTGCTGTTGTTAGTACTCAAAGTGATCTTGCTTCTGTTATTTGGTACAGTTCTTTGTTTGTAATATTGTTGTACCAGTCCACAAGGTTTAAAAAAAAAAAAAAAAGAAAGATTGTCCTTGCTAAGATCCTACAGATTTCATTTGCTCCAAGCTATTTTAACCATTTATATGAGAATGTACACAATTGAGATTAGATATTTTTGAACATGTTTAGTGCCAGACATGACATCCATATTAGCCTCATAATTTAAAACTGAGAAGTTAAATTGAGTTAAGACTGACAGTTATACAATTTTTGAATTTGTAAGTGGAATAAGTTTGAAATCAATTGAGAAAGTAACATTTTAAAAAATCCAGTATTATAAGTTTATACCTATAACCCATTAATATCCACTATTCCATTTTGGGGATGTTAGACATTAAATGATTTAGGCAAACACTCTATGAAAAATAGAGAAAGTAATACTTGATTGGAAAAAGGATAAAGTATCAATTTCTGAACAACCCATCAACTTATTACATCAGGTCAAATTTTGTGTTCTGTTAAATACCAAATGAAATATTAGCCCATGTCATGTTAACCATAAAAGAAAAAAAAAAACTATCTATAAATGAATAAAAACAGGTTACCCACCAAGTATATAAACAATTTTCTTATCTATGTATTCCATGTCCCATTAGTTTACTGAAGGATGTACATATGATGACTCAAGAATTTGATTGATGAAGTTTCTAAAAGCTATGATATTTATAAGAGAAATAAGAAAATGCCTGCCTGTCTAGTGATTTGTATTCTTTGCTACAGAATTGAATCAAATTGTTGCTATCGCTCCCAACGAATGGAAGTTAACTCAATTTGTCTGTAATGACGGTTATTGTAGATTAGGAGTAGAATGGACATTGCAAAAAATATTTTAACCAATAATGGTGGTGAATTTTCTAATGTAAAATATAGTAAGATGGTGGAATTTGCTAGTGTTAGAACATGGTGAGATGGTGGAATTTTCCAGCATATCACAAGATGGTTGAATTTGCCAGTGCAGGATATTGCAAGACATTCCTCCAGCTCTGTATAGCACAATAGTGAGTGAATTTTTGCAAAATATTTGAATATTTTCATGGTAGTGTTCCTATATGGCAGTAAATGTTGGACAATTTCCTCACAGACAAAAAATCTGGAGACAAATAGAAATGTGGTTTTACAGAAGGATGCTAATAACACCATGGATGGAGGGCATAAGCAATGAAGAAACCTATGCTGAGAATCAGAAAGCGCTGAAATTTCTGGGATGCATAATCAGAAAAACGACTTGGAGAATTTGACACTCACAGGACATATTGAAAGAGACATCTATTTGACCAGCTTGTGTGAGTTGATGGTGAAATGGGGGTGGAAGGAATCGCAAAAAGACAATATTACTAAGAGCTACCAGGGATAGGAAGTTATGGAGAGGCATGATTGCCCACATTCTGAAGGTACACAGCATATAGAAGAGATGCTTTTTTTATTATTGCAGAGTTAAATAAAACTTTTCTGCCTGTATAGGTGATTATGACTCTTCACAAAAATCCTATCCTTTGTAGATTTAAACAATATTTGTCCTTTTACTATTTCTTAGTCTTCTTCTGCCATCCAAGCTCATTAGGTAGGATACTTCCTGTTACATTTTTTTTCTTTCAATATGACCTTTGAATGGTAAATTTTACTTCGATGTGCTATGTCCCTTCAGTACATAGATGATCATGGCTCTCCACAATTCTCTATTGTTTGTAACTCGTAATAAATTTGGTCTTTTTTTATTGCTCCTAAACTCTGTTCTGCTATTCATTTACTCAAGCTCACTAGGTAGGTTACTCATTGTTTTACTCTGTCCCTCTAGCATTCATTGTCTTGTGAGTATCAAATTCTCCAAGTCCTCATTCCTCATTATGTACCCTTATTTCAGCTCTCTTTCTAATGCATAAGTGTCCTTTTTGTTTCCATTTTCTCAAGAACTTTGTTGCTTACATGTTTGGTCCATGGTATTCTCAGTATCCTCCTGTAGAACAATAAAGTCTCTTCTTTTTCTGTGTGGAGATTGTCCAGCATTCATTGACATATAGGAGGACTAAGTTTTTTTTTTTTTTTTTTTAATTAATCTTTTTTCCTGGTTGTATGCCATGTTGGATTGTTGTGCATTCATTCTCTTTCGTTTGTGTTGTGTTTGTGAAAACTTATTTAAACCATTTTGGCTCCCAAGTATAGCTTAATGTCTTCTGATAGTAGTACTTCAAAGAAAAGGAAAGCTATCACCACAGAAATTAAGTCACGGGTATGTTCCGACTTAAACAGAAAATCTTGTTACAACATATCATAAGAACAGAACTCTGTCTTAAGTCAAGGACCCTCTGATGTTTCTGAAAAAGGTAAAACTTCAACAGAAGAAAAAATAAATATCACATTGTGGCTGAATGTTTTTGGCCACTATGGTCAATTTGTAAGTAATGTGACTTCTTGATAATATTGCCCTGAGGATACGATCCCAGATCTCAGCATTTAGCACTATTGGGAAGTGGCTGAAAACCATACTATGGATTGACCCAAGCAGTATGAATGAAATTGTGTCAATGAAGCTTTTTGGAAGCGATTGATTTTTGGACTGGCACAAGTCCTCAGCTGCTGATCATACCAGATAATGCACTCTTTCCTAATGTTTGTTTAGCATAGTTGCATTATAAACCACGGATTGGCTTTAAGTGTTGACATAACACAAGGAGACTCTAGTCAAGACACAGCTTTTTACATTCAGCCAAAACATTGAGCAACAGAGTCTGTCCCTGTGATGCAGCTACCTTAACATGGAGCCCAGGCTCTGTCTCAACTCTACAGAATCCCTCCCTACTGGCTCTAGTGATGCCTGGCCCTTCTGGTTCTGCCTGTATCACCTCTGAACAGCTGTTAGTTGCTGTAGAGCCAACCGTCAGAAATGAGGATATGTCACCAATGTTGATCCCAAATGCCAATGTGAGCGATCACAAACTATGGTACATTTAGATTGCTCCAATCTTGAAAATTTATGCACACTTAATGACCTTGAAATCTTAACACCTCCCAGCCAAGGATCTGTGTACAACACTGGATGAGTGTGATTTTAATGACTCTGAGTAGTAACACAAATGTGTATCAGCAGATGTCTGCAACAGGGATTACTAGCCATTATACTAGGCTTCATAGTCTGCTGAAGCAGGAAAATATCTACTACTTAGCTGTTTAACATTAAAGGGACATGCTGTTTATATAGTTAAACTTGTTGAACTAAACAATTGGAAATCATTTCAAGTTTATGAAGAATTATCTGATAAAGAAGAATAGGGAATGTGCAAATGCATCTTTAAATTCATTATACCTCCTATGACCTCATGCTGCATGTAGATAGAATTTACATTATTTACACACTGACTATTGTCCTCCTCTTTGTTATTGTTATCATAATGTTTCAGCCATTATGTTCTTCATCCTTCATTAGTTGCATGTTGATTTGAGTAACCATAAGAGAATTTTTAACTGAACTCTTTATATAATCTTCAAGGGCAGTTTCTTCTCATTCTGCTGACCATGTCCAAGGATATCTTATTTAGTATTGCTCAGTTTGACAGTACCCTAAAAGCATTGATTCATGAATTGTGACTTTAGTCCCTGGGATGGGCAGTGTGTATTTGGAGTCAAAGAAAAGCAATAACTGAGAGCACATTGGCCAAAACATAACAAAGATGAGGACAATAGTCCAAATGTAAATATGGATAACTCTTCATCCCAGAAATTCAGATAGAAATTAGTATTTATTTGCCCCCTTATAAGAGCAGATTTGACACAGGTCTAGTTTAATGTAGAGTTCTACTTGTGTAGGTAGATGTAAAAGTTGTCCTGTTGATTTTGGTTGTCACAAAGGTGTCAGGACATCTAATGACCTTACTCTTTAGTGCAGTGGAAGGTACTGACTCATAATTGGAATCTTCAGCAACTAGGCATCTCTGCTTTATTTTGTGTCCTGTTCTGCCTGAAGATGGAGCTGTTCACAGCTAGTTTGAACAAAACTGTATCTTGTAGCTCACAAACATAAGACTAGTGATCACCTAATCTTTGAAGATGAATCCATTCTGTAACATAACTTCCATTTCCATCTTGATTATAAACCTAATAGGATAAAGATCTCTATATTTGAATCTTTTAATCTAATGAAGGGCAAAATCCTTTGTATTAGGTTGGTGCAAAAATAATGACGTTTTCTCACATAGTAACATATGTGAGAAAACGTCATTATTTTTGCACCAACCTAATAAATCATTGTTGGTATACAGAATCACTTCCTATATTTAATCAATTAATGCTGACTCAACATTTTTAGGATAGTGGACATTAATGAGTTACAGGTAGAAATATTAGATTTTAAGTTTCATTTTTCAGAATAAATACTGGATTTTGATTTTTTTTATTTATTTATTTATTTTTTTTTATTGATAAATACTGAATTTTATTTCTGAAATTTTTATTTATGGAACAATTTTTTATTTACTATGGTTTAAGGTAAATTATTTGAGGAAGAATTTGCTTGCTCCAAACTATATAATAAAAATTGCATTGATATTCTGTCTTTCCTTATTTACAGTGTTAAAATGCCTCGATAAATTTTACATCCATTGCATAACAGTTGTTTAATTTGCATATGTAGTTTCTACATTATAAATCATTCTGTAGTTAAAATGTTTTAACTATTATGTAATTGAGTGTATCAAATTGAAGTCTCAGTAGAAGAATGCTGCTAGTATTTTGGCAAAATCCCTTTGAATTGAAAAGTGCACATATAATATATAAAAAATAGTTCCATTAAAATAATTTTTATTGTTTATTAGGAAAACTTTTCTATTGATTTTTGAAACATTGTCTCCTAATTTTGTTGCCATTTATTGCAACACTCGGGTCATTATTAAAATTTTCTTCTATTAAATTCATTGTCCATCAAGCCAGCAACATGGATCAGAAATGCAGAATTAGCTTCTGAGAAGATTAGAACTTGCTTCCTTTATCTCTAGGAGCCTGTCAGGTTGGGATAGTGTCTTACAGATTAGGCTATGAAAATGAAAAAAAGCAGTTATCGTATAAAATTTATCTTTCATCACTCACCTTGATTTGGGATTCGGTTCTTCTGTCTCAGTTTTCAGCTCACTCTAGTATTTGCCTTTCTGCTCTTTCAATAATGCACTCTGTCTGTCTGTCTGTCATATATTTGCCTTCCAGTTCTCTCTCTCTCTTTCATTTTTGATTTCAAGTCTATCTCTTTTCTTCTCATTTATATTTGTCTTTCAGGTCTCTTACTTTCTCCCCCCCTGTCTCTTGCTTTCTCCGTCCCCCCCGTCTCTCGCTTTCTCTGTCCCCCCGTCTCTCGCTTTCTCTGTCCCCCCGTCTCTCGCTTTCTCTGCCCCCCCGTCTCTCGCTTTCTCTCTCCCCCCCGTCTCTCGCTTTCTCTCTCCCCCCCCGTCTCTCGCTTTCTCTCTCCCCCGCGTCTCTCGCTCCCCACCTCATCTCGTTTTATCCCCCCCTCGCATCTCGTTTTCTTTCCCCCCCGCATCTAGATTTCTCCCCCTGCCCCCCGCCTCTCGATTCCCCCCGCCCCCCGCTTTACCCCCGCCCCCGCTTTATCCCCCCGCCCCTCGCTTTCTCTCCACCCCGCCCCTCGCTTTCTCCCCCCCGTCTCTTGCTTTTGTCTTTCAGATGTTGCTCTCCTTCTCATATATTTGTCTTGTGATCTCACTTTTTCCTCTTTTATATTCCTGCTTCCTTCTTTCCTTTCACCTTTTTGTACTTTTTCTTTTTCTTTTTCCTCCTCTCTCTCATTTCTCTCATCATACCTTTAATTTTGTTTTACTCAGGATTATCATTTTTTATCTTGCTTTTGCAGCACAGTGCATGCATGCGCACTCTTTTTTTTTTTCATTATGCCATTCTCATTCAAGCATTGCTCTTTCAGTTTCTATCAGCAATCTTTTGAAATTTCTTCAAACAGATCTGCAACTATATTGTTTTCTTTGGATGCTCTACAACCCTTATTATGCCCCCTTTGCATTACAAAGGCTTTTTAATGCCATTCTTACACAAGTGTGCAAATGTCTGTTCTATTGTCAAGACTGCAATAAACAACCAACTTATCCAAGCCTTATTACAGACAATTCTCTGGTTTCCCATTTTTGATGTTTTCTTGCAATAGATCTTGCTTATTTTTCATTTCTATGGATATCCATTGACTGAAAATGAAGTAGCTGGTATTTTTTGCTTACTTTCTCTTCTGTTTGCACCCTTTTTTGTAATGTTTCATTTTCTTTTTAAATTTTATACAATCCCCCCCCCTTAGTTTTCTTTTCCATTTTTCAGAATTCCGCCTGACTCATTTAAATTTTTTAACTGCAAAATTGCATTCATATTTTGTTCTAATTACAGTAATAGCTTTTCTATTACTACTCCAGAAACTACCAAGTTCTTAATATTGAAGAGAAAAAAAAATAATGCGGCTTTTGAGCTTTATTCCAGCTGACTCTCTTTTATCTGTCATTGAATTATATTTTCTTTCATTCCTTTGACTGATTCCTTCTGATTTCTCATTCTTTTCCCAATTTTTCTTTTCCTCAGTCTTAGATTTTGTTCTTTTTTCCAATCTTTTCTTTCACTTGTCCTCAAAATGATTTTATCTCTGTTGCTCTTCTTTGCTCAGTTCCCACCCCCTCGCTGTCTTACTTCCTTTCTCTCGCTTACACTCTCCTTTCACTTCATTACTCTTTCACCCCCTGTTTCCATTTCACTTCTGTACTCTTTCTTCTACTCTCGTTTTGCTTCCTTATTCTTCCTCTCCCTCTTCAGTTCTCTTTTTCTCTAAGCCATTGTTTTTTTTCTTTTCTCTCTATTCTATCACTGTTTCTCTTTCTTTCTTCCCCTTTTTATTCCATTTGCCCCGTTTCCCCCCCCACTCTCTCTGTTCTACCCTTTTTCTTTCCCCCATCACTCTTTCCTTTCCTCCTGTTTCTTCCCAATCACCCTTCTTGTCCCCTGTTCTTTCTTCCCCTCCTTTCAGTTTCTTTCCCCCCATCACTCTCTCTGAACCTGTTTCTTTCCACCATCATTCCCCCGTTTCTATCCCACCTTACTCTGTCCCCACCATTTCTTTCCTCCTTACTCTCTCTGTTCCCCAATCTCTTCTTTCATTATCTAAAGCACACACACACACACACACACACTCTCTCTCTCTTTAACCTTTTTTTTTCAGTTTTTATTTACCTCTTTCTAGCTTACTGACTTGTGCTACAGCTGGTTTTTCAACTGGACATGATATTAAGCAAATTTACTCCTGCTAGCTTGTTGCCAACTTGTCCCATACATTTCTCTCTATTTCTTTTTGTTTTTACTTTCTATAGCTGTACTTATGAAACCTTTTTTGACCATTACAAATCTGGCCAACTTGGTCATAAAGGCTTTATTAAGAGCTTACACAAGAAACAAAAATAAACAAAAGTAAAAGAGAACATTATGAATAGATAAACGAAGAGCAGCTGAAATGAAAAGAACATGTGATAAATATTTTGTAAAAGAAAAGACAACCAGGATAACAATGATATGAAAAATGTTTTTATAATAATAAAGAAAGGTTCATTGAAAACATTTACTAGAATTGTCAGAAATGTGTGTGTGTGTGTGTGTATATATATATATATATATATATATATATATATATATATATATATATATGTGTGTGTAAAGTATTAACAACTCTTATAATCCTTTTACTCACCCACTCTTTTTCTTTGTAGCTATCTGTATTATTCCCATTGATTCTACACTTTTTTTATAATTTTATTTCAAGATTGCTTTGATAGATTTCTTATTTGCCTTTTTTGTCTCTACCTCCCATCATGTCTCTCTCTCTCTCTCTCTCTCTCTCTCTACCTCCCCTTATGTCCCTCTCTCTCTCTACCTCCCCTTATGTCCCTCTCTCTCTCTACCTCCCCTTATGTCCCTCTCTCTCTCTACCTCCCCTTATGTCCCTCTCTCTCTCTACCTCCCCTCATGTCCCTCTCTCTCTCTACCTCCCCTCATGTCTCTCTCTCTCTCTCTACCTCCCCTCATGTCTCTCTCTCTCTACCTCCCCTCATGTCTCTCTCTCTCTACCTCCCCTCATGTCTCTCTCTCTCTACCTCCCCTCATGTCTCTCTCTCTACCTCCCCTCATGTCTCTCTCTCTACCTCCCCTCATGTCTCTCTCTCTCTCTCTACCTCCCCTCATGTCTCTCTCTCTCTCTACCTCCCCCATGTCTCTCTCTCTCTCTACCTCCCCCATGACTCTCTCTCTACCCCCCCATATTTCTTTCTTTCATATTTCTCTCTCCCTCATTTACACCCCACTATCTTTCTCATCTCCATCGTTTCTCTATTTTTTAATTTCTTTTCAACTTTCTTTTCCTTATTTCTGGAATTTTTAATCTCTCTGTAACTTCTCTCTCAATCTTTTGGACTTTCTTCCTTTCTTTAGAACTCTCCTTGGGCCACCCCCACCCCCTCTCACTTACTAGGAATTTCTTGTTTTTGTTTATTGGATTATACCCTAAGTCTCCTTTCTCTGACTCTCTCTCTCTCTCTCTTCTCATGGTATCAATTCATTCTCCAAATATTTACTCTCTCTTTCTCTCTCAACATCAACCCTACAACTGCAGCATAATGGCTTATTACATGTTAGACAGACTATTCTAAAAGATGCTATGCATAAACCTCACCCATTGTCCCTCTGTCTTGCCTCCCCTCACTCGCTTTAATTCTTTGTGACTCTTTGTGCTTCTTGCATATGTAAACCCGTGTATCTGTGCATGTGTATTTTGATAGGGAAAGGATATTTAATTCCATATGATGTGTCTGTCATTCACATATACTTGGTTTTGATGAAGCTAAGTTTTACTGTTGATCCCTCTCTACTGGGTCAAACCCTGATTAGAGAGGCATGATTTGTTCTCTAAGGCTTTATTATTTTCCTTTGGGTTTGTTCACCACGTCTTTCTATCATGCCCATTATGTAGGTGTGTGTGTCTCTCTCTGCATGTGTTACATTCGATCACCAATTTTACATTGAGTTACTGCTACTTTCTGTAACTACGCTAGCCAGCATTGTGGATGTATAGGCTCCGTTTACCGGTTTTTTAAGGATACTTTATGCTTTTTATGGATATTAAATGGGAACTTCTGCGAGCAAGAAGAAAAAACGTCCAGGTAATTATTTTTCTTGTTTAATATACCTGTGGGATTTTTCCCTTGGTTGATCTAAAAGAAAAAATATTTTTCTTTTTTGTATATCTCTTTGCACAGCTGATTGGAACTCCAATTTTTTTTTTTTTTTTTCATGTCATTTTTCAATTTCATATTCTCTTTATTATGAGAACGTAGGACAGTTTTTTTTTATTTAATGAGAGAAAACATTTCAGACAGGTTTCATTGCTTGTATTCATGTGTTATGAAGATTAAATTTAAATACAATATTTTTAAAAGTTAAATGTATCTGTAATATATTATTTGGTACATGTACATGCTGACATGTGTGTTTGTGTATGTTAACAAGTATGAATATTAAATAATAAATATTTTATTTTTTATTTAAGGCATCAGTAGTACTTTTAGTGCATGTATGCATACAGTGATATTTTGAGGTGAATAATTTTCTTTATTATACTCACATTTTATGCAACTTGTGACAGTGGACTAGGTCAGGGACAATTTTCTTTTCTTTTTTTTTTTTTTCCCCCTTGAGAAAGTTTTCTGTTTATAGTGTCTTAACTTTATCATGTCTTACTGTAATAATGATTATTTTACTAATTAGATATCTTCTAACTCTAGTCTGAATTTTTTATTAACTTCTTTTGGATTTTATATCACCACTATTCACATTTTTATATTCTGTTTATAAATGTCATTCCTATTATTACAACCAAGTGGGAAGCTTGTGACCTGCCAATCAACTGCAATATAAAATCTAAATTAAACAATTTAAATTTCTGGGTTTGTTATTGGAAATATTGAAAATATATATATATATATTTTAAATCATAGTGTTAAAAAGATAGTGATATTTTGCAACTTTTCATTATAATTATTACTTATAAAGAAATTTTGACACAGTAAAAAAAAAATATAAGCATTTATTTATTTATTTTAATCATTTCATCTGAAGCAAGACAATAAAACCACTAAAACAAGGGATTATTGAGTGTTAGAGAATATGAGAAAAAATACTATTATGTAGACAACAATAAAAGAAACAAGAATTAAGAAGATTAGTTAAACACTAATTAATAAACAAATTGGTTTGATGCCTTTTGTAAACCCATTTTGGAGTGAGAAAATGTGATTTCTTTGTTGCTTATAATGTTTGCAGTTTGTTCTTTTTTTGAAGTGTATAATCATACTAAAGATATATTTGTGATTGTTCTTGATAGTACTAAATATGTATTGGAGCTTTTATTGACTTAATAGTATATATTTGTGAAACCTTTATTTAATGATAGTACTAAGTATGGATAAATTATTATGTCGCTTGATACAGTTACGAGTTGAATTTTGATCTCAAAGTTTCACTGTAGAATGTTCAATCTATGTGATTAATATTCATTGCTGAATTAAGGGCATTAGCAAAGATGTATATGATGCTGAAAAAATATTTTTAAAAAAATGTTTTTTCATCCTTCATCTGAAAGCTTACGAATGTAGTGACATATGAAGTTTTTATCTCTTAAGAGTATACTTAAAAAATATGTACTTTTGGTAATTGTAGGTGTTATACAAGCAAAATTAATTTCAAAATATATCTTTATCAGTTTTCTCATCTAGAAGTGTATGAGCTATAATTTTATAGCTTTCTAGGATTTTTTTTTTTTTTTTTATGTGTATTTGAAGTGGGGGAAATAAAATCCTATTGAAATATAATTAAAGTTAAATTTATTTATCAGAAATATAAATTTGTACTATCCATGACAAAAGTTTAGTATGTATCTACCAAGTTTACATATAATTAAGCTTGGGACAGTTACAAGTTGTCAAGTTGTCAATAGCCTCTGGGTACATATTAGCCTTACCATATACTACACAGGACCTAAGAGATATTTTTTGAATCTATTTTCTTTTTCCTTTTTTTTTTTTTTTTTTTTTTTTTTCCTTTTTTTAAAATATTTTTATTTTTCCTTTTTTTTTTCTTCTTTTTTAAATATTTTTATTTTTGTTTATTTTTATTTTTTTTGTTAAGAAGTCTTTCCTTTTTATACTTTGTTGAAAGAATCTGGTATGGTTAAGAAAAACAAAACAAAAAAAACCTTTGTCAGCATTTAAAATTCCTCTTCCTACATGAAGTCTTGGAGAGAGGGCAAAACACTCGCAACAGATCTTTATTGCAAGTGGTGGGAGTTAAAATTTATACAAAAACATCTCCAGCTTTAATCAGCACAAAATATTATTCTCCAAAATAACAGTGCAACAAGATAAACTCTAAATAAAATCAGTCATTATGCTAATAAAATATTTGTATCTGTATCCACTTGATTCTTATGATTTGAACAAATTTTTCAAATTTGTTCAAATCATTGGAACATATGCTAAGTGACAAAATCATTAAATTGTAAAGAACAGATGAATTCAAAAATTATTAAAATTCCTTTTTGTCAAGGAGCAGAAAAATTAATTTCATAGACAGCTTTTGGTATAAGGATTTTGTTTTTGATGAATGAATTGAATTTTTGCTGCAGTTAGATGCATTTTTATCCTTGCTAAAAATGCAGTATTCTTTTGGGAACAACTTCATACTAAGTATTAGTATGCTATTATTTATTTATTTATTTTTTTAATAAACAAGTTAGGATTTTGACTAGTACTCTAGTCACTTAATTTTGATGCAATGATCGGGACTCGGGTTGATTTAAATTATTGCTTAAATTTTTTATGCTGTGGTCTAATAGGAAAAAAGACATTTTAATATAACTAAACCAATAGATTTGTTAAAATTCTTGTATACAGTAAAAAATAATGTATTTAATTAGTAATTATTAAATACTTTATTTTACTTTTTAGGATTTACTTAAACCACACTGATATGAGTAGTGGAGTTGAAAATCTTAGATTTAGTCAAGTTTGAGTTCAGTTGTTTATAACTGAGTTGCTTAAAAAATGTGTATGACACAAAAGAAGAAATTGCTGTACCAATCTTCTCAGTAGGGAATGTTACTTATTTTGAAAATCAACATGGAACCTTTGCTCAAATGCTAATCACTATTATGATTCGTTTTGAATGGAGGCACTCTTCTACTGAGAGAGGTCAAAAAAGTCACTTATGGGGTTACTGGTTTATAATGGCTATGCATTGGCTCATCTATGAAAGTGCATAAAATTAACAGTGAAGAAGATTGTGTTATATCAATACACAAAATGGGGATAGCTTAGCTACTTTGAAAATAACAATTTAAAATTTTTTTTTTTTTTTGTCTGGGCTAAAACACTGACCCTTACCACCAATAGAAAATATGCAACTATCTCAACCTACTAAGTAAACCAAATGATTGTTTTCTTAGCCTGTTTCATAAGAATTGTTACATTTAGTATATATGTAATATCAGTACTACTATATAGCACTGAATAAGAGGAGACAAAGCAACATAAATGTTCTACAGAAGGATTCTGAGAATATCATGGATTGTTATATGTAGCATCAGAAAGAAGCAGTTGAAATTTCTATGGCAAATAATGAGGAAAGGGGGCTTGGAAAATTTGACACTCACAGTCAATATTGTGTGAGCTTTTGTAAATGGTTGGCAGAACAGGGATTAGGAGAGACAACAAAAAGACTTTAATAAGGACTACAAAGGACAGGAAGTTATGGAGAGTTAAAAAAAATTATGTACATCCTGAAAGGACATGGCACATAGAAAAACTGTTACTATTATGGGACAGGAATAGTGTTCTTGACTCAGAAAAAATAAAAACCTTCCACAGAGAAAAAAAATTAAATATTTAGTCAGATTCTGGTAAGTGTGTTGTCAACAAATTTTCAGCACCCCTCATGTAAAAATATTACATATCTTATATAAAATGATGTTTATGTGCATAACTTTATATATTTTTTAATTAGTACAATTTACATGCTTTTTACTTCATTTAAAATTACTACTACAAGGTAGTGACAGCTTCATGGCTCTTAAAGAGAAATAATTGCACAGATGGCAAATAATCACTGCTTATTTGTTTTTGTCAGGATTCAATTTATGTGAAATATTCTGCTTTTAATTAACAAAGCAATTTTTTCACATTGTTAGATATACAAAAAAACAAAATGAGCTCTTCTCAATTTTAATAGGAAATGAAATACATCCCACGTTACGTTATATAATACTTATAAGATATAAGATTGAAATGAATGTATGTGTATATATAAGTTAAGTGTAAAACAATTTAGCTTAATTCAGCATTGCTTAAGTTTCTTGAAAAATATATTTAAAATGTGAAACGTATCTTTATCCATCTAAGAGCACCAGTCCTAGAGCAGTAGCAAGTTACTTGGATACTAATTGGTTGTCGCACTATTCTGGTCATATGTCAGACTCTCTAATAATGTGTGTGTGTGTTGAAAGGTTCTTGGTCCAATTGACTTCTCAAAGTCATCATTCTGATATTTGTCATTTAAATATTGATTTTTGGAAGTGGGTTGGGTTGAGAACTTTTCAGCATCCCTTGTTGTCAGGTTTGCCTGTCTGTGTGTATATATGATGATGATTTTTGCATCAGTCATACATTGGTTCGTACCACCTGTACTGGAAAAGACATGGGCTCCAACTGAGGAGAATGGATGAACAACTGGCACCTTGTGCATATATATATATATATATATATATATATATATATATATATATATGCACAGTACTTATTGGCAAGCACTCAATGCCAGTGATAGAGCTAATATACTTAGTTGGATTGATGTAAGTTTGTGACCCTGTGTTTCACGCTATTTGTGATCATCAAACTCTATAATATATATATATATATATATATATATATATATATATATTAGGTTGGTGCAAAAATAATGACGTAATAATGTCGTTTTTTGACGTTAAAAAATACGTAAAAAAAATGACATTATAACATCATTATTTTTGCACCAACCTTATATATATATATATATATATATATATATATATAATGAGACAAGAAGAAAACTTTGCCGACACATTTCATCCTCTGATGGATGAAATGCATCAGCTAAGTTTTTCTTTTGTCTTTATTCATATTGTCCTTTTACATATATATATTTAGCTATAGCTGAATTTTTTATACACCCAATAAATATATATGTATATATATATATATATACACACACACACAAACACACACATAGGAAAGCAAAATATTATCTGCACTCTATAGACTCTATGTCTAATGACATATGATGGCAAAAATGTGGATAATTTTTTACATATATGTGCATGTGTGTGCACACTGTAATGTATCAATATTGAACCGAAAAAGAAAAACTGATTACAAGTATTTTAAAAAATGCTGCATAATGTGAAATTATTAAAACTTTTATTAAATATTGTTGGTAGTTCATTTTCTTAGGTTATGCCCATTGGATTTTGTATTGTAAAAATATTTTTTTAAATTTATAGAAATATGCATTATGGTTATCACAAAGGATCCATTATTTTTATCACAAATGACAGGCTTCAGAAATGTAATTATTTTATTATGATTAATTAACAATGAATTGACATCAAAACAACAGAGTTTCTGATTTTCTATCAATTTATGTGGCATTCATTTGTCTATTTTTTCACTTTGCCTAATGCAGCCAAATGATGAGAAATATTTTGGTAGAAACTCTAAAATTTGTTGTAAGAGCTCAACTTGTTCTTCAATTGTATTTCACTTTTGTCTTTTTTTAGTTGATTATCATTAATGTTTATAAGTCTTCTTTGAGACTAATTTTAAATATTTTCATTCACAAAGCAAAATTTGACAATACAATATTTGTACTGTTTCCTCATTAACAGTTCCTTTGCTAAATTGCTATTTCAGTTGCATTGTGTCTTAATTGAAATGCATTTTTAAAATATAATAGTTGGTTGCTCAGCTGAAAACAAAACAGGTGAAAAAAAAAAACTAAGTTTATAACAAGCAAATAAACAAACCATATGAACAGCAAGTAGCAATAATAGCCAGATTGACAATACAGAAAAATACAATAAACATTTAATTCCATTTCAATAATGCCAAGTTACTTACAATAATCAATCTGACATTTTGGTAGAAAAATAGCCAGATATACAATACCAGTAATATAACTAAAACAAATTAAACATCTATTTATATCCATCTTGGTAGCACCAAATCATTAACTATTATGAAACTAATAATTCAAACTCGGCTCTCAGAGTTAAATCAAGCTATTTATATTACAGACCCCTCTTTGAATTCTCTCAATAATCTCAAAATATATAGCAAGAGAACAAGACCAGATATAACAGCAATACACTAAAATATAAATACAACAATTGGAACAGTAAAACCAAAACAATACTAGATATTTGACGGTGTGATAAGATCCATCGACAAGTAAGCTCACCTTCAGTTTGAAATAATTATGAAAAATTATTGGAAAGTAATTTGAGTGTCATTTGAGTTCCTTGTTTGGCCAAGTTTAAAACAAATTTTAATATTTTGGGGAAGAAAAGTGGGTCTTTTATGCCATTGAATATGGTAATACACATGGTCTTCATACTGCGTATTTATGAATTATTGTGAATCTGTCACTTGATGTGCCACAACTGAATACACTAATTAGAATAGCCAGATTTGCAATAACAAATGATTCAATATAATACACACCTACTTAAATCTATCTTGGTAGCATCAAATCCTGAATCATTGTGATTCATATATTTCATGTGATATAAGATATTTTCTTTTAAAGGTTTTCTAAGCTTGTCTATAAAAAGTTACAAACAAAATATTGTTCATAATGAAGCTTGATATAAATTAGTCTGCATATCTCCATAAAGAATAACTATAAACAATAGTTATGTTGTAGGTTTGCATTTATTTTTTTTTATTTTTTGTCTCTGTGCAAACATGTGAATATGTACTTGTCTGATTTTGCTGGGGAGAAAATGTCTGTTCAATTTGCAGCCATTGTTGGAAGCCATATAATATATATCATATATAGTCTGGTTTTACAAGAATCTATTTCAATACATACAAATCCATATAATTATTTACAAATAAAAAATAAAATTGGTGTAGGAAGAAAATTAATAATGTAAATTAAAGTTTTTCATCAATTACTCCCCCCCCCCCCCAATATCTGTGAAAAAATTTGATTGTATTAGGTTGGTGCAAAAATAATATCGTTTTTTGACATATTTTTTAACGTCAAAAAACGATATTATTTTTGCACCAACCTAATATATTCCCCAAGTTTTCTTCGACTCAGATGGGACTACATTTTAAAGCCAAGCTCTACTAAATTCTGAATTTAATTTACTTATTCATAGCTTGCGTTAACCCAACTCATTTTAAGAATATTTACTGCTAAAAAGGTTAGTTAACTGTTCCATGCCATACAATTTTTCTCATCAGAATCCATATTGCACATTTATAAATCTACCATTAGTCTGTGCAGTGGATATTGCTGTTATATCTGGTCTTGCTCTCTTGCTATATATTTTAAGATTATTGAGAGAATTCAAAGAAGGGTCTGTAATATAAATAGCTTGACTTAACTCTGAGAGCCGAGTTTGAATTCCAGTCAGATTCATTGTATTCGCTTACATGCTAATACCCTTGGGAAAGGTATGAATCCTTTTCTTCTCCCCCCAGCTATGGGTAAATAGCAGGACAGACTGGGTTCTATAGCCTTGGATGACAACTGGTCTACCACAGAAAGAAATGACAACATACTGCGGAAATAAATCTGCCTTGTCAGTTATGTATCGAAAGATACATGATCACCTAAGCGTGTATCATGCATGGCACATAACTGACTGATAACTCAGCTCATTTTAAGAATAACTCCAAAAGTCATAAAATGCAAAATTCATTAGCACTTCACTTTCAAAGGTAGCCAAATCTTACAAGTCTGGCTTGGTACAGTTACAAGTTTCTTTTATGTGCTGTGTCTCTTCAGGGTGTAGGCGATCATGACCCTCCACATCTTCCTGTCCCTTGTATTAGGTTGGTGCAAAAATGTCGTTTTTTGACGTTCAACTTCAAAAGAAAAACGACATTATTTTTGCACCAACCTAATAGTTCTCAATAAGTCTTTTTTTTTTTTTTTGTTATTTCTCCTAAACCCTGTTCTACCATCCATTTCCTCAAGTTCAAGTATATTATGTGCTGCTTTCCTCTGTCCCTCAATCTGTCCTGTGAGTATCAGGTTTTTCAAACCCTTCTTCCTCATTATGTACCCCAGAAATGTCAACTGCCTCTTCCTGATATTAAGTATAAGTTTCCTTTTTGTTTCCATGGTATCCTCAGCATCTTTCTGCAGAACATTTATGTTGCTTTATCATTGAGAAGATTGTCCAGCCATACAGGAGGACAGATATCACATAAGTTTAGTACTCTTTTCTTTGTTTCTAACAAAATTTTTCTGTCTCTTAATACTCTGCTTAGCTTTTAGAATGCATCTTTGGCCATCCCAATATGTCTTCAGATCTCAGTATTGCACTTTCCAACCTCTGGTAAAACACTTCCCAGATATTTAAATTTCTGTACTGATAACCATGCATTCTGTCTTGTTGTAGTTTATACTTAGTCCTTTCTTTTCTCTTTCCTTCTCTGTAGGAGCTTTTGTAGTTACCTTTCTGTTTCTGCTAGGATACCATATTAAGCATTAACTGTATTTTGTGGCATATAAAACAATGCAATAAAAATCAAATTGAGAGAACTTTATGTAAAGCTGTTATGTTCAACAAAGTAAAACTGGTAGCTTCTCTTAAAAAAACGACTTTCAGTCAATGGTTAACTTGGGGAAGGAATCAGTTGTAAATTTTAACACCTCCAAAATACAATTGCTATCATTTAATCACCATATAGAACCTTGCTCTGCCTTCCATCAGCATGGCTGATGCTAACCTCCATGAGAGCAACTATTTGCACCACCATGTTTTTCACTGATACGGAGTAAAGTAATTATATTGAATCAATTGCTTGATCTACTGCTAGAAAATTTGGTTCACTGTGTTGTGCTGGGCACTTTTTTCTTGTCAGAATACATCTTGAACATTTATAGATCTACCATTAGCCTGTGCAGTGAATATTGCTGTCATATGCATTATGGTTCTCCTTTTATTATATAAATATATATATATATATATATATATATATATATATATATATATATTGACAAAATTCAAAAAAGGGTCTGTCATGTAATCAGTCCTGACCTGGCAAATCAACTTCACTTACCCTTCCATCATTGTGATGTGGCTTCCCTCCATGTTTTCTATATTTTTATAGTAATTGTTCTGATGAGCTTTCCTTTTTGGTATCCTGACTGCATGAATTTAAGCATACTACTAGATTGGCTATTAGGTCTCATCATCTTACTGTTGAAATCATTAGATGTAGCCTTAAGTTCTATTCTCTCTTTTCTTGCACTTCTCACTTGTTAATCTCTCTTCTGGTTTCTTGCTCACCTGTATATATTTAGAAATCAAAAAAAAAAAAAAAAAAAAAAAAACAGATTTAATAATTGAGAATGAAAGAAAAACTAAAAGTTGAAATTCAAGTTTGTCAGTTTTTAACTTCAGGTGGTTTAAATTAAATTCGTGTATGAGTGATAACTTTAATTTTATTATTTATAAATAGTCATAAATGTAGGACATCTAGTGAGGATTGAACTAAAGATTGATTTGCAAGATTAACTTGCTGATCATTATTCTATAGCAAGCATTCTTGATTGACAACTATAGTTAGATTGGCCAGGTATCTGCTGGCTTTCCTATTTGTACTAATACAACTTATTTGGTATGTGAGTTTTTCAAATTGCCATTATTTGCAAACTGGAAAAGCTTTTCACTTGCTTATGATGTGGTGATTTATTTGAACTTGTGATAAGTTAAAACCTATTTTCCTGAAAAGCCATTTTAAGAGAAAGATTTGATAAATTTCAACTGGCTTCAATAATAAATGCTTGGCCAATGAATGCTGAATATTTCTGTATAAGGAAACAGCTCATCTCTCCATTACCATTTATATTAAAATTTAAGATTATTTGCATGGGGGATATTAAGAATACATTTTTGTCATTTTTTACTGTATTGTAAAAGGAAGAAATTTTTTTTCTGTGCTAAAGAAAGAATGGTGAGAACATTGATAATAATGGAAAATAAATTACTAGGTCATGTAAGGAAAATAGGTTTGGAGAGTTTGACATTCACAAGACATACTGAGGGCAAGAGAAACAGAAAGAAACAGGATTTTGCATGAATAGATGGCAGAACAAGAACAAATAGGGATTTGTAAAGGGTCAAAGGCTACTTAAAGCAAAAAAAAAAAAAAGTGAAGTTATGAAGAGCCATAATTACCAGCTTCCTGAAAGTATACTGCATATTAAAGAAAAAAATATGATGCAAAAGGAAGTAATGATTTGCACTAGGCAAACCACTAGCCATTCAGCTTATAATGAATAAGAAAATATTTTTTATTGGTTATAGCAGCAAATGCTGGACAATCTTTTCAAAGATGAAGAGACTTGAAGCAACAGAAATGTCTTTCTACAGAAAGATTCTGAGGATACCATGGACCAAACATGTGAGCAATGACAAGGTTTTAGAGGAAATGGAAACAAAAAGGAAATTAATACTTAACATCAGGAAGAGGCAGTTGAAATTTCTGGGGCATGTAATGAGGAAGGAGGGCTTGGAAAAGCTGATACTCAGAGGACAGATTGAGGGACAGTGGAAAGCAGCGTGTAAAATATTTGATGGTAGAACAGGGTTTGGGAGAAATAACAAAAAGACAAAACTTATTAAGAGCTACAAGGGACAGGAAGATGTGGAGGGTCATGATTGTCTATGTTTTGAAGGGACACAGCAAACAAAAGAATTGAACAAGACATTAAGGGTATGTGACCCATATAAATGTTGATATGTGATAAGTTTAGATTAGTCAAAATTGTGGGACACCCAGTGAGGAGTGAACTCAATACCCATTAGAAGTGGCCTGTTTGAAACTGAAAATATGCAGACTCATTTTGCAGATCTCATTATATTAACATCAGATGATTTTGTTGTCGTAGAAGTTTGAGGAGGGTGGAGTGGTGGGTGTTTCTATTTGCATCTGAAAAATTTGGGTCAAGCTTGTGAAAAATCAAAATCAATAATCTATCACTAGAAGGAAATGCATGGGATTGAACTTAAAAGTCAGTGAGTCATCCTCTGTGGATGCAACTTATATATGGAATTGTAAAGAATGAGTTTTTGATGTTGGCATTTAGATATTTCATCTAGAGTAGCAGATTGCTGATCAAGATGTCAAAGATTTTAAATTGAATGCTGTCTTGTTTAAAAACATTCTAGATAGTGGACCCCCCCCCAAAAAAAAAAACACCAATGCTTGTAAAGGCTGTTATATCTATATGTTATTAATTTCAATTCTTGAAGGGCTTTCCATATATTTAAAATTCTTTTTACTCTTATAGTGATAAAATATCAAGACATGAAGGTTAATAAGCTAGTTTCAAAGATTAATTATGTAGTAAGCCAAGACAATGCTTTCATTAAAGAAATAATTGTTTAATTTTAAACAAATTATTGCAATGGAATGTCCCACACTTCCTATTGCCTTTGTGGACTGACTATATCAGTAGCTATATATAGTGAGTACAAGATATACCTGGAGGCTTACTTCGGGAATTACTAGCCTGTCACCTGATTTCCTATTTTTCAGTAGTGTATTCTCTTTTACAATAAACCTCTCTTCCTTTCATCTATGCACGTGTTATTGTTCCTTCACTTAAGTACCACCTTTGTCTTTTCGTAACCTCTTTAAGGATATGACACAAATAATCATTCTGGTTCCCTACATAATTAATTCTTGAGACTTACCTATTGACCATCACTTGACAAGGTATATTCTTTAGTGATTACTTAACACTTTCTTACAGTGGTAGTCATAAGCATTAAAACAAGACCTGCCTGTAGGACAAAAATCTTTCTAAATACTTCAATGTTGACTGTATTTATTCTTGGATATGTCTTATCAGCAACCTCTTTATATTCCATGTTTCCATCTACCAGGTATTTTCTTGATGTTTGTTACCACTTGGGCCTCAATCAAGCAATGTTTAACTCCATCTGTTCTTGCTATATGTCACACTAACCTACATTTATATCTTTTAATCTCTTTTCTGATATTTCTTGGTCTGTTCTTTTTTTTTCTATGTTGACCTTTTCTATATTAGGAATTTGTCCCGTGCATTGCTCTTTCCATTGATCTTTGTACATTTTTGAATTTCCATTCAGGTGATTTTGCTAATGTCAATGTTTGAAACCTATATGTTATAGCTGGCATTATACACTTTGTTTTAAGCATATTAGTAAGGTGTTTTTCATTATATCTCTATTTGTGTTAAATGCTTTCCACCTTTTTCATTATTTAATTTCTATAGCCTTTCTTTATTGTTATCTCAGTCTTATATTTTATTCTCAGACTTCTTCCAGTTCTTTATCATATATTTTGATCTTTTTCTCAGAATTTGACATTATTTCTATATTCTAAGCTGACATTAAAACTGTCTCTTATTCAGGTCATTTATCATTTCTTATATATCTCGTTATTCTGGTATTAATGAAATGTTATTGGCAAATCACTGTGTTAAATATTTACAATTTGGTTCAAGTTCATTTTCCAGAAGTTGTTTTTGTTGTTGCTTCTTCTTTTTTTTTTTTTTTTTTTTTTAATTTTCCCCAAAATACATGGTTTGGTCAAAATGTAATTGGTTCTAATTAAAAAAAAAAAAAAAAAAAGCATTAGTCAAAATTCCTAAATTTCTCTCTCTTGATCACTCACATGGATGTGCATGCGCGTGTGCACACACACACACACACACACACACAGAGATTAACTATGCCTAGAAGTCCGGGGAAAGAAAATGTGGAGTTACCTTCTCTTTTTCAATTCATAATTGTCTTTCAAAATGGCTGCCCTTATAGACACACACAGAAAGAAAGCTGTCATAGAATTTCTGTTTTCAGAAGGAAAAAATGTTGCAAACATTCACAGAAGGTTAGATAATGTTTATAGAGGCAACAATCGATGTATGGAGATGGGTCATTCGAGTTAATAACAATCTGTATGAAAAGGGACAAACCGATCTTAGTGACAGGCTTTGTAGGGAGGAAGTCAAGCTACTACTGTGAATGAAGATAAGGCCAAACAAATGTTTTTGTTTCCTTTCCTTTAAAAGTATCTCCCTCCCCCATTTTCTTTAAAACTTCCTTGTTAGTCCCATATTCAGTTATGTTTTTTTCTCAGCATCCTTTCGCAGAATCATGTTTCTGTTGTCTCAAATCTCTTCACCTATGAGGAGATTGCCTGGGATTCACTGCCATATTGGAGAACTGATATTACAAAATTTGTTTTAATAAGTTTTGGTTTAATAAAAAGATTTGCTTATTGGGCCAACTAACTATAAATGAAACTATGAAGTTAAGTTGTTTGAGATGATACACTGATGGTGAGGTCCATTTCTTGCTTTTTTTTTTTTTTTTTTTTTTGTTACTGATACAGTAATAGTCTGTGTTAAATTGGAATTTGTTGAACAGCAAATAAAAAAATGGATAAACTGAAAACTTTAATATTGTACTGCTCCTTGTCATTACCTTCCGACATTGTGTAATATTATTGATTGTATAGACCTACTTTCTTTTTCTCCTATCTTTGTAGGATTTCTTGTCATGAAAAGTTGATTAAATATCACCAAATTCTTTCTGAGTGTTTAATTTCACTGATAACTAACCCTAACCAGACCATCTGTTACCTCTGCTTGTATAAGGCAAACCTAATAGAAGAGTTCCGAATCTATGGTCATTGGAATCTAAAAGAAAAATTAAGAATTTAGGTCTGTTTATAAATTTCATCTACTTATTTATTGACAATATTTATTCATATATCAAGCACGAATTCTTGTAATCAAAAGCTTAAATTGTAAGCCTGCATTATAAAGAGAGCAATATCTCAACAATTTTTATCTGTTTCTCTTGGTAGCATAATAGCTACATAGAATGGCTTTCTTTTTAGCTAGCTCTTCACATTTTACTTGATTCAAATGATTTACAATGATACTGCCTATAATTTGAGCAAGAGTCACTATTATTCCAAGAATTGTTCAGACTATGGAAATTGTTCTTTGTGATGCTTTTGTTGCCATCACATTTTGGCTGATTTATTCTACAGTTAACTTCATGTGTATAATCCACAAGAAAAGAGTGGTCTCCTTCCTGTAGAAATAGGTGGCAAGCTGAATCTTAGGGTTCCTTACTGTACACTTAAAGAAGGCCAGATAATTAATTTTTCTGGTCTCAACAATTACTTTACAATCAAACTGTTAAGTCATAATTGTATTGCAAAGCTGGCACAGTTACAATACTTTTTTTTTTTTTTTTTTTTTTTTTTACTAGGTACCGTCTTTTGCTTGCTGAAAAAAAAAACGTGATGAAAATAGGCCCCAAACTTAATAAAAACAAAGTTTTATTCTCAAAATGTAGGTTATTAAGAGAAAAGACCAAAGTAATTTTTTTTCATTAATTTAATAAAATTTTTTAGTCCTTTCTACCACATTTGAAATTTTGGTTAAAAATCTTTTTTTTTTTTTTTCTTTTTTTTTTTTGCATCAATGGATGATGTAATATTTGCGATTAGTGTTTTAGTATTCTTTCTTTTTTTCTTTCTCCCCACACCCAGGTGAAAAACATTCATTTGGAAATTTTTGCAAAAATTAAATAATTGATAGGTTTTTATAAAACTTTCAGGACTTATTCACAAAAAATGAAAATATTTTTGGAATTTTTTTTTTTTTTTTAAAGAAAATCTTGGTAAATTGCGATCTCAAAATTTGTTTTATTAGCTAAAAGCAGGACTCCTTGGAGAATTTAAATGATCAATTTAATTTGTGAAACAAGATATCCAGTTTCTGAAAATCTGCTCTAAATTGTTAAATAAAAAATGCAATAAGACTATGACATTATTTAATTAGAAAAGCTTCTAATTGCTTTTATAAATAAGATTTATGAAGGACACTTTCATCTTAAGAAAAAACAAATGTTTTTGAATTTTTACAAGAATTGTTTTCACTTTTTAAAATTTTAATTATAATAATTTATAATATAAATTGTTTAAAATTCTGCATTACTTAAATCTAGTTAGGCTATATTAAGTGAAGATTATATGAATCAAAAACTGAAAAGCTCAATGAAAAACATTTATACCCAATATTTAAAGATTTTTTAAATTTTTTATGTATAGAAAATATTATGTAACTTACCCCAAATAAAGTCTCTGTAGAACAACAGTAAAGGTGTTGCCACATTTTATCATTACTTGATCTACAAGTGATAAGCGCCGGGGATAAGCTTGTAATTACTGCTACTGTTTGTTTTAAAAATCCATTTTTCTGTTATTTTAAACTTAAAGCAGATAATATTTTTTTTTCAAATCAGATTAATTATACTTTAAATCAGCTAATATTCCTCAAATAAAGTTTTAGAAAAGTCTTTTATTTTTGGAAGATTTTTAAAACTAAGAATTAACTTTTGTTTTCAATTGTGTTGAAAATGGCTGATTTTGTGAAAGCAGCCAAAAAGTTGAGTAACTATTTCTTCTACTCCACTTCTTGCTTGTAGGACTCTCTTCCAGGTTCTGCTTTTCAGTCAACTTTGCATTTAAATTTTTGAAGATCAATGTCAATTGTTATCCTAATTCTTGTTATTTTATTGTTCTTTCTCTTTAATAGTATTTTTTCTCATACTCTCAGTAACCTCTTGCATCTTAGTGGCTTTATTGCCTTGCTTGGAGTAAAATGATTAAAAATAAATTCAGAATGTCATTCCCCTGTGTTGAGCATTTGATAGGGAAAAAGAGAGGTATGTAAAGAAACAAAAAAAGTCTCACATAAAGGGACTTTAGGGAGGTCATCTTTGATAAAGGTAGATGTTTGTAGTGAGAGGGTTAAATCATGTTTTATGATTTGTTGAGGGCCTTTCAGTAATTTTAAGAGAGACTGTCATTTTCTTATAAACTATCTGGTAATGGCCATGGGTTGAATAGTATAGAGTGCAGCATTAAAAAAAATTTATTAGTAAATACATACAGTTTACACAGGTCCTGCTAATATTTAGGAATTCAAATGCCCCATAAGAAAACTATACTAAAAAAATTTAACATAATTACTTTTAATGAAACTTGTATTAGAAAAAGTAAAAATAACAGAATTTTCCCTTTTCTCCATATCTCATTCTCTGATAAAGCTTTAAGAAAATTGAAACATATTAAATTGATAAATATTGCCTATTTGTTCGTTATATATACATATATATATATATATATACATACACACACACACACTGGGCGGCATTTAAACTAGATCTTGTGGAGAGCTCTTGATTGGGCCTTCATGACAATAGGTGGGGAGGGGTAGATGGAATAGGAAACAATAAACTACAAAACTCAAAATTGATCGCTGCATTTAAGTATTGCATTAATATTTAAGTATACCTTTTAAAAGATCAACAACAATTCTTTTGCTGCCACTTAATTTAAAGACAATATGTCCATAGGTCCTTACTTTCCATAGAAACAATTATTTTTATTTCATGAGTGACTTTCACTGGATTTCATAATTTTGATTATTCCCAAATTTATTTCCATGTTATAAAAATTTTCATACAAAATTTTTTACCAAAAACGATCACAGTAATGAAAACTTGTAAATCCAAAATTTTAGGATTGCAGGTCTGGATTCGGCCCAAAATGTTTTTAATTCTCTCACGAAGTCTTCCTGATCCCAAAATGGTATATGTTGGGCTACAGCCTCTAGAAGTAGTGTGGCATTCACATTTATGATATATATATATATATATATATATATATATATATATATATATAAATAAAACAATAGGAAAACTGTATTATTAGTCGGCGTATTTCGTCCAATATGGACTTTTCAAAGCAAAAATGAAATGAATGTATTAAAAACAAAGTAACTATTAACAATAAAATAAAATATCCTTAGCAACTAGAAGAATTTAGAAAACACTATTGTATTCATAGTCAACTGAAAATTTGTCAAGTACTGTCGTGTGGAAATATTGTTTTTATTGTGTTGACGGATTCAACCATTTTCTTTTGATTTCTTGATACAGTTGTGTACGTGTACTTGGGAGAGTAGTAATTCTGTTAGGAAAGGTGATGGGGGGGAAGTTTTCCTATTGTTTTTTTACCTTTATACATATTGTCTTTTTCTACAGATTAACTCTGAGAAATTTTTCATATATATATATATATATATATATATTTCCTTTAAAAAGTATTTCAAATTATTATAAATGTTATTTTTAGTGGATTCATGCATTTGAGTTGATATCCTTGTTTCTTGAATTTTTTTTTTTTTTTTAGACAATGAAATTTAATAACATCTGACCTTGATTGGAAAGGTCTAATAAAAAAATATGCCTCCTGATAGGAATCGAACTTGTATCTCTTTTTCCATCAAGGAAAACACTTATAATTGAAGTGTGCCATTACCAATTTGGCCACATGAGGCCATCTTGATTGAGCAAAGTTCAATTACCTATTTAAGAAATGCACATCTTTCACTGGGACTTCTATAAAGTTAGCTTCATTTTCATATTTTAAATGTAAGCAATAGTAATTTTTAAATAGATTTTATATATATATATATATATATATATATATATATATATATATATATATATAATTTTATAAGGTTTTCTTTTATGCAAGAGCTGACATGTTTGTCATTACTGTAACCTAGAGGACAATGATAGTTCTTCATTTGCCTTTTTTGAAGACAAGCTGTCATAACCTTGACTTTTTAACACAACCTGAAAGTGTTTGGACTCTTTCAAAAACTTTACAAACACTAATTCAAAGCTTAGAAAAGCACTGTTTATAACAGTGTCGTTTGAACTTTATTCCATAATAAAACTTTTCCTCGATAATTGTTTAAGACTTGCTCACTGTTATGTTAAATTTAGGGTTATTAACTTTAATGTATCATAATGCTGTTCTGTAATTCTCTTTAAATAGAGTACTGTGGTAAATAATCTTCTATAATCACTGCAGCATCAGAATGTAGAGTGTGCTAAAGATTGGGTTTTGGAATTGACATTCAATGAGTCTTGTTGATTTCTTGGTTTGAATTAGATGCTACCGCAAAATATTAACATGTGCTTAAATCTGTTAGCTTGCTTATCTTGTTGGACATTTCATTTCTCTTAGTATCATTCTGTCAAGAATTAAAGAGCCTTGTTTTCTATCATTTTCTTTCTTTTAAGGAAGCCAGTTTGTGCTTTACATTCTACAGATGTTTGGGTAGCACATTGTATTTTAGCAGAAAGAACATGAAATATTTTCTCCATCAACAGACTAAACAGTGAAAAATAGATTGGTGATGGGTTACATAATATATAAAGACAATATGGACCTGGGAATCAATATTGCATGATGACTGTCAGTTTTGTTTCAATGTAACTGAAGCATGTAGTTGACAGTCACCATGCATTGTTGATACCTATGTCCATATTGCTTATATCTATAAATGTTCTATCTCTGACATTGATCACTCTTCTCTTGTAAATATACCAAATTTTAAACTATATAATGTTGTGCTGAAAGCTGGCTCTTTCAAAAGAATCTAAAAGATTTCTTGGTCAGGCTGAAATCATTTCTGCACCCCCACACAGTGTGTGCTAAATTATTATGCAAAGATATTTTTTGTTCGATCAGGTTAGCTTGGCTACTACTGATTATTGTTGGTGTTTCCTTCTGGTTTGCAAAATGTTCTGGCATTTTGTAACTTACACCAAATACACATGCTGTTGACAACTCTCTCATTATTGCCGACAATAACTTATCCCAACAGCAATATTTATAAGTCTACCATTCAGCCATAATTTGAATATTGCTACCACATATGGTCTGGTGCTCTTTAGAAATTCTTCATGAAATCTAAAGAAGGAACAGCAATATTATTGATCCTGACCTGTCATCCTAGTTTTTCTTTTTCCCCACAGATGTAATATACTTCCCTATGCCTTTTCTCTAAATTCTTTCATGGTAATTGTTCTGATGAACTTACCTCTATGGTATCTAAACTTTATAAAATTTAAGTGCAGTACTAGATTAGCAGCACGGTTTCATCATTTTACAGTTGAATTGCCTAGATGTAACCATAAGTTCTTTGCTAACAGGGTTTTTTTTCTCACTTTTATTGCTTGTGGAACTCTCTTCTGACTTCTTCAGGCAAGTCTGATGTTCTAAAATTTAAATGCAATGTCAATCATTATTTACTGTCATTTTGATTCTTTTTTTCTTTCTCTCTTTAATAATGTCTTTCTTTATTCTTTCACACTCTCTAATGTCTTGTTTTAGTGGATACATTTCCTTGCTTGGAATGAAATGATTAAAAAATATGCGCACACACACCTCTCTCTCTCTCTCTCTCTATATATATATATATATATATATATATATATATATATATATATATATATATCTATATATATATATATATATATATATATATAGAGAGAGAGGGGGGGGGAGGGTATACAGTGCACTACTAAAATGTTTAGAGAGTTTGAATAGCTTGATCAATTGGTTCATTTATCAAATTACACACTGCTTCCAATGTCTTTCTAAATATTTCCCACATCTCATGAAATCAATCTCTGAGGAAAAAAAATTTTTTTCTTTCCCAAATGAAGCCTTTTCATGCCTTAAATTCCTGTAACTTTTGGGTAGCAACTTTATATATATGTATATAATCTCTGAAAAGTACTCTTGCTTATACTTTAATTCATTACAGACGAAGCATCAGCTCATTGTTATCTATACAGTTCACAAGCATGTGTAAAGGATTATTTAATTTTAATAAAGTTGGTAGTCCATTTGAATTTGATATGTATAGAATATTATATATTTGTGCTATCATAGGTAGGATTTCTTAAATATACAAAAACTGATTCATTTGAATACAGGTATATAACTGCTAAAAGCATCTATATACTAAGTAGATGTCAAAATTTTCATTGTCCTTTTAGAGAGTGTCCACATAGAGAAAAATTGAAATATCAATTAAAAATCACTACATTCATGTTGAATTTGATAAATAATGTTAGAATTTTGTACCTAAAATGTTAGCCACCTTCCAAAAATGTGATGTTGTGTATTAATGGGTCATAGGTAGAAACCTATAATTTATACCAGATTTTTTTTTTTTAAACATACCATTAATAGCATTGTTTTATTTTAATTGTTACAATTAATATAAAGATTTCACAGTGGCTATTAATGAATTACTTTGATAGCGTCTATTAATACTTAGGAAAAATGGATGTTTGTGAAGATTTAATGAAATATATCTATATGCATAATGTCAATGGACTGCTAATAAACAACATTTGTTAACATTCATTGACAATAAGGTAAAAAAAAAAAAAAATGGGTTGGTCAGTTATCAGGAATTAATGCAAGCATTACTGGCAGGTAGTATGACTTGTATGCATAATATGAATGCATTGCTAATTTGATTAAGCATTGCAAATAAGAAAGAAAAGAATTGTTAGTGATCAGGAATTAATGTAAACATTAACAGAATCAACTTATACGGTATAAATGCAATGAAAATCCCAAAGTAAAGAATTGTCAATAATCAGGTATTAATGCAAACATAAGTAACAGAGAGAGGAATAAGACATTCTAAAGTGTTTCCGTGTTAATCTTTTGGCCAAAATCTTTAAAGAAAAAGCAGTCTGAATATTATTAAGTGGCTATTAAGGAAACTTATCTCGGAGGAAATTCTCAACACATGTCAATATAAATTATTTCTAAAGCATCTCCTCTTGTCTTTCTTAAAAAAAATCCTCTCTCTCACTCACACAAACATGTTGCCGTGCCCCTCTCACTTGCACAAATGCGTTGGCGCCTCTCGCACGAACGTGTTGGTGCCTCTCGCTCACATGTTCTTATCTCTCATTAAGATATTCTAATATGAAGTTCTAAATACCTCCTAACTCTTGTTATCATACCTTCTATTTTTTTAGACATTTGTTTCTCTCCTGCAAGGATACAATTTCCGTTTCTCAATTGTAAAAAAGGTTTTGTTTTTATATGCATTACTTTAATTTTCTTTTCTACTTCCACATCCACTCATTCTTGAATTTGACTCTCCCCTTTTCCTCTCTTGTGCCTCACCGCCTCTCCTCTTCCTCCTCTCTTGTGCCTCACCGCCTCTCCTCTTCCTCCTCTCTTGTGCCTCACCGCCTCTCCTCTTCCTCCTCTCTTGTGCCTCGCCGCCTCTCCTCTTCCTCCTCTCTTGTGCCTCACCGCCTCTCCTCTTCCTCCTCTCTTGTGCCCCACCCCCTCTCCTCCACCACCCATTCTCTCACTCTCTCTCTCTCTCTCAACCTGATTCTGGATAACCCTATATGCCTTATGATATCAACCTCTCACTATTTATTTCTCTTTTAATTTTTCCTTTTTGTCCACACAATACCACTCACTTGACTTTGTCCATCTTAGCAGACTTAATTACCCAGCCAAGAACCATTCCTATTTAACAATTAATCAGTCCTTGTGTTATTCATCCATCAATATATCTCCTGCCACTTGTGCTGTTACTTTTAATCCTCAATTTGTTACTTTTTCTCATTGTTGTCGTTCAGGATTGAAAAAGCAAATTACTTCATCATCAATAAAGCTCACATAAAATAATGTTGCCAGTCCATCACTCAATTCTGTCATTTGTAAACCGTGATTGTTTAAGCCAGTATTTGGACAAACAAATTACAAGTAAAAACATTCAGATCTGCAGTATTGCTTTTTTTGTGGAGGCAAAAGAAGACTATTTCTGAAGTATGAAATTGTTTCTGAGTATTTGTTAGATGATGTATCATATTAGGATTCAAGCATTAATGAGAAATGTCTGAAATTGGAGTTTTGTTAGTTTTTAATGCATTGTATCTGATAAGTACCTTATAGTGTAAATTTATCATTTTTAACCCATTAATTCTCACAAAAAAAAAAAAAAAAAAAAAAAATTGTAAAAATTTTAAAAATAGAAATAGAGTATTATATATTAATTAATTACCTATTCAAATAGGAAAACCATGAAATTTTCCATTGTATTTCTTGTATTATAATGACATAATATATATATATATATATATATATATATATATATTAATAAAAAGAAAGAACAGTAAGATATATAATCCGGTGTTCTTATAGATATTTTTATTTTTACAAAATAGTGCTCAATGTAAATTTACAGAGCATTAATATTATAAATTAATAGACTTAAAATATGGTTTTTCGCTACACAGTTCCAACCATGTTTCAAAAATGGAAGCTAAAAGCCCCGAATTTAATTTTGTAATTAAATTAAAGACATTAGTTCCATTTCATCCTCAAGCGAATTTTGGAACTCCAAAATTCGCTTGAAGCTAAATTCCATTTTTGAAACAGGGTTGGAACTGTGAAGCGAAAAATCATATTTTAAGTCTATTAATTTATGATATATATATATAAAAAAATATATAGCATATTTATGTTATAATTTTTAAATAAATAATATATAATAATGTGATTTTGTGTAGATGAAACTAGTCATCCTGGGAGGGTAAGAGAAGGAAAACTCTGAATTTAAATCTCTGCTGCATACCCAATCATGGGAAAGACATTAGGAGTAAACTCTGTGGACAAATCTGGAGCTGGAGTCCCTAAGACAGTTTGATATTATGTTCTGACAAGAGGACATGAGGGAGACCTCATTTTTTGCTTCAAGAACATCTGCAAAAGTGACATATGGACACTGGGATCAAGAGGTGGGAATGATTCACTTACACTGGAAATGTGATTTACACTGAGGGCTAGAGTGAGTAGAGAAAAAACAGGGGCTTGCCGCTGGAATGAAGCATGCTTGATGGAAAGAAAACAATGTCATCAGGAGGAAAGTGTCTTCACATGCATTGGTTGCAGTCGAGACTCACTCCTGTGTGGGCCTGAACAGCCATATCAACTGCTGTGCTCCCATCAGTAGCTAAGGTATAGCTTTTGGGGCACAGATCCAGGGGTCTCTTCATGCCAACAAATGCCACATACATAATTACCTATAACTCGTTAATTGGTTAAATTGATAAAATTAAATACTTTTGAATTTTTCTTGTAGATTCTTGGGTAAATCATTGGGTGGGTGTTAACTTAGGGGACATAATTCTGACCCCCCCTTGTTATTTTGGCTATAGTCAATTAGGAAATTAATATATTATAGTTCTCATTTTGCTTGATATAAATGTAATTATAGATACATTTCAGCCAAGTATTCTTTGGCAATCATCATGTGTTCATTGTTTTATATCTGCTAATTATTTTATTTTGCTCCTGTGAAGACAGTTACTGTTCATTTCTGTTGAACCAGTGTTTTACTACCTGATCCATGGATTGAACTCGTGACCATTAGATGATAGTAACACATGTATAACCACCACCTGTATCCAGTAATACCACTATAGGACATCAGTGGTGTTTTTATATATATATATATATATATATATATATATATATATATATATATATATATATATATATATAAGGTCAGATAGTTTCAACATTTGGTTATCATGGTAGGTTTGTACTGCTTTTTGATTACCATATTTTCCGGCTTACAAGACGTGGCAGCTTGGAAGATGAACTCTAATATTGGAAAGGAATTTCTAAGAAAAAAGTAATTCTCATTCACCATACGTCTCTCACATACTGGTGCCATGTATTGTTAACATTAATCACTTGTCTGATTTTGTTTATATGGCAATGATATACTAGTCAAGAGCAGAAAGACTCCCACTGCTGCTAGTAAACAGAGGATGCTTAAGCTTGTGGCTCAGCTCCAAGAAGGTTTATAGTCTTGGAAATACTTGTAACAGCTAAGTACTGATGTTACATGATATAAAAGGCCGAATTTGATAGATAGTTAACATTATAGTGTAATGACTCAACATACAAATCCATGTCCCTATCAGTTAAGTCAATTGAGCCTGGGCATTGTCTTGGAGGATGCACATGTATTTTTCATTTCAATTCCCATGCCAATATTTATTATACTCTCTGCACATTCCCACTACTAATACTACTAGTTAATTAATAATGGTTAACAATGCTTCATCTAATAGAAATTTCAGATAATATTACTACTAATAATAATACTACCATATTTTCCTGCTTACAAGGCACCACAGCTTGGAAGATGCACCCTAATATTGGTAAGGAAATTTCTAAGAAAAAAGTCATTTTCATACGACAACACATTCAACATGCATTCCTCACATACTGGTGCCATGTATTGTTAACATTAATCACTTGTCTGATTTTGTTTATATGGCAATGATATACTAGTCAAGAGCAGAAAGACTCCCACTGCTGCTAGTAAGCAGAGTATGCTTAAGCTTGTGGCTCATCTCCAGGAAGTTTTATAGTCTTGGAAATACTTGTAACAGCTAAGTCCTGAGGTTACATCATATAAAAGGCTGAATTAGCTAACATTATAGTGTAATGAGTCAACATACAAATCCATGCCCCTACCAGTCAAGCCAATTAGGTGACTGTCCAAGCTTACTTGAGCCTGGGTGTTGTCTTGCGTTCATCTTGGAAGATGTGCATGTATTTTTCAGGAAAAAGTGTCTTGTAAGCCAGAAAATACGATATTTCATATCAGAACATTGGTTCTACAGGAACAAAGTCGCATGATACAATGAACATCTAATTCAGTACAGGATTATGGCCACATCACATTGAAACACTGGTTCCTATATGATCACTGGTTCAACAATGTCGAGCTTGGTCAATACCTAGATGGGTGACTGCTTGGAAATACAAAGTGCTGTAAGCTTGGATGTGTGGGTGGTGTAATGGACAAAGGCTCAAAATTGTTAATTGGAGAGCTGAGTTCCAATTCTCATTGGGTTCATTACATTCACTTACATGCAAATACCATTGGGAAAGGTATAAATCCACCTCTCCCCCCATCTATGGGTTACTTGTATCACTAAACCATTTTTGTCTTAAAAAAAAAAAAAAAAAAAAATCTTCCAATCTAAAAATATTTTCTGGCCCTAAATAACCTGCAAAGATAAGAAAATGAATTGACCAACATAGTACAATTCTGCTATAATAACCAAATGTCACTTGACTAACTGCCATATAATTTTTACATTTCACTAGGAAAAACAAAATTTAATCTTGTTTTCTGTCCCATTGACAGGCTATATTAATAGATACAAAAAAATGAGTAAGTATATGAGTTAGTCAATTCTGTATTAATTACTATTATCACATTGGTGGATAAATGCTGGTGATTATGTTAAACGATGCATATAATGCACAAATAGAATAGATAATTAACGATATGCGTAATTGTAAATGCGCAATAAATGTTTAAATTTTCATAATTTCCAATATCTTAACTTATATCCCCACAACGTATCATTTAGTTAATTTTTTTAATAGCTAGCTTGAAATTTCTACTTTATTGATGTGGCTATTTTGTCAGAAGGAAAAAAATGATTGAAATCGGATAAAAAGTATTTTCCTTCTCATCTGTGGTATCAACTTTAATGAAGTTGCTAGAAAAAGTTAATAACTAACAAGCTGTGTTTGTAAGATTTTTTTTTATCCTGGAAAAAGCCTTGTTCAGTAGTTTTAGTGGTATATTCAGCCATACCATGTTTGTTGCACAATTTTCTTTTTCTTTAAAAAGTGTCTCCAACCATGCCAAGGAAATTACCTACCATTTTGGTGTAATTTCATCAAGTAACAATAGACAGTACCTCATTTTGCATTATACACTCAATACGTTTAAACAGAGCAGCAGACAATGTTGTCAGCCATGTTTGGTAAGCTGTCTTCTTTTTTTTTTTTTTTTTCCTTTATATATTTCATTGGTAAGACAAATCTGAAAATGGTCTATTCTATGAGGTCAGAATTATGATGCTGGTTAGTGAAAGAGTTAATTCTGAAACTGGTGTGCTGGATAATTCTTCTTTTTTTTTTTTAACTTTGGTCCCTTAACAAAATAGTCTGCCAGAATAACTTTAGTTTGTCTCCTTTAAGCAACTTTTTGGATTGGGAAGTTTTGCAAGTAATTTTTTTTTTTTTTTTTCTAGTACTTTTATTTTTGCAAACCATTTACAGTAAGTAATAATTTTCTCCTTGTATGAAAACAAAATTTCAGTGGTATTAACTTGTATGGATTGCATACTTAGTCCACAGACTTAAATTCTAATTTTAAATGACCATGTTTAACTGTAGTCATATAAATTGTGTATTGATTTTAAATCCTATCCATAGTGGGTGTTTATATATATATATATATATATATACACACACATACACATTCATATATAGTCTTGGAGATATAAATACTTGAAATATAGACTTTTGAAAAGCCATCTGAATCTATTATGTTCACTGTACATCAATGGTTTCAGCAAAGGCATGGATCTTCCTCTTCTCTTCCCAGTGACAGGTTAAATAACAGGGTTGACTGGACTCGATAGCCTTGGTGCCAACCAATGTAGAAGTACTACTCAGAATTCAACATAATGAAGAACATAACAGAAAATCCCTCCAATATCTTTCCCAAGAAACCGTGGCAATTCATACATATTAAAGTAAGCTTTTTTTTCTGAATTGGATGTTATTGCAAATAATTTCTAGTACTTTTTATTATTTGCCAATCATTTACAGTAAGTAATTTTCTCCTTGTGGGAAAAGATTTCAGTGACATTGATTTGTATGGATTACACACTTACTCCCCTGATATAATTTCTAATTTTAAATGACTTTGTTTAACTTAAGCCATTATATAAATTAGGTGTATTGATTTTAAATCCTATCTTAAGTAGGTGTTTTCATATATATATATATATATATATATATATATATATATATATAGGCAGACAAACATACACACACATGTATCCATATAGTCTTGAGAATATAAACACTTGAAATATAGTCTTTTAAAATAACACCAGAATTTGTGTTCACCTTGTACTAATACTCTTGGAAAAGGCATTAATTCATCTTTTCTCTTTCTCCAGCTATGAATTATCTAGTCTTGGGTGGCAGCCAGTCTAGATGGGAAAATAATTATTTACATTTATATTAAGCTGTTGTGCTCTCTGCACTTCATGTGCTTGTTGATTCAAGGAACTGAGTTTTTTTTTTGTTTGTTTGTTTTTAATGAACTTACTTTGTCACCTAATTCAATGTTGTAATCCATTAGGTTCATCTCTGGACCAGGTAGTGCAGACCTTAAACTCTGTGGAAAAGGGGGATTAATAAATGAGCAGTACTAAATAAGAACAAGACATCACTAGAGAGGAACACTGCAAAAAAGAATAACCATCTCTTCTTGATTAAATAAAGTGTTTTGTTTGAAATTCCCAGAAAGTTAGACAGATCAACAAGCACCTGAAGAATACTAGACAGTACAATGGCTGAAATGTTGCAATGATAACAAAGATGAGTCTGTATGTAAATAATGATGACCCCAGAAATTTAGACAAAAGGAAAAGTAATTCTGACCAATTGGGTGTACACTACAGTTCAAAAGTTTGAGGAGGGAGAATTTTTTACATTGGCTCCAAAAGTAGTTGTCTTGTAATTTAATCATGAGAAAATTATTATACATGTGTGTGTTGTTGTTGTTTTTTCTTTTCTTTTTTTTTTTTTTTTTTTTTTTTTTTAGTAATTTTATCATGAAAAAATCATCAAAATATCCTTCTATAGCTGAGATTTTTCCTTGATTACTGCAGCACAAATCTTTGGCATTCATTGCTAAAGTTTCTCAAAGTATAAGTTTGATAATTGATTCTATTCTTTTTTTTCAATGACTCTAAGAGCTTTCAAGTTCATCCTATGCTAATTCTGGGGGTGGCTTCAAACTTTTGAACTGTTGTGTGCATGTGACATGAAGTGCATTGTCATTCCTTGACAAGATTGATTTGATCATTCACATTTAGCCATCTGGACCCCACCCTCACTAGTGGACCATGCAGGGGAATGTTAAGTTTAGTCTAGACTGTGCAATTATCCCCCCCGATGATGTTTACCTTTACAAGGCTCAAGGGTCACTCGAGTTAGAGTTCGAGTTGGTTCCATAAAGCAGTAGCTCATGTGAAAAAGCTGCTTGAGTGGAACTTAGATCTCACCATTGAAGAGCCAGATCAGACCTAAAATCGAATACTGTTGTCATATTTGAGTCGGAGCTGCCCATGCCTCACTTTCCAGTCTTGATAAAGTTAAAATGCATCTCAGATTCTTTGATCTTGAGTGGCTTCCAGGCGTTGTACAAGGTGAACCTTACTGCAAAAAAAAAAAAAATTAAATGAGGGTGGTTCATTACAATGTGCGGGGAATGGTAGTTTGTAGCAGTGAAGGTTAGAACTGGTGTAACTAAGGAATGTATTTTGTCCTTACTCATCTGAGATTATCTATCTTGGTATAGATAGTGATAACAGGTGTTTAGTACATTTTGGCAAACTTATGCATAGAAAATCAGGAGTTTCTCATGTTCGATAGGATTGTTTTAATATTTTAAAAAATCCAATTCTTATCTTGTCTGTCATAAACAAAATGTAACATTTTTTTTTTTCTTCTTGAGATGATTAGTTTAGGGAGTTATCTAATGGGATCACTGGAGATAGTCAATTGTTATCTTCTGTCTTAATTCCTATTCTTTTATTATTCTCTCTCCTTAATAATTTTTTTTCTATCTCGTATTCTCCCCCACTTAGTAACCCCTTGTATCTTAGTTGCTTTATTGCCTTGCTTGGGGTGAAATTTAAAAAAAAAAGATAGCTTTATCAATGGAATTTGTTATCTACCAACAATTTATTAATGTTGAGAAAATATAAAAGTTGCAACACTCAGTCTTATGTCATTCAACTTTAGTAAATTTTTTTTTTTTTTTTTTTTTTTTTTTTTTTTTTTTACGAATTGGTAACTCAAACAAAAACATTGTTTTCAATCGTTATGAGTCTACCGATTGAATAGAATTTTATTATAAACAATTGTCTTGTAAATGGAATTTTTAAAGCATTCTGAATGTAAAAATAAAGAAAAAAGTGTGCAAGACAATAAGAAACACTACCTGCCAAAAAAAAGTGAAGTTTTGTTGAAATTGGTTGAAAAATGTAGGAAATCCAATCCCATATATAAACGAACACACACACACACACACAAACAACCTGGGTTTTATAAGTATAACTCTATATGAGTTGTCCCCCTTTCATTCTCGTGATGCCTCTTAATCGTGTTTTGAAATTGATTTCATGCAAAAACAATTGCTTTTCTAATTTTTGGTGCTGTCAGAACCACCACAAGGTAATTTTACGTAGTCCTGTGAAGTTTTGTTGAAATCGGTTAAAAAATGTGCGAAATCTGATCCAATATTTAAAGGTACACACACACACACACACACACAACCTGGGTTTTATAATAAGTATATGATTTCTTACTTTTTTCTTCTTTTCTTTAAAGAACTATCCACTTTGTACCTCTTATACACTCACTGCAACGATGGATATTTTAATCCTTACATAATTTCACCTTGGTTTTTAATAGTTGCCAATAGAAATTCCTATATAAAAGTATTTATACTTTATTTATAGTGGCACAGTAGAGTAATAGATAGCAGCTTGGATTGAGGAATTGGAGACCCAAGTTCAAATCCCAGTCAAGTTCATTATATTCGCTTACATCCTGGGAAAGTTATGAATCCATGTCTCTCCCACCCTCACCAGCTATGGGTAAATAACAGGACAGATTGAGCCCTATAGACTTGGTTGGTAACCAGTCTAGGAGAAGGAAAACTAAATCAAACCAGCTTGTAGAGGGTTAGGCTCTGTCTTGCCCAGGAAACACCACTACTACTATGGCTGCAGAAGATATGGTACCCTTACAACCCTAAGAGGTTACATGTTCATGATACTTCATTTTAGTAAATAAAATTAAATTTATTAAACTATAAATAATGAAATTAATGTGCATCCTTGGCACCAGCTTATCCCTCTATCTCTTTCTATGAGGCTATGTGATTTATTTGTGCATCAGGGTATTTTTTTTTCTCTCTCTCTCACTCTCTCTCTTCTCTCTTTGTATGATGCCTCAGGTCAAATCATACCAAAAAACACTAGTTCTTGTTTGATCACCAATGTTAAGCAGTAGTGCCCAGTCAGTACTTAGATGGAGGGATGCTTGGGAAGATCAGATCTTCATGTCTTTTGAAATAATGTTTTGGCTTTACATGACCCACAAAGAGGTGATAAACTGGAAAAAAAAATCAGCCACTCTGTGTGATGCTATGCAACATATTTGAGGCATCATGGTAGTTTTATACACATACACACGTGTGTGTCATAGAATGGGTGCACATGTACATCAAAGGCAATAGGCTACAATCCACAACATAAATGTGCCTGTCATGTGGCAGGTAAACATGTTAAGTTACTTGAAATTTTCAAGTAGTATTTCATGCCTGCTAATTTTGAAAATGTTCTCACTTGAAGTGAATTAATATTTAAGCAAAAAAAAAAAAATTGTTTTTCTCAAGAACGGAAAGATTTTTTTATTTTTTATTTTCAACCTTTCCTTATTTCTTTTCTTTCGTTTATATTAACTATCTCCTTAGATTTTGGAAAAATTGCAAAAATTTATCTCTTTTTGATGAACTGGTTACTTTATAAGATAAATGTTATACAGTTTTTTTTTTTTTGTCTTATTTCTTTTGACCTCATCAATCAGTGTGTCATGTTATTGTCAGTTTATCCATTAAAACAATATTATTGACCTTGGCTAGTGTAAGGAAAAATGCTCTCTTCTTGCCAGGATTCCTTAAAATTTTAATTGAAATAAAAATTTTTTTAATTGTATTAAAATATGTATATGCATAGTCAGGCCTCATGACAAGTCACTGTGACCCATAAATCAACACAGATAATGACAGTGAGACACACACACCTTTTGGGTAATGTGTAATATATCTTAATATGAGTGTTTCTCCCATGCTTAATATTCACTCTATTTTTGACAGTTTTTCACTAATGATGAAAAAAAATAAATCCAATTTATATTGTACTTATCTCTTGGGAATGTACTTAACTTTGAATATCATGAATTTATAATATGTAATTTCATCCCTGATCCAGTTTAAGGCACTCCTATTTAAAACAAAAATCAAACACTTGCAGATCAAGATGTCTGCTCAGGACAAGCTATAAAATGCTATACAGTCAACTATAAAATGTCATTGAAGAAGTCACAGGTTCAAGTTATAGCTTGGTATTTATTAATCCACCCACGAGGATTAAATGTGGCACAAGGCCGGTTTAATGTGGGTAGCCCGCGAGCCCGTAGGCTCGGCCAAAAATATGACCTTTGAACCCGCCTAGACGGGTTCAGGTCCTGTCTACCTCCCCGAAGGAAACCTTGCCCTTCGGCAAAGCTTCCTCCGAGTTCCTCTCTGCATTAGAGAGTTCGACAGAAGCCAGCCCGGATGATCACAAAGCACAGATACTGCACTTTGATCCTAAACGGGCCGGGTTCAAGTTATAGCTTTAGCTGTATTTCATACCTTTTTCAGTTCAGCTATAGGTCTACTAAAGTTACTAATAAGTAAATGGTATTATAGTGCTTTTTAGTTTAATTTCGAGAGGATTGTCTATATCTGTACATCTTGAAAATCTTTTTGAACATGACGAAAGACAGAAACTTATCTGTTTTTGCTTTTTAAAATAGAAATCCTTTTCAGGTAAAGGAGTATGAAAAAATAGTTTAATGAATAAAGATGTTCATGCTTTCTGTTAAATTCATTTGATTCTCTTGAACTATGAGTTTAATCCTTGGTCTGGGTAATGTAAGTACATATATAGCTTCATATTTAGAAATCCTCTGTAAACTCTAGAGAATAATCTGCAATGTTATTGGTCCTGAACTAGCATCTTAGCTTTGGTCACTTTCACACTGTAGTAATGTAGCTGCCTTGTGCCTTTTCTATAAATACTTTTATTATAATTGTTCTGATGAACCTTCCTCTATGGTACCTAGACTCTATGAATTTAATTGCATTATTGGACTGGCAGCAAGTCTCTTCATTTTCCATTTAAAATGGCTAGATATAATTGTAAGTTCTATGCTAACAGTTTCTTCTATCGCACTTCTTGCTTGTGGAACTCTCTTCTGGTTTCTTACTTTCCAGTCAAGTTTGCTCTTCAAAAATTTAAATGCAATGTCAATCATTATCTTCTGTCTTAATTCCTGTTCTTTTATTGTTCTCACTCCTTAATAATATTTCTTCTTTTCTTATATTCTTTCATACTCAGTATCCCCAGCATCATAGTAACTTTACTGTCATGAATAAGGTGAAATGATTATAAAAAAAGTCTTGAGAAATCTGCAAAATATTGGCTCTCATCCTCATTGCTAATTAATTAACTCACTAGACATGTTAAATTGTGGGATAATTTGATCTCTCTCTTGATAATAGTATTCAGGTGGCAATGATCCTGAAAGAGAGAAAAATAGTAATTACTACTTTTGTCAATTAAATATTTGCATTGCCTTTCCAGTGTATGTATTACAGCTACAAGGGGGTACTAAATGTTTTTGAGATAGATTAAAAGAAATATATCTCTCTCTCTCTCTCTCTCTCTATATATATATATATATATATATATATATATATATATCTGACAGTATGAAGAAAAATATACTTTTCTTCATACTGTCGGATCTATATCCATATATTTGCTTACATACTGTCTACTGGAAATACAAACCTGAATTCATTTTATAACATGGAATACTTCAAGCTTATCCGAAAATACAGGAATCTATTAATCTCCGCGCATTCCTATATGAACAGAAAGGATTTCTTATCTAACTATTTATATGAGAAAATCGTCTCCATCGGGCTTATCTCATATTCTGAAATCATCTTCATATATTTCAAACTCTACTTGGATTTAATAGCACCAGCAAACAACATATTACATCCGATGCTTGCATCTACCAAATCTCATACAAAAACTGTGACTTAAAACATGTGGGCTCGACAAGCGTACATATAAATTTGAGATGAAATAGAATTTCTTTCATTTTTCTTTCATAATATTCAAATTTAGGAATACGTTTTCACAGCGTCGCAAACATGGTGACAACGTGACCATATTTAAAACGAAACGCTGATCGCATAAAACTTTTAGTTATCTGTTTGGATATGTCTTGTTCTTGTGTCCATCGTCTTTGTCATGTTAAGTTTGATAATGTTATTTATATTTTATATTGAATATGTCCTGAAGATGGTTTATTGACCGAAACGTCCGACGTCAACATATTAACATTAAAACAGCATTATTGCATATAAGGATTTTTGTTTGTTTTTTCTCGTGTATATATATATATATAAAATGCCGATGTTTAGTTGGGTTTTAGTAAGTGGATCAGCATCACCTCGTATTATAAAACTTTTTACCTTTGTAAACAATAAATACTGTATTACATGTTTGATACTTAATTAAATGTTTGTATTTTAAAACAAGACTTTCAGTTTTGTGCTATTTTTATTTATCTATTTATTTATTTTAAACAAATTCAGCACCAATATAGAAATTAGCACAAGTGTATATAGGTGAAGAAAAGAGCAGTGGCAATTCCTCAGAGAATGAATACCATTAAATAAGCAATTAATAATATTAGTGGGCAAATGACAAAAGGAAGACAAGGTGTGAATTTCAAAAAGGGGTTGTGAAATCATATACTGCTGAAAATAGTAATGATTATTCAAAAACATTTATTAGATGAAGCCATAACCTTTTATAGTTCTCATTTTTCTTTACTCCCAATTCGATCATTTCTAACCTTTTGATTCTAATTGCAAACAGATGTTTTCCTTATCTTGAACAAGAAGTGGATGCCATATTTTGAAACCTAAAATAAGTACAGGTAATACATTATCATTTTAAGATAAAGAAACAAGGTAAGGCTATTAGATCTGTTGTTTACTGTGATACAGTTTTTTTTTATATTTAGTTATGGTTTTCTTTTAATTTTTTTATTTATTTTTCATTGGATCATGAGTATATATTCAGTGAGTCCTCATGCAGTTTTATGTAGTATATACAGGTTATATAGTGATTTAGTAAAGCAAAGAGACATAAAACGTTTTCAGTTTGACTAACATTCCATACTTCTTGTCTTTTTATGTGCCATGTCCTTTCAGGATGTAGGTGATCATGGCTCTCCACCGCCCTCTATCCCTTGCAGTTCTCAACAAGTTCCTTTCTTCTGCTTCCTCCCCCAAACCACGTTCTGTCATCCACTTGTTTAAACCCGTGGCGTATGTCATGTGTTGTTTTCCCTTGTCTCTCTTTCCCTCTATTCGACCTGTGAGTATCAGATACTCCAGACCCTTCTTCCTCCTTATGTGTCCCAGAAATTTCAGCTACCCCTTCCTGATGTTAAGTATAATCCTTCTCCTTGTTTGCGTCCTCTCTAAGACCTTATCGTTGCTCACACGCTTGGTCCATGATATCTTTAGCATCCTTCTGTAGAATCACATCTCCGTTGCCTCGAGTCTCATCTTTGAGGAAATTGTCCAACATTTGTTACTGTAAAGAAAGTCAGATGTTACATAACAGCTCAGTATTCTTTTCTTTGTTACCCTCCTGTCTTGTAATACACTACCCAGCTTTTGGAATGTGTCCTTGGCCATCCCAATCAATACATTTATGGATCTCAGTGTCGCACTTACCATCCTCCGTCAAAATACTTCCCAGATATTTAAACTTCTGTGTCTGCTTGATTCTAGTGATCCTAACCTGAAAATCGCATTTCAGGCTCATCCTTTTACTAATAAGTGAATTAGATGAACAATTTTTCAATGCTTCTTAAAATTTATCCTTCTACCAAAGTGAGTATTTAGGATTTCTTTTTAGTACTATTTGGCTCCTCATTAAGTATTTTGGTTTCTCTTGTTTTCAATAGTACTCATTTCAGTATTTTATATTTTACCAAAGTTAGTACTTGGGATCTCTTGCTTTCAATAGTACTCATCTCAGTATTTTACTCATCTAAGTGAGTATTTAGGATCTGTTTGCTGTAGACTTATTGCCAGATAGATCTATACCAAGATAAGTTTTGATGTTTCCATCTCCCAAGTATGTCAAAAATCAATAAGATTCACTCTATTAAAAATGTAATCAGTACTTGATCTTTTATTGATAATGTTTCTGGCAAGTAAGTTTAACTTTGGTTATATTTGAACAATGTTTTTATTTCATTTACAAAGATGCAACATTGCCAATAATTTCTATCCTGGCATTTGCCATATCTTTCTAATGCTTGTTACTCTAAAACATATTTCCATAATAGTTTGCTATGTAGTATGCTTCTCAATAGACATGGTGTAACAAAAATAACTGTCACACTTTAAATCAAAAATAGAAGAAAACCAAAACTAGATAGAAAGGAAAAGTGTTTTTTATTGTCATATCAAATAAGGAAAATGTATTTTTGACAATAAATCACCTACAGAAATGATTGGAGAATGACACGAGTTGAAAGGTAATGGATGGGGTTGTCATCAACAACAGTTTATGGATCTTTCTTCATTGAGAACATTATAGAGGAAAACTATTTGAATTTGTGGGGCAATTGCTTTCTTTCTGTTTTCTTTTTTCCCTTTTTCTCCCCTCCTTTCTCCCCTTGTATCCCCCCTTGTCTTTCTTTTTCCGCTCTTTGTCTCTCTTTTTTTCCCCTCTTTGTCTCTCTTTTTTTTCCCCTCTTTGTCTCTCTCTTTTTTCCCCTCTTTGTCTCTCTCTTTTTTCCCCTCTTTGTCTCTCTCTTTTTTCCCCCTCTTTGTCTCTCTCTTTTTTCCCCCTCTTTGTCTCTCTCTTTTTTCCCCCTCTTTGTCTCTCTCTTTTTTCCCCCTCTTTGTCTCTCTTTTTCCCCCCCTTTGTCTCTCTTTTTTCCCCTCTTTGTCTCTCTTTTTTCCCCTCTTTGTCTCTCTTTTTTCCCCTCTTTGTCTCTCTTTTTTTCCCCTCTTTTGTCTCTTTCCCCCCCCCCCCACTTGTCTCTCTTACCCCCTTTCTCCCCCTTGCAAACAATCGTTCAATTGTACAGTATTCGTATGCTATGTGAGTTTGGTTAGAAAATTACCAAATCTATGAACTACTGATTTGTGATTTCACCCGCTCACCCCACCACTATTGTATGTGTTTCTGTAACATATTTATGCATATTTTTGTAAAGGCCACATTAAGAATGTAGTTTTCAAAAGATAATCTGAAACACTTTAAAGAATTTCTTTGAAGAGGCAAATCAGATAATACCTGAAATGTGTTGAAATGCTAAAAGTTTTGCATTGAAAATAGTGGCTGCTCTCTTGAGAAATATCAATTTTACTTAGTTTGATTTGTTAATAAAAGGCTAGACTAAGTTGTCCATTGAGACGCCCCATAACATCCACACACTACTTCCACTCAACACTCTACAAATGCGAGTCTTTGTTTTTCTTCCTCTTGTTCTGGCTCTCCCTCTTGTTCTTCTCTTGTATGGCTGCCAGAGTGCTAATTTGCTGGAAACTTCATCATCATGCCTGATACAGTGTCCTCCTAGACACATTGTTAATTTAAAAAAATGTTTTATATCTTCAATTATTTTGTGTTTCAGAGGTGATAGATAACACCCTCTTTCTGTAAACACACACACACACACACACAAAATCTCACTTTAAAAACATTTTTAGTTGATACTCAGGTGTTCTGTTTATTTTCACTTACCCACAGAATTATTTGAGAAATCTTGTAAGAGGAAAATTTGCCCCCTTCATCAGGAATTAAATATGCAACCTTCAGGGCAGAGGGAGCCACTGTTTAGCCTGTCATGTCTTACCGCTTGGCTACAAATGAACAGATGGTAAGGCAAAGCCAATTTAATGCTTCCAAGTAAAATTTCTGTCATAGATCTTAGGTTTTTCATATCTGCAAATAGTTTCATATCCAAAGGTAAACAATGTGCAGATATAAAATAAAATTTTTTTTAATATGTTTTCTCAAATATTCAGACCGATAGGGGAAAATAAATAAATATACTGTTTAATAAAATAAATGGAGTGTCTACTAAAATATGATTATCCACTAAAAATGTTTAAAGTGATACAAATCCATTTGATTAATAATAATCCATTCTAAATAAATATATTTTCTGTTTATACAAACATTTTGCAAGCAGATATAATCATTTGGGAAAGATTGTCAAAGATTGCTATTTATAAAAAGTAATTAGGATTTTGCTAACCAAATGCTTCTTTGTGGCTGAATAGTTAACAGCACATCAGATCAAATGAAGATTCCCATTGGGATTACAGGTTCGATTATTGTCGGAGAAGCACATATTTTCTATGAAATTTCTCCAATATCCAGGCCAGTAAATGTAATTAATACTATTTATTTAAAAAAACAGAGCATTTACTTAAATAAATTATAGCCATTAAAAATAACGTATAAACAGAAAATATATTAAATAATAGTTTGACAATCCATTTCTCTATCTCTCTCTCTCTATCTCTCTCTCTCTATCTACCTCTCTCTCTATCTACCTCTCTCTCTATCTACCTCTCTCTCTCTCTATCTATATATATATATATATATATATATGTTTGTTTGTTCTCTTATTTGCACTTTCAAGTATGATATGTTTTATTTACCGTGTACAAAAAAATAGCTTACTTAACTGGATTTCAGTTTCCATCTTAGCTGCTTTACCATTTCATTGTGGTTTTCTTCTATTTTTGATTTCAAATGTGGTAGTTATTTTATTTTCACCCTGTGTATCTAGAAGCCTACTATAGCAAACTATTGTGGAAATATACTTTAGAATAACAGGCATTGGAAAGACATGGCACATGCCAGAATATTGAATTCTTTGCAAAGCAATGCTGCATTTCTGTCACTAGAATAAAAAATGAAAATGTCCCTTACAAAAAAAAAAAAAAAGCTTATTTCAAATCAGCAAATAGCAATTCTTTAGCTGTTAGTACTTTCATGTTATGCATCTGTCCCATAAATGATAACTATTACTAAATTTGCAATGCTGACTTATATAACTTTGTTTCTGTATTTTGTCCAGTTATCGAACATGAGTTCTGTAGGTTTTAGACTAAGTACCTTCAGTTAATTTATTTATGCATAGCTGTAAAAAAAAAAAAAAGTTGCAACATTTTTTTTTTTTTTGTTTTTTCATTCATAAAATTTCCTGTACAGTTCATTCATTTATAATTTTCTGCATGAAGTGTGTACATTTACTATTGTTTGATGTTTTGCATTACTGACTGAAAAACCATTTCTGTCAAAGAAAGATTCTTATAAGTATTCCATATAAATTTATGAAATTGATTGAATAAATTGAATTAGTTATCAGTATCTATACAAATGTACCAAGTCACGTTCCACACCTTTCTATTCTTATACTGGGTTTTTAATGATATTAAGATCAATTTTGGATGGGCCATTGACTGATTCTGTCAAAATTCATGAATATGTAAAAAGGAAAGATTGATATTAATGTATGAAATAAATTGAAATATTTCTGGAGTTTTTAAGAAAAAGCAAAATTGCCTTCTCACTGACAAAAAAAGATTGAAGAAATAATAATAGAAGAAAATTGGTAACAAGAATAAAATCTAATCAATCAGTTATTGAATTATTTGCTTCCACAAAGCAATTATTTTGTTGCTTTTTTACAAAATGAAAGAAATTTTAACTGAAATCAGTACCACAATACTTAATGTTATATATATATATATATATATATATGTATAAATAAAGAGAAAGAACAAATAGGGAACGTATATCAATCTATCATGTTTCACTTTTATTAAAGCTTTGTCAGAGATTGAGAGAAAACAGCCAAAAAAGACAGAACTTTGGTATTTTCAATTTTGTTTGGGTCAATTTTCATTAGTCAGTCATGGATCATGTGCATTAAAACCATAAATAATTCTATATGTATGTAAGTTTTTAAAGATTCTTGTGTGTCTAAGTGGGCATTTGATGATAATGTGTATCTGTAATTGTGTATGTGTGTCTGTCTAATAATGCACGATACATGACTGACAAATGAGAATTGACCCAAATAAAATTGAAAATACCAAAGTTCTGTCTTTTTTATTGGTTTTCGCTTAATTTCTGACAAAGCTTTAATAAAAGTGAAGCATGCTAGATTGATATATGTTCCCTGTTTGTTCATTCTTATCATCCTGTTGGATTTGGATCTACAACTTACATATATATATATATATCAAGTGATGGTGTTGAATGTAGATTCTACATACAATACCATCACTTGATAAGACACCTGAAGTGTTGAAACAATATGGTTATTTTTGTAGTAATTTTATAACAGATTTATGTTATAATTTTTGAATAAATTTTATAATATATATTGTAAATAAGTGTTTATTTTAGTTTATTATGGTACCAATTTAAAAAATGTCAGTGATATTTGGAACATTGTTGGTGGGTGGTTGATGGCAACTCCAAAAATATATGATGTTAGTAAGTGACTGAAATTGGTTATATACATACTGACAATATTTTGAGGCTTTTACTTTGGTGCTTATTGTTTAGTCTTAATTTAAAAATGAGTTTTTTAGCTTTTTGCTTTGCTTAAAGTTTTTGCTGGTATGATATTTGCCTTGTAGAAATTTTGTATTGTATGTGTGTGTGTGTGTGTGTGTATCACACATACACACATGGCGGGTACTCCAGAAAATTGAGGACACTAAATGGATGATGACTTCACATCTTCTTACATGGCATATGCTAAATCTTAACATTTTTCTTTCAGGCGTATCAGAGCACTAATATGGCAGTTTCCAATCTGGCATATGGAATGAAAAGGCATATCATAATCATATCATTAACCACTAACTATATTGACTTCATTCAAAGATATTGAGTTTATTAAGTGGCCAAGTGAACAAAAAGAAGGATATGTGGCCCTTCATGGACTGTGTGGAGTTATACATAGTGATACTCAAGTTCATGTTGTCTTCAATACTCTTGAGTAAAGGCTCCAGACTAATGTTGTTCATCATCATTCCAGATGCATTCTGTATAAAACTTTAATCATCCTAAATTCAAAATATTCTTTGTTTTTTAAAACTTTGTTATAGTTGTTAATAGCATAATAAAGACACTATTAAAATGTCTGAAATAAATATTTATTTTGATCCATTCAATCTTTAAAATGTTCTCTCTATACTCTCATGACACTACTCCTCTCAGATGCTGCTTTTCATGAACAAAGGCTTGCAAGAGTCAGTTGGGCATTTCAGTTTAATTTATGATAAACAGAAAAGCTAACACAAATGTTGTTTGTTAATGGTTTTCTTTTAACCCCAGATTGACAGAAAAAATATAATTTTTTTGTTTTGTTTATTAAGGCAAAATTAATTCAAAATAGTAAAATTCACCTATCATCCATTTACATTCCTCCCTGTTTTTTTTTTTATAGGATTGGATTTATCCTTGCTTCCTGTTTAGAATTGCATTTCTGGTTCTTTCTAAATTCTACTTCAGCTCTACTTCTAACGTCTTCACCTAAACTCTGAAATTTATGATATTATATTAGGTTTCCAGTTTGTTATAAAGTGTTTTCTTTTTTCTATTTCATTCCCATTAGACCTTTGTGTCTTAGTGGAGTTATCACCTTGCTTGAGATGAATTGATTTAAAAAAAAGAAAAGAAAAAGTGATTTGTCAATCCACTTTCAGGTTTCATTCACATTTTTTAAAAAAACATAATTTTGTTTTTTTGTGTGCATGTGCACTCCATTTATTAAAAGCAACATAATTTATTTTAAGACATTAGTTGCTTTTTAGAATAAATATAATGGAATGATAATTTTAAAAAATGCATTGTCCAGGTATCATCTCAAAGAACCTAACTAGTTGTCCCAAACTAGTGTTCTATCAACTTCAGATGTTAATCTAGAGTTCTGTCCTGGGTATGATAAGAAACAACGGCTATGTTATACTAACTCTTTTCCCACAAAGTTAATGCCATCAAGGTGCTAGACATGTTGGTCAACACCTGGATTAAGAAGGTGTTTGTACATGTCCCACCTAGACTCTGCTACTTTTTACATGGCTGACAAGTGGCTGGACAAGAATTTTCATGATCATGCAACTCCCTAAAATTTAACTGACTGATTTGAATCTCTAACTAATATGTGTGGGGCACATCATCAAAAAAGGGGGGACCAACAGGAGTTTCTATAATTTGTTTATTGCTGTGATCCTCGATATAGTGGCCAACAAGGATAATGAGTATGCAGTTGTTTTCAAGGATAAAGATGGTTTTATTGAATAGATGTTTTCTGTTTATTCTTAGATGATCATGTGTGTTGGTGGGGCAGGGGCAATATACTTTCTTTTTTTTTTAAATTGAATACCTTTATCTTTTTGTAATTTGTTCTCAATTACCTGGTACACACACACACACACACACACACACACACACACACACATATATATATATATATATATATATATATATATATATATATGTGTGTATTTCAGTAGCAATTGCTCTTTTATACAAGTTTGGTTAAAATGACTGACAAGATATTGCGATTAAGTCTTTTCTTTACTTTTTCTTGTGTTCTTATAATTTTTTTTCTTTTCTGGACATAACATAGGTAGAAATTGTACAAATGTTCTATATGTCAGGGCACTTTATTAAGAATAAAAAAAATATATGCTCACACATACAGAACATTTGGACAATACCTTGTCAGTTGTTATTAACGAAAGTTATATATAACTTTCATTAAAAACAACTGTCACGGTATTGTGGTTGAGTTTTTTTTTTTTATTTAATTTTCTTGTGTTCTTATTTTCTTTTCTGGACATAAATTACGTAGAAATTGTCCAAATGTTCTTTATGTCCAAGGAACTTTCAATTATACTTTCAGCCATTATCAATGATGATTTTATTTTTAGTTTTAGTTTTAGCCGAATATATATATATATATATATATATATATATATATATATTATTGTTTTTTTTTTTTTTCATTCTTTATAAAGTGCTCGGATATACAGAACATTCAGACAATTTTTATATAAGTTATGTCCAGAAAAAAAAATAAGGACCCAAAAAAAAATTAACCGCTGTACTTTATCAGTCATTTTAATAAAACTTATATAAAAGAGGAATTGCTTCCCAAATACAGAATTTTATTTATATTATTATAATAATAATAATAATAATAGCTGGTCACTTGTATTTGAGGATACCCATCTTCTAGGACAGCTAGCCAATCCCTAATTTAGACGCCTGCTCAGGCACATTCTTTTTTGTTCAACATTCAGAAAGCCCACTGCAATTTTGCTGAGCAGACCGTACTTACAGTTTCCGGGAGAGAGAGAGTGTGTTATCTAGCGTGATCAGCAATCTGAAGGAGGACAGCACACTCCAACACTTGGTTATGATGACTTGTGGCTTTGTGCTAGCACAGCTATCAACGGTCGCCCAACTGTTTTGTATACCCACTTACACTCACAAGGCTTGGGTCGACCCATGCTATGGTTTTCAGGCACTTTTTGAAGGTGCCAGACACTGGAATCATCCCCCTCCAGACCGATAACATCAGAAAGTCTCTTTCCTGAAAAATCAACTGTTCTGAGATTCAAACCCGGGTCTCATGGTCAGAAAGCAAACATTCTAACCACTTGCCCACACACTCACTCACACACACACGTTCAATACTCATGGAAAGTCAACACGGATTTTAATAATTCTTCACTCACTCATTGGGACTCTCGACAAGAATTTTGAGTTGGCCTTTGATAATTATTGAACATTTTTACTTTTTTAGTAACAATTATCAATCTTGTTTTATATTCAGCACTTTATTAGCAGAAATTATGTTAAAGTGAATATACGCGAAATTATATAATTTTACGTATATTATTTGCTAGTATTAATAGATGTCATTTTTATTTTATTTTGTTATATAAGTTTGGGGGCTTCATAATATTGCTTATCCTATAGTAACAGTAATTCTTTATTGATAAGTGATATTGGTCTTGAGTTGGCCCAGCAAGCAGGGATGATGTTGGTAGTATATTGCCTACCTATCTACTTTATTTACCTACCTATTAATCTCTTTTGTAACTTACCGACCTTCCTTCCTCTCCTTCCTATTCTACTCCTACTGTCACAGTTGCACCAGTTGGGTTGTGAGAAGCACACAGACCTGACTCCACCAACCTCAACTACCACCATCACCATCACCACCACCACCACCACCTGAGCAGATACCTGAGCAGGTAGAATGTAGGCTGTGCATGTTAGTTTTTTTTCTTGTGCTGATTATGTAGTGCCATTTAGAGCTTCTTGTCATTTGTTGTATTTTTGTGTGCATGTATAGGCATGGGTTTGTGTTTCAATATGCATTTATTTCTCTATATTCTTTCTTGAATGATGTCAACTTTGTTACAAGATGACATTCATGGAGCAAATATTGAGGAACAAACTCACAATGTATGGCTTGTAAGTTTAGCATGCTGAATTAGTGCTCCATTCATGTGTTTGTATGTTTTTTGTTTCTGTTTTTACATGTGTATGCCCATATAAATATTGTTTGTAATCACATTTGTTTATTTTTACATGTGTGTGTGTGTGTGTGTGTGTGTATATATATATATATATATATGACATTTTTATATTTATACATTCTTTTTATAGATACAAATATTTAAGTAAATGCTCTGTTTATAATAAACAGTATTAAACAACATTTACCAGCCTGAATGTGCGAGAAATTTTCACAAAAAATATTGGTCCATTTCATAATATATTAAGTTAAAAATTAAATCATTAAAGTGATTGTAAATAAATATTCTTAAAGACTCCAGTTGTATTTTCAACTTCATTTTAAAATATACACTTTTCTCTTGTTAGAACAAAACAACTATAACCTCTTATATATATATATATATATATATATATATATATATATATATATATATATATATATATATATATATATATGTGTGTGTGTGTGTGGAAGAGTGGGTGGGGAGAGATAAAAGTATATGGAGAAATGTATTGAAAGACAAAAAGTAAACAACAGTTAGTTTGAATATGATAAACTTAGTAAATGTCCATATACATACATACATACGAGATAACAATATATATTTTTATATCTCCAGAACAATTTTGGGCAATAAATGTGTGACAAAGTGGAAAAAGTTTTCTTTTGGGCTGAAACACTCTAATACACAAAAATAAAAATGGGTCTCTTTCAAATACCAGTATTAACTATAACAACATTTGAAGTAATATATACTGTTTATATGTGCGTATCCATATATCCAGGTAGGCGCATATATATATATATATATATATATATATATATATGCATAGCTACATTTGTAGTGCAACTTAAAGTTTTGTGGTTTTAACAACTCATTATTTGGTTTGTATCTCCACACACATATATAAATTTGCTACGTGTGTGTGAACCAGTGATGCTGGAAATTTATTTTTTTTAATTGCTAGCATCCCTGGTCCACATGCACGTGTAGTCACACCAGTAGATCAAATTTAGTAAAATGAAGTCCTAAAGGGCAAAACGCATCACAAGAAAACTTTTACCACTTTGTCATATATTTTCCCCCTATATATATATATATATATATATATATATATATATATATATATATAGTGATGTATGTGTACCTGGGTGTGTATGTGAATTTTACAGTGTGTAGCTAAGTTTTATGCATTCATGCATGTACATTTTTTTTGAATCGAGTGCATACAAGTTGACTAGTTCATATATGCATAGCTGAATGTGCATAGATTTCACATGCATGCATTATGTATATTCCTTTGAAAAATTTCTATTTCATGCATACTGAATTTTGGACCATTTTCTTGCATGTTTACTTTTATAGTGTTTTACCATCTTTTCATTGTGTCTTTACATTCTCAGCTTATTCCATTTGTTTATATGCGTATTATAAACGAAGTATCTAAAAAAAAAAAAGAAAAAAAAGCATACTCTACAATGTTTTTCATTGAGTTATTACTGCTAAAAAGTTAATGCTTTATGCATTTAAATTAACTCTTTATAGCAATTACTAATCCACTATTCACTATTTTTTTTTTTTTTTTTTTTTTTTTTTTTTTTGTCAGTATTTTGGATAAATTATTTGATGTATAGTTTTTAATTGTTTTTAATTATTGATTTTCTGGGCTTTAGATTTTACATTAAAAACTTGTATTTTTTCTTGTTTTCATATCTACTTATTTATTTCTAAAGAAATAGGAAATTGTACTTCATTTGTGAAGATTCCATTGTTATGTTTTTAACCTTTGAAATGTTTATTAATAAAAAAATTAGTAATGCTTTAGTTTTAATTGCACAAAATTTGCTTTTATAATACAGTTATACCTCTCAAATATGACAGTCTGTAATTTGCCAACTCTCACTGACTTGTTTATTTTCAATTTGCCACCATTAATTTTTAGATCTGCAAGTACATTTCTTCAATTTGATTTGGAACTTGGCTGTGGTTTAACCATAGTTTATAGGTTTATAAACAGAATTAACAAAATTTTAACTTGTTAAAACTAACCTCAATTTGAAACCAAAGTGAACACTTTGTGAAATTTATTTTATCTTAAACTTAAGCATATATATATATATATATATATATATATATATATATATATATATATATATATATATATGTGTGTGTGTGTGTATGTGTCTGAGATTTATAATGAATCAAATAGTTTTAAAAAATAGCTAAAATGAAATAGTGTAAGAATGTTTGCTTGCTCATAAACATAAGTAATTTCAAACTTTAAAGAAAAAGGAAAACTTTCAAAAGAAAAGAAAAAAAATGTTCCTCATTTGCCAGTATTCCTCTTTGGTAATTTGCCATCCTATTTATTAAGAAATGTAAGAGAGGCAAATATGCATTATATTTTTTTTTTTTTTTTTTCACAACTGTTCTTACCAGGTGATTTTTCCTTAACATGTTTCTAATTTAGTTTTCTTAAAGTATTTGAGAAGGAAAAATATAGAACAGCAGCACTAATCTCAGTAAAAGATATGCAGTCAAGGAAGCATGAAACAGGCACAAAAAAAAGTGCAATTTTTTTTTCCCCTTAACCTTTCAGTTTATCCATGCTGCCAAAAATAACTGCAGTATTAACTATTTTTACAACTTCATTGTAATTCCAAACTATCAAAAATGTTGTTAATTTGCATTTTCTTGCTCATATTAAAACAAATATTAAACTAAATAAATAACATTCTATTTGCTATTGAATAATTATTTTGGTTATTATTAATAATTTGAATTATATTTCATTCCCTAATGTCTGCATAATATTTCTCTATTTTAATCTTCATCATGATATTGTCATTGCAATTGTTTTTTTTTTGGTTTTTTTGCTGCTTAGTTTAAACGAATAAGTCATGTGACTTTTTTCTTTTTATAACTGTTGGCAAAGGAGAGTAACATAGAAGACTGGTACTATACAATCTTCCTAAGTGAAGAGAGCCTGTGTTTTGAAATTTAAAGTAGCACAGTATTTACTCAACTTAGCCTAATACATGATACCAGAAATGTCCCAATGGGGACGTATCTGGTATGCAGTAAGCACTGAACTTGCTACATGAGTATTATTCTATGGCAGGCGTCCTACTGTTATTTTATGTCATAGTTGGAGCTTTAAGTATTGTTTGAGAGCTTGACAACAACAACAACAAAAATCTTTGACAAACTATTCTATTTTGTTTATAAGCATTAGAAAAATTGCACAATTTTTCCTTGCAAAGAAGTGTAACTTTAGGGTTTTTGTCTCTCATCTCTGTTATCTTGATAGTATTTCTTCAAAATGACATGTTTATACAAGGGAAAACAATGGATGCAAGTTTTCAGCATTTTCAGCCAATTTTCTATAAAGATCCCTAAAAATTATGCTTTGAACTGAGTAACCTCAAACTATAACATTGGCATAATATGGAATAGGGTTTACAACATTGGCATAATATGGAATACGGTTTATAACATTGGGATTGCATATTACATTTCCACATATAAGATGACCTTTAAATCCCCCAAATCACCCTTAAAAATTAGAGATTGTCTTATCCTACAATTTTAAAAAAGAAACCTTAAATTCTGAGTGATGTTTGTTGGTAGACTAATCTTGGCATGATAATTAATAATATACATGTAAAGTTTCACATTTAATCAAATAAACTGATCTCTATCTATAAAAGGCAGGATGTGTGTGTGTGTGTGTGTGTGTGTGTGTGTGTGTGTGTGAGAGAGGAATGCATGGCCGCAATTTTTGACGGAGTTGCACCAAAATTTACATGCACATGCTCCAAGTTAGCGGGAAGGCCAAGACTGACTTTGCATTTCCCAACTCCCATCGATAGTGGAAATAATTGATTTTTTTCATGCTTCTACGGCAGTTTTCATGTAGTTTGCGGCCATTTTCTACTGGCCAGAGTGAGAGCCTATAGTTGGCTGCCACGAATAGGCAGGAAGATTCTATCGGTCAGCGTGAGAGCCAACAGCTGACTGACACGAATGTTAGCTAGCATGATAGCAGCATTCGTCGCAAGTGGGAAAAATTTAAATCTGCATGGCACTTTACTCCAATTGGCTCATTCGCTTGCTTAAACTCAATGTTGATTCTGATTCCGCAGAACTGGGTTGGGTGTGAAAAAGTATTTAACATTCTATTTTCATTCGGTTTTTCCAGTTACGAGTCCTTTTTTAAAGCTGACTGTTTTGTGTTCATTTTGTTTAGTTCTTTTTTCGTAACAGATTTAATGTTTAGTATAGAGCTTAGAAAAAATTTGCAGTGTGGGATAGGCAAGAAGTAAGGCATGTAGCAACATCAGCACAGCAAAGGACACTCCTTTAAAGACAAGGAAGGGCAAAAATATTTTAAGAAAAGTGATAGCGATTACTGTACTAGTTGTATGATTTTTGAATCAAGCACGGGCAATGCCGGGCCATGCTGCTAGTAAGTAATAAAACCATGTCTGCCTTATATATTACTGGCATAACTTCATAATAAATTTGAAGAATAATTCCATATGAATGAAACCAACTTGTATCCATATAAGCTCGGCTGAGGAAATGTAAACATTGAGTTATGATTGCACTCAGAGCAATGGAATGTACTATTATAGTACTGTTATTAGCAGTATTTTGTCATTGTCAATGAAGTATAAGTAAATGGACATCGGTACACCAAGCTGTTTGTAATTGTTTAGATATAGGAAAAGAAGAAAAATCAGTATTCACAAGAGATCACATGATGAAACCTAAACAAAACAATAATTTTTTTTTAGGGGACATATTTACGAAAAACATAGAATCAGTTTTATTATTTTGAATTTCTAAAACTGTAAGTAACAACATTTCAAATAACATTATCTTTCTATAATCAGTACGCAGTTGTCTTATACTACAAGTATAGGATAAATTCATGAAAATTTGCTATATTTTTTTGACCTTGTCTTATCTAAAAGTTGCCTTATATGCAGAAATATATGGTATTTTATTTAAATTTATATTATAATATAAATGATATTACATTTCTGAATTACATAAATTTATTATTTAAATATGTAAATTAAATCCTACAAAAATTGCATGACATCTTTATTCATAATAACTGTTATCTTTACTTACCAGGAAATTAACCAGATTGTTGTAAAAATCTTAAAGTTTGTGTTTTTTGTATAAGATCCCCACAAAGATATTTTTTGCATTCATTATAGATTTCTTGCTTTCTCTTGTAATTTTTTTTTTTAATGGAGAGAAATAAGACCTTAATTATTAAATTATTTCTATGTTGCATCATTTTTTTTCTAGCACACTTTTCCTAGCAAAGTGCTTGACCCTGGATCATGTGTCTGTTTATTCTTAACACTCTAAGAAATTTTTCACATCACCCCACTTTTCACCAGATACATCATTCAGACTTGGCTGATATTGACCATTGTACTGAGATAATGAAGTTCTTTTCTAATTATAGATTTTAAAATGGTAAATTTTTTTTAGCTACTGGTATCTTTGATATTGCTCATAATGGCTTTTTTTTTTTTTTTACATTTTTTACGGTTCTATTTTGTTTGTTTGCTTTTTTTTTTTTTCATGAAGTTGGTGTGTGGGTATTTAACTCTTTTCATGCCATTTTGCTTATTTTTTTTTCTTTAAAAAGAGGCAGATGCAAAGATTGAAAAAAAGAAAAAGAATTTATACATTTAAAGACTGAAAAAATTTGTCTGATATCATAATGGTATACCATAATCAATATAGAAAATATAATCAGCAAAGAGAATTCAAGTTCTGCTTGAGCTTGACTGTGTTTGTTTTTGCATTGTCTTTGGAAGTGGGATATTGATCAGTCATGCATGATACATGCTTAGGCAAGCATGTATCTTTTGATACATGACTAACGAGGCAGATTTTTTCCTGCAGTAGGTTGCCATTTCTTTCTGCGGTAGACCAGTTGCCATTCAAGGCTATAGAACTGTCTGTCCTGCTATTTACCCATTGCTGGAGGGAAAAGAAGAGGATTCATACCTTTCCCCAAGGATATTAGCACATAAGTGAATCTAATAGATTCAACTGGAATTCGAACTCTCAATCCAAGTCACTATCCACCGTAATTCAACATTTAATAGAGAATAATTTTCCAACATTTATTAAAAATTACTGAATACTTAAAAATTATATTAAAAAAAAGGTGCTCATCTGTCATTTTCTTAAATTATGTTTTAACAGATAAAGTCTCCATAGAACATCACTAAAGGTGTTGACACATTTTATCATCACTTAATAAGCACATAACCACTGCTACTGTTTGTTTTTTTTTAAAACGTAAATATTTTTTTCAAATCAGATTATTTATAGTTTAAATCAACCATAGCTGGGGTGGGGGGGAGAAGAGGATTCATACCTTTCCCAAGGATATTAGCATATAAGTGATTTGACTGGAATTCACTCGGCTCTCCGATTCCTCGGTCCAAGCTGCTATCCATTACTCCACCATACCAATTACAAATGCATTTACACTCATTCATTTTAAGGGCTGTTAACTCCTTATTTCAAGTGTAGGTGATTTTTTTCTTTTTTTTTTTCTTTTTTTTTTTCTTTCCAGAGCCTCACCAATTGCTTATAAAATAACTTTTGATTTTAGATTGAATCGAATATATTTGAGTAACCTGTACATTCTAGAGTATGAAGTCTATCTTGAATTTTTTTTTCATTTGACTCACTAAATTTGTGAAATCATTGGCCACAAATATGGCTATAATTTCAGCTATTTCTTTGCAAAATGTTGAGATTTTTATGGCTGTTATAAAGTCCAAGAAATGCTTTTCCAATGGCTAACAAAAGTTTATATAAATATTATAGTTATATAAATACATATTTTTATGCAACACTATTCTAGCTTTAAGGATTAAATCTGACAAATTATGGTTATTCACTCTGTATATGTTTTTAATTTATATTTTTGGTGCAAAAATTACTTTGTTTTAATCATTGGATGAGATGAGTATGATTTAATTAGGCAAAAAAAAATAAGTTAGTAATTTTTTATTTATTTTTTTTTTTCATTTCATTTTAAAATCAAACTTGATCTGGTAAGAGGTTTAATTTAAAGTAAATTTCATGTATTGTGAATGTTTCTAAATTTTAAGCTAAAAATCTTATAATTTGATAGAATTCAAAATCATTTACATGGTCTTATGACTTTTCTTAGATGAGTTTGTTTTTTCCTATGACTTTTTTCTTCTTGTTACCAAATATTTTTATGTACTAGTCCAAAAGATTATGCTGTTTACTCACTGTAAAGTGGCGCTTAGTTGTTTACTCACTGTAAAGTGGCGCTTAGTTGTTTACTCACTGTAAAGTAGCGCTTAGTTGTTTACTCACTATAAAGTAGTGCTTAGTTGTTTACTCACTATAAAGTAGTGCTTAGTTGTTTATTCACTGTAAAGTAGCGCTTAGCATAGGCGTTTTTAATTTTAGATTTTTTAATCATTAATTTTTCATATAACTAAGTTTTAAAAATTACTTTATCTTAATGCATGAATTCGAAATATCCTTTTGTTTTGTTGTCAGATTGTTTTGCAAATTTCTTTCAATGTGTGTCTTAAAATTTTTTCTATTTTTTACCTAATGCATGTCACTCACCAAATCACTTTCTTTTCCTGTTTCTTTTAAAACTCATTCATCTTCATTTACTCATTGACTTCAGTTTTCAAAATGATCACAAAGATAACACAAGCAAGTTTGGTGATTTTATTCTATTTTATTTTACTAATAGATTTTTTTCTTTCATCTATATTGAATGTTGCCAGATGTAAAACAATAATTGTTTGGCCATCTTTAATTTCTTATTAAACATTATATATTAGCTTTATTTATCAAAAAGACAAAGAAAATTGAGCAGTGAAAAAAAAAATTAAGGTAGAAGAGAATTTAAGTTATAATAATTTCATATAACAGCTTGATCGGAAACTAGGCTATTAATATTCAAGCTATTTGATAACATCTAAAAATATGCTTATATTTTGTTAATTTTATATCTTAGAGAAATGACTAATTTTAAGATTTTGAAATCATTTTTTTAAAGAGGCAGTATTGAGATCAACAAAATATAAAATAGAAATTTTAATATTTTAATAAATTCAGAAAAAAGAATATTTTTCAGATAATATATGAGCAAATACAGCTTTCAAGATGTCTTCTGGTGAGATGTAAAGTCATTTAATCTCCATTGTAAACCATCAATTGTTATTTATTTGAAATTCAATGAGTTCAATAAGATAATAATAAAATTAGAACATTTTTCAGTGGAATCTTTTAAAATTATAAGCTGTTACAAAACTTTCACAGCACATATTTTAATTCACTCTTTCTCTCTCCCTCTCTCTCTCTCTCTCTCTCTCTATATATATATATATATATATATATATATATATATATATATATATGAGAAACCACAAACGTTTTTGGTTGTAATGTATATTTAAAAAAAAAATATATTATGCTTTGTATGGAAAATAAAGCATATTTTTAAAAAAAATCCACATTACAACCAAAAACGTTTGTGGTTTCTCTCATATATATATATATATATAAACAAGGGTCAGTCTTAAACCTTTATTACTTTATAATACTTAGAACTTAGAGCATTTTCAGAAATGTTGAAGTAGGAAAGAACAATAAAATGTTAAAACGAAAAAAAAAAATTTGCGTTATGGTAATATGTGGGCCTTGTTCTTTCTGCCATGTTTTTTTTTTGTTTTTTGTTTTTTGTTTTTTTTTCTTTTTCTTAGTGACTTACTCATGACCTTTATATCTCTTCCTTGTTTTTTGCAGGTATGTGCTTGTCTTAAGACTTTGAGGATAATTTCTCTTGGCTATGTCTTCTATGTTTTATTAATGATTAGGACTGTCAAGGTAAGTGGTATACCAGCCACCTTTTCTTTCACCTGTTACTTAGAAAAGCTCTCCAACCCTCAAATCCCAACCACCCTTTATCTTATGCAAATAGTAATCAAAATAGACTTCTTTTCTTTCTTTCTAAACCTCCTTGTGCATCTCTAAGAAACTGGCAAGGCATCTTTGATAACAGTATTCTTTCTTTTGTAATATTTTATATGAAGGGATATAAATTAAGCAGTGCTTATCAGTAAATATAATATCAGCAAAATAATGTTACTACCACACCACTACTATTTACATTCAAACTGACATCCTTAGCTTTGTCATTATTATCACATTTGACCATTGCTCTCTGTCCTTCAGGGGCTTGTAAATCCAGGCAACTTTGAAGAAGTTTTGAACAGAACCCTGTATTTAATCTACAGGGGTAGATTGTTCTTGTTTCACTGTCCATGCCTAGGGATATCCCGTCTTGTTCTTATTTAGTACTGATCAGTTATTGGTGTAGGCTGGGTAGTGCAGACACTAAGTGGAAACATGGTAAGCAATAACTAACTAGTACTAAATAAGAACTTATATTAGAGAAATAATAAAGAGTTCAGTTAAAAAAATTTCCTGAAGAAGTCCCTAGAGTATAAAGGCAAAAATGTGATAACAACAACAAAGATGAGGACAATAGTTTAAATGTAAATAGCTTCTCATCCCAGAAATTAAAATAGATACTAGGACTGCTATTTTAAAAACCCTTTTTACAGACAACTATACTGACTATTATCAAACAATTTTCACGTTAAGCTGAGATAAAGTTTATTAAGAAAAAATAATTCTGTATGTAGTCAATAGTTAATTGACAGACAAGATATACTTTTTTGTTAATTAATTTTGTTGATATTCTCCTCATGACCTCATCAAGTTTATATAATTTAGATTTGTCAAGAAACCCAGAACAACCTAATCATGAGAAAAGTTTCTTTCACATGACACATCTTTCTTTGTTCAATATAATCTTTTGATCCAATGCTTAGATCTAATATTACACTGAAAGTTTCAAATCAAAATTCAGTTAAAATTGTGCCAGATTATAGACTTAATTGATTTGTCCTATTATAAGAGTGTCCTGAGGATGATGTGACTAAATATTGAATATGAAGAAAACCAAGCACATTTATTTGGTAATCAAATATTGTCTTATATTTTTCAATGTAACTTTATTCTATTTGCTTTGGAATATACTTTACTCCTCTTTAGGTAAATGTAGATTATTAATTTTATTAACACATATTTTTAATGTTAACCTATAAATTTTTTTTCTCTGAATTGGACATTTTAAAAAAAAAAAAAAAAAAAAAAAATAAGTGTAAAACAAGAGCTTTATCATTTGTGTACACCTTTTGTTTTGTATAAAAAAAATATAATACAATTTTATTTTTAAAATTTTGTATCGTATCATCATCATCATCAAGAAATTTAACCAATCATTGCAAAGAAAAATTAGCCAAAATCGAACTATGAACTGAAGAGGTATGATCATTTCTCCCCAATACAATTTAATCCAAATGAACCAATGTTCATAGGTTACAATATTTAGTCCTAAAAGAATTCAAACAAAATTTGTCTGTATACAAGGTCCATCAGTGATACACTTTCAACTACCATTATTTCTCATGGTAAAGAATAAAAAAAAAAAAAAAAAATGAATGATTTAAACATTTAATTTTGCTATTATTTTTTAACTAAATTTTAATTTGTTCTTTATACCATTAAGAATACACCTCCATGTTTATTATTCTAGGAATTATTTAAACTAGTATTCCATTTGTTGCATTGAACGCTGTATGTTAATTTGCATCACGATTGCTGTATGTTAATTTGAGTCATGTAAGAATAATTACTGATATCTATTCATTATTAAACTATATAGTTACAATATTAATTTTGGCTAGTTTTTCTTTCATCTTATTTCTGTTGCTTTTTATTATTATTATTATTATTATTGAAACTCTCATATTGTTATTCCATAAATATTAAGCAACAATCTGGGTGTTTTGATAAAAAGTAACAAAGATGAAGAATGAAAGATTGTCAAGCCTTCATTCTTGACTACTGTTTCATGCAAGAAATCTGCAAACTGTTATATTTAATTCTACTAGTATATATAAATAATATTAGCAATTTTTAAAAATAGCTTTAGTAATATTGGTAGCAAGGTCTCTTTAATTCTCAGTTGAATTGGCTAGATGTAACTAAGTTCTATGCTAACAGTTTCTTTTCTCACTTGTGGAACCCTCTTCTGGCTCCATGCTTTCCAGCCAACTTTGATCTTCAAAAATTTAAGTGCAGTGTCTGTTGTTATCTACTGTCTTCTAGATTACACTTCTATTTTGTAGCTCCTTTATAATGTTTCCCTTCTTTCTTATTCTTTCCCACTCTGTAGCCTTTTCTGTCTTAGTGGCTTTACTGCCTTGCATGTGGTGATATAATTTTTTTAAAAATCCTTTTAAAATAATACAAATGCAAATCATTAGTTAAAAACATAAATTAATTATACTTTTTATTGTTTCAAGAGTTGTTCAAACAAAAAAATAATGTGCATGTCCTGAAAGAAAACGGGACAATCATGCCTTCCACATATTCATAAATTACCATGGGAAAAAAATAGCAGTGTTTCCTTGTTAACATTTCTATTGTTTTGAATTCATAATTGATATTTTCTTATACCGATTACCCTCTCTAAGTTTAGAAAGTCTCATCTGCTTTGTTACTTTGCCCATAGCTAAGGTGGGGGAGGAGAAAAGATGGTTTCATGACTTTCAAGAGCATTAGTGCAAAATGAACACTGTTTCAGCTAGAACTTGAACTCTGCTCGCTGGATCCATTTCCTCTAGTCCTATTAGTCTCCTGTCAATTTCTTTAGATTACTAAATTCATTGTTTTTGTCATTGAAATTTTGGGCCATTTATCTTATGGCCTTCTTCATCTCTGCAGCTTCAATTAAAATGTTAACAGAAAAAAAAAATTCTTAGAATAATGACGACTCATTTGAAAATTACAAAGGGTGTACTTTTTGGAGCAGCATGTTTTTTTTTTGTTTTTTTTTTTACTAAGTTTAAACAGGATTAAACAAAGTCAGTTTGATCATTTAAATCCTGTTGCCATGAATGATTCCATTTATAAAAAATTGCTTTCTACTGCATGTTAAGTTTCATAGATTTTGTTGCACTTAGGAAAATTAATCCTTGCAGTTATTGGCTTTTATTTCCTTTGCTAATTTATCAAAATTATTAATATTGTCAACTAAAATATTTAAGGAAAATTGCTTCCACTGTTGTATAAGAGTTTAAAAAATTTTTTTAAAAATTACCATTTTTATTGTTGAACCAAATTTGAAAATAAAATTGTTTTAAATTGACTTTGAAAACCAGCTTGTATAACATTTTTCACTACTTTTAAAAGAAAAATGAATTCTTTATTATAATTTGATCATTTACTTAGTTTGAGTTGTCTAGCAATATTTTATTGATTATGACAAATAATTTCCATTCAAGGAGTTATATAGAAAGCATTTATCAATATTGATTCTCTTTTAGTCTAAATTATTCCATTTTGGTAATCAAAGGAATTTATTTTTTACAGTTTTAAAGAGCAAATAACAGTGAACTTGAGAAACCTATTTTCCTGAAAAATTATTTTAAAGATTTTTTATAAATTTTAACTGAAAGTAACACTATCTGCTCTGTCAATGAATACCAAATATTTCCTTATAATGAAACAGCTAATGTTACCATTATCATTGATGACTGCTTGTTTTTCTTGTATATGTTTTCTTCTCCAAAATAATATTGAACATAAGTGTGAATTCATCTTTATTTTATGCATTTCTAGATTCTTTCTACAAATAAAATAAAAATAGGTATTCTTTGTAAATGGATTTAAGAGCAGTTTATTTTATTATTTCTACCTTTCTCCAATTTCTGTTTCATTTACGTACATATAAATTTGACTTGAGTATTTTGTCTTGTTTTGTGGTTTCGTCAACTTTGTAATGCTATTAAAACAACAATTTTTAATTTTTCCATTAAGACTACACCCCAGTCATTAGCCTATAAGACATTCTCTATAATAGGCATTTTTGGACTATTGCTAACTATAATAAATCTCCTACCTTTAACTGTACGAAATCGTATTAATTTTTGCTTTTTTAGGAATAATGTACTTTGTAGGCTGGTAAATATTGTGTGTTGAGATACGCACACGCATGTATATATACATGGTGTGATGGGTAAATTGTCACCATTTTATATTTTTAATTTTGTGCAGTATAGTAGGGTTAGTTAGGCACCATCTGTGAGAAAAAGAGCACCATGGTGCAATACACTCTGCCAGAAATCTGGAAATGGCATGCTATACTGCTTGGCATTCATGCCGTAAGCTCCAATATGAACATTTCAGAGTGCCTGGGTGTCAATCAACAGACAGTGCAGAGGATTTGGAAAAAGTTAAATGAGTCTAATGTTGATTATGAAGAGCTTGGAAAACTCAATCTGATCATCCTGATAAGAAAAGAACTGTCAAATTTGTTGGTGAGGGCCTCAGACTCAACACAGAGGCCTACATCAAGTGTCTTGAGGAAGTAATGCTGCTCTAGGTCAAGAGAGTAGCTGTTGCAAAACCCTATGTCTGGCAACAGGACTCTGCAGCATGCCACACAAACAGGAGAACCCAGTCAGACAATTTATGCAACCACATCACCTCTTACATCTAGCTACCTAACTCCCCAAGACTGCAACTCTATTTATTATGTGTGGGGCACAGTTGAGCAAGAGACCAACAAAACTCCTTGTAACACCAAAGATGAACTTAAGACAAGAAATATGGTGGTATTTACCAACTTAAACAAGGAGACTGTCCAGAAAAGTTGCAGGAGATTCTGAAGTTGTCCGGAGGCTGTGGTCGAAGCCAACGGCAATTTTATTGAATAAATTTACTCTTTACTATTTCAAGATATTTGTGTGTAATTTTGATAAATATATGCTAAAATGACATGTCAGTGTTATTTTCATTTTTGCATAATTTAGATGACAATTTATTCATTGCACCCTGTATATTGTGAGTGTGTATTTCATTGAATGTTAGAGATGAGGAAAATTATATTTTTGATTAAGTTTTTATGTTTTTACAATTTTCTTTTGACAGGGATTGCATCATAAATCAATATATTTTACCCATTGACCACAACAATATACTGTAGGAAATTAAAATCTGCAAACCTCATAATTACTAGTAACAACATGCCTGTCAAATCCAAACTTCAAACCAACTAATGTAATCTATCAATTTTGCTGCACTGTACAATAAACAGTGATCTTACATTGATCACATGAGTGTCATTTAGCTGTAGACTGGCAAACCACTTGTGTGATCTCAGTTAAGCAAGGATGCACTTGAACACTAAACTCCCCACTTGCATAAACAAAATCTTAAGAACATCTAATTGTAAAAGCCATCTGAAGATAATTGAAGCATTTTATATAAAATAGTTTAAGCCAAGTCTCAGTCTTACCTTATTTGAGAATGGCAAAAATGTGGTTGCAATCTTTTAAAGACATACATATACATATATATACATATATATATATATATATTGTATGTGTTAGTCTATAAGATATATGCTAAATATTATTTCATTCAAAGTAATTTTGCCACTTTTGTTGCTTTTATCAAGTTTCAGTTTAGATACTCTCTAGCATTATTTGGGTGTTGTTTTTTGCAATGTCAAACTTTGATCTGAGGGTGTACATGCCTCTTCTCCAAACAAATTCATTGCTTCTTTTTGTGACTTTTTGAAACTATCTTTCTCAATGCATGTATAGGAAAGGAAATGATTCTCTTCTGAGGTTTATGTTGAACATTTCAAAAGTAAAAGAAACACCCAAGGAAAGATGGAGTGTACAGTAGCCAAAACATTGTGATAACAATTCCTCCTCCTCCTCCTCCACAAAGATAAGAAAATTAGGTATAATGAATAAATATATAATGATTACAACACAAAAGAAAAAAATATTTAAGCAGTAATTAATATGCATTTTTTTGTCAGGAACTGTCAACCACTACACCTTTCTCTTTTTTTTTCTATTTTCTCTTTTTTTGTCTCCTTTTTTCTCTCTTTCTCATATACTTTTGTTTATTATAGTTTATTCTAACTTCTTATCTATACCTTTCAAGTTATATCTTCAGAGTTCACTCAGCCAAACTTTAATATTTGAAATGGAATATTTTTCTTGTTAAACAAATCTTTTAATCTTCGAGGCTAGTAAATACTATAAAGAAAAACAATAAAAAAAAGACATTTGTTTAACACTTTATATTAATAAATTTACTAGCATTGATCAGATCAAATTTGACTAATTGATTAAATTACTGACATTTGAGTAATTTTGTTACATTTAACACAGCACCAAAAGATGGAATAACTGCAAATATTTTAAAGAATAATAAGGTAGAGAGAATCAACAGCTGTCAGAATCTGTTTTAAAACTTTCAGTTAGAAATCTCTTAAACTGATGCTGCAATCTGGTCAGGATTTTTAAGAAACCAATAAATGTTTATTGAAGTAAAACTGTATTCATTTAATTTTTTTGCAAGATGCACAGGTGGTTGCTGAAAAGTTCTGACCTAATAAAGAAGCATTTAAAAAAAAAAAAAAAAAAAAAGCTTATATTGGATTAGGTTTTGAGAAATGGTTAGAGCTAAAAAATTTACAGTACATTCTTGGAATTCATGTTGAAAATGTCAAAAATAACATTTTGCATTTTACAAGATTTTAAATGTATTAAGTTTAGCTTGGTATGAAAATTTTGGGGGGACAATTAAAACCTTTTGAAAAATACCTTTTTGAAACCATTGTTTAGGAACTATTTTAATAAAAAAATTAGTATAAAATACAGCTTATATGTAAAAATAATGTATAAACAGAAAATATATTAAAATAATTGTCAGAGTTAATTCATTTCATATATATATATATATATATATACACTGAAGATTCTGTTTAAGTGTGAAACACTCTCACCATGAGGTGTTGGCCTCAATGTCCACTTTTATGTTTAAATAAAAATTTTAATATTTAAAATTTTTAAGATTACTGGCTAGTTAAAAAAAAAAAAAAAAAATTATATAAAACAAAGATATTTAGACTGTATTTAAGTAATTTTATTACAATTATCTCCTTATTTAAATTTACCAAACATAAAACACATACCACCATGTTTAAAAAGCCTTACTGTGATATTTTAAACTAAAAGTAATATTTCTTTCAATTCGGATTAAACTTTAAATCAGCTAATTTTTCTCAACGTTTCAAAAAGTACATTTAATTTTTGAAAGATTTCTTGATAAAGAGAATTATGTTGTGTTGACAGATTTGTCAATATGGATTATTTTGTTGATTTTACTGATAATCAGAAAAAAAAATGATTCCAATCAATATAAATTCACTTTGAAATACAGCAAAGTATTTTGCTTATTGGAAATATTAGATTTAATCTGTTAGCTTGGAATTAAAACTAAAATAAAAGCTTTAAGAAGACTTCAATTTTTAAAATGCATTGTAAAACTTTGGTATCACTTTTTTTTGTACTAACACACACACACACACACACACACACACACACAAGCGCATGTTGAAATAAATGTTGAGCCTGATGTACTTTCCAAATCTAACTTTTTTTTTTTTTTTTTTTTTTTTATAAATCTCTTCTTGGTTGTGTTGAGAACTTTTCAGTTCTTTCCCTTCTTGTTTGAACCACTTGTTTAAGGAAAATTAAGTGTCTGGCATGACTGATTGATAGATATGTAAAGTCACGTTGTTTTCTGTTATACAGTAGATTTTAAATAAATTAAATATTTATTCAATTGAATATATTAAATGCTAAGCTTATATATTTTCTCTGACTTTTTGCTGTGCCCACAAGCTAAAATTTTAACCTAACCACTTGGAGGAAAGCAAAACTTAACTCATAATTTCAAATAATATTTAAACAAAAGTGATGTTCACGAATTGTCTCTGGTGACATGACATTCTAATTCACTTCATTTATTCATTCACTTTATTGCCATATCTGTGTGTACATATAACATACTTGCACATTAGTACATGAGTTTGAGAAGACCGTCATTCTGCAATAATTCTATCACATTATCACCTGATGTAATTAATGAACAGCTTATAAGGTCATTTTTTTCTTTTCAATATTACAAAGTCCTTTCTTTTAGTTTTTGTAAGAGGGTCATACACAGAGACAAAAAGGTCTGTTTGATGGATAGTTGTGTATTTCTAAGTGGAGAGGGATGTCTAAAACCTGAAAGGGATTGTTTGTTAAGGTCATTTAATTTTCTCTTTGTATTTATTTTTCATTTTCAGCTTATTAGACTGTAGTTTGATCAATTCTAATTGTAGATCTGATGGGATTTCCTCAATCTTTTTTTTTTTTTTTTTTTGTGTGTGTGTGTGTGTGTGTATATATATATATATATATATATATATATATATATATATTAATGATCAGAGTGGAATCAGACCAGGAAACTAGTATTAAAAAGTGCTCAATACATGTGTGAAAAAATAAAATAAAAGTAAAAATAATGTGTGTGTGTATATATATATATATATATATATATATATATATATATATATATTGTGTATATTTAGGCAGCAATTTTTTATTAATGCATGTTTCATTAAATAATATAGACAAGTTTTCTTTATTTTAAGTTCCTTTCATATTGTCTGATAAGCTTAATCACATTATCATTGAAAGACGAAAGGAGAACACCATATTGATACATGTTTAAATCCAATCTAAGCTTTTGGCTTACACAAGCCATTATTAAAGATGACAATTTAAAAAAAAAGGGAACAATGTAATAATAAATAATATTATTTTAATAATTTAAACTATTTTTATTAATGTTTTTATGGAAGATATATATCCAAGAACAGATAGTAAATAGTAAAATATTACTGAGAGTTATAATGGGCAGGAAGTAGTGGAGAGCCATTGTTGACAACAATTTGGACTCAAAACTGGCACTGAAGAATTATCTATCGAACAAAAAAAATTTTGTCAAAATCTGATGAAAACTGGAATTGCATAAACAACATCCGATCACACACATACATTTTGAGACTTTTATATATATATATATATATATATATATATATATATATATATATATATGACAGCCAAGTGGTTTGAACATTCATTTTCCAACCATGAGACTCTGGTTTGAATCTCACCATGATCAATTTGTCAGGAAGGTGACTTTCTGATTTTATCATCCTGGAGAGATAATCCAAGCATGCAACAGGAAAGTGCCTGAACCATACCATGTGAGTAAAATTGGATAGACAGATCTATTTGAGAGCTGTTGATGGCTGTACAGGCATGAAGTCACAAGTCATCATGACTGAGGGTTTGAGCATCGTAGGCTTGTTCAGACTGTTAATCATGCCAAATAATGTGCTCTCTCCCAGAAACCGTAAATAAAATCCATTTGGCATAGTTGCAGTATAAATCACAGGTGGGCACTGTAGGTGTTGAACAAATAAATGTGCCTGAGAAGGCATCTGCAACAGGGATTGGCTATCTGCCCTAGTAGACAAATATACTTGGACACAAGTGGCCAGCCATTAATATTATTTCAGATGTTTTTTTGTTTTTTTTGTGAATGCCCATATTTGAGTAGAAATTCCATTTATTTTAAACAGTGAAAAATTAATTAATTATTGAAGATAAATTTATATAAAAAATACTATTTATATAAAATTATTATATTACTATTTTGTAATAATAGCATGCAAGCTGAAAACCTGTCTTACAGTTTTATTAATAAAGGTGGTACATATGAAAAGATTTAAAATTGACAATTTTTTTTCCACTGAAACTGCAGACAAACACTTTTATCTTCACTTCTTTCTTTCTTTCATTTTCTCACTGAAACCAAGTAGTGTCTCTTATATGTCAGCTCTTTGTTTTCACAGGTTAAAATGGTATAGTCCAGTATTTATGATGTATTGGCAGGTGTATGAGTCATGTGAACTAACAAAGTGAGAGACAAGCAGAATTATAAGAGATTCCATGTAGTTATTGGTCCAGATTTAGTAGTAGTTTTAAAACATAGATAATATCATGTTTTGCAGATAAACAAGTCATAACTAAATAATTTGTTTTTTGTCTGAATTTCTAGGATGAGTAGTTATCATTATTTACACACTTTATGTTCAGGTTATTGTTCTAATGTTTCCACTGTTGTGCTCTCCAGCCTTCTTCAGGTGTATATCAATCTGGTAGGAGTCTGAGGACCTCCTTAGTAGGCCTAACATAGAAATAAAGATAATATAGGAGCTGCTAATAAAGAAAAAAGACAAATGATAGCAAGTCTTCAACTGCAACAGAAGCAACCAAAACATGACAGCCAGTAGCAGCTGTTGCAACTTAATCAGCAGACAGGTTAATTTTAAGGCTCTAAGTTTACTACAACTTTATGAGACAATGGCTTAGTGGGTAAAGCATTGGTTTGTGAATTTGTGAGTTCAATCCCTAGGTTGGTCAGTGTGTATTTGCACTCAGTGGAAACTGGTGAGCAATAACTGAACAGTATTAAATATAGATGATATTGCAAGACATGGGCAGTGGAATGAGAACAATCTACACCTCTTCCCCCAAACAGATTAAATAATGGGTTCAATTCAGAATTCCTGTAGGTTACCCAGAATGATATACACCTGAGGAAGGCTGGAGGGTACAATGACTGAAACATTGTGATAACAGCAACAAAGATTAGGACAATAGTCCAAATATAGTGTAAAAAATTATTTATTTCTCAGACATCAAACATTACAATTTATCTATGTATAGATAGTTATTTGTGAGAAAAATATAGAAGTTACCTCAGCAACATTAATTCAATAAAATAATGGAGTTCTTAAGTTGGCACAAATCTGCCCAAGCATCCAAACATTAGATTTGTATTTATTTATTTATTTGATGGGCCTTTTGGTTAAGTGAGAACTTTTTAGCAACCACCTCATATAACTTCCAGAAAATTTGCTGCCAAAAGAGTTAAATATCTTTGCATTAGAATTTTAGTGTACCAATCACAAAACTTTACACTGAACTCTGTCTTATTTTTTTTTTCATTCTGTATCAATCAAAATAAAAGCAACAAAGGTGAATAGATTAACCAATATATATATATATATATATATATATATATATATATATATAGTCAAACCTAGAGAGCCAGACAAACCTACCAAGGTTTCACCTAAGCAGATCATCAGGGAAAGCTTACCCTGACGATCTGCTTAGGTGAAACCTTGGTAGGTTTATCTGGCTCTCTAGGTTTGACTAGGTCTGCTCTACTTTTGTATTGAGCACTTTTAAGTTAGTTAATTACTCGTATCGGGGTTTTTTTTTCTTTGTGCTTTGGACCTGTATGCTGTACGATTATTTTCGACAGATGTTCATAGATCTTTCTTTTTTTTTTTAAAACATTTTTTTCCTTCGAGATTGATTTGACCATTAGCAAATCAAGAAACCGAAGGTTTTCTGAGACAAGTGTAGTTACCTATATTTATATATATATATATATATATATATATATATATAAAATATGTGTGTGTGTGGGCTGCAACTTTTCTTTTAAACATGTTTCACTGAATATGACAGACAAGGGAAATTTAATTAATTTTTTTATTTAGTTTTTTCAATATTCTTACATTTTTTTTATTTTTTCCAGTTTGTTGGAGTAAGAGAATACAAAAATTGTCCACATGCTTGCAGCCATTTTTTTTGCCATTTTCAAGGGGATTTGTTTTTAGGCAGTGTCAATTTCTCTTCATGTTTGTTTGTTTAAGATGTAGTTTTTGTGTTTTGACTACTTAAAACAAACCTCCTTGAAAATAGTTAAAGAAGTGGTCGAAAATGCTTTGGAGAATTTTTGCACTCCCTTACTCTCACCAAACAAAAAATGAAAAAATGCTGGAAAAACTAGATAAAAAAATTTATCAAATTTTCCTTGTCTGTCATATTCATTGAAACACACACACACCTATTTATTTTTAGAAAATTGATTAAATCCGACATTATTTTTTAAAAATTTATTTTGTCAAAAATCCTGCCCAAGGACACATATTTTTCTGACTAGATTTCTTGAATATTCAAACCAATAGATGTAGTTGGATAAAAAGTAATTAAAAACAGAACTTCTACTCAAATATGGGTATCCATTAAAAATAACGTTTAAAACAATTTAAATTAAAAAAAAAAATCACACACACATATGAGTTATAGCTGAAGATGTTAAGACAGCAAATTAACACTTCAAACTTGTAAATGTTTATATTCAACTGTCACTTTTAATTTTCTATTTTAAACATGGTGGACATATTTTTAAATAATGAAAGTATTTGAATGTTTATTTGTATCATTGTGTTGAGTAACTTGTATTGTCGATAAATCTTAAAAATAAAATTTCATTATAAAATAATACAGCTAAAAACAGCAGATGCAAGACATACAGAATTTAAATACTCTATCTCTTTGTGTGTGTTTTCCTGTGAAAATAATGTTTTATATTTTCTGAAGTGTTTATTAAGAATATCAAAATTGATATTTGTTCATTTCAAGTTAGAATTCTTGAAAAATTTAACCATTTCCACTCACCATGATTACTTAAAGATTATTCATATTGTTTTCTGAGTTAATTACTGTTTGGATTATGATTTTGTTTTTTAAATTTAAAATAAAGTAAAATGCATAATTTTAGAAGAATACATATTCATAAATACCATCTAGTTATGATCGGTTGTAAGACTCAAAAAAAGAAGGCTGTTCCTTAAGATCACCTGATTTATACCGTTTTCACTCAACAAATAATGACAATCATTTAACATTTAGGTACTGACCAAGTTCGATGTTGTTTAACTTTGGTGATCATCAGAGAACCTGTGTTTCAATGTAATATGGCTATAAGCCACTGCAAAGTGTAATTAAGCGACAAAAATAAGATGAAAGCAAAACTAGTTAAAAAATTAATGATAATGCTTCATTTAAGTTTTGAGCAATTTTAAAACATGACTTTTTTTTTTTTTTTTTTTATGACTAAGATCTAAGATAAACTTCTTATTTATTTTTATTCTTATTCATGAATTAACCCTGCATTCTCAAAATTAAGGTAGTTATAATGCAGCAAAACATTAGTATAATTACTGAGGTCATAAAAATGTAAATTTTGTCTCCCTTGGATCATGTTTCTAGATTATTTCTTTTTTAAAATCTAGAGAATTTAATTTTTGATTGTCCTTTGGGTTTTGTTTAAGTAGATATCTTAATGTCTCGTGTTTTGGAAAATAAACATTGAGAATGTGTAATCGTCTAAATGGGCAAAATTTCTCGTAATGATTCTGGAATAGCTCTTGTTCTCTCAAAATTCCAAAGGTTAGTGCTTCCTATGAAAATATTCTCTTTATGTTTTAATTTTTTCATGTTGAATGTAAGGTTGCGCACAAGTCTTCTAGCCCTGCAAATCGGTTAGTCATAATCTATGAAAATGTTTCGTCTCCAGGTAAACAAACAATAGCAAAAAATGCCAAGAGCAAAGAAGCGAACAAGACAAAAGAAAAATAAGGCGGCTAAGGCCTTGATGTCCCAGCAGACAAACAGGCAAGATGTACCAATTGGGAGCCAACTATGTTCTGGAACTGGTGAGTCACGTGTGGACTCTATTACACACATTGCTTACTTCATATTTCTGGATTTGAGAAGATCAGGCATGCCTAGTGGAAAAACCAAAGCTGCTACTACTATTACTACTACTACTATTATTATTATTATTATTGCTACTGCAGTCGTTGTCATTATCACAGCTTTTTATTTTCAGGTTGCTGTTTCAAAATGTGTCACAAATACACGTTTATTTTTTTTTGCCTTATCACGCAGCTAAAAAAAAAAATAACATAATAAATAAAATCAAACAAAATTTAACAAGAAAAAAAGAAAAGCCAGCATGGCTGCATGCTTTCAGTGCAGGCAATTATTTGTAAATATTTTTTGTAAATTTCTTGTATGTTTTTATTAAAAAAAAAAAACGGAAATTCATCTGCTGGACTATTTAAAACTTGTTTACTATTTAATGTGATTAATATATACACTAGTTGCTTATTATCAGGACAAAGATTTATTTTATATTATTATCTTCAACATTTTGTCTTTCTCTTGTCTTACTCTTGCCTATACGTTTTAATTTCCTTTTGCCTATTATATTCTAATATCTTCTTTTACTTATATTTGTCGTCAGTTTTGTTGCACTAAAATATCTTTTTCCTCTTAATTCTCTATCTTTCTATAGCATGATTGTTTTTACTCCATTCTGAAAGATTTTTCTTTTCTTTTTTAAATAAAGAAAATAATTATTAACAGCATGTAATCCTAGGTGGTTGGTGGGTTATTATTTTGTTGCGTTAAGAAAACACAGTTGAATTATCAAATAAGTACAATTTTAAAAAAATTGATAAAGTAATTATTAAAGAGTTACAACAAATCATTGTTGAGATTATGACCTGAGCCAAGCCAGCCACTTGTTCTTATTCTCTCTGTAGATGTCGCATTTTACCAACTCGGTCATACTGACTAGATTAATATCATTGTTAATGTTAAAAGTGTTAAATTTTGAAGTTAAAATATTTCTATGTAAAACATTGTATACTTTAAATTGTAAAATATTCTTGGCTGGATGAAATGCTTACAGGTTCAAGTCCTATTTAACAACTTTCAAATATAGATTTAAAACAATGTTTTTTTTTTTGTTTTTTTTTTTTAATATCTACTTAAAACTTATATTTAAATCTTGTTCTTAATGTTTTTCCTTATGTTTGAAAAGGTAAGTTCTTTTGAAATCTGAGTTTTTTATCTATGATTTTTAGCATATATTTTTAAACTTTATTTTGTGTTAAAATTATTGTGCAACTGTTAAGTTGTGTGAGTCATTCAATGCGAAAATATCAGCATATCATCTTTGATAACACATTTAAATAAATGTATTCTGGGAATTGAATTTTTTGACAATCTATATTATAGTAATTTAATTTCTGTATGTGCATTCATTTCTTACTGTTACACAACAAAAACAGCACATTGTTACTCAATTTTTTGTTAGCGCATTTTTAATGGTATTGCACTAACTTAGAGAATGAAACTCCTCCCACTTTGAGTGGACCACTGGTTTCAGAGTAATTTTAATTTAATATAAATCCCTGCCCCTCCATACCACCACCAACACTGAAATATCTGTACAAGGAAGATAACTCCAGGTCTGTTAATTACTAGTTGAAGAATTGTTTCACTCAGTTTTCTTAAGAATATAATATTGAAGGAAGAAACCTTGTATTATCTGCACTCTTTTCCATCAAGCATAGTAACATAAACAGTGATAATATTTAATATGAGTTCATAATAGTTATACTTAGTGATAATTCTAATTTACAAATAATTAGAAGATAGATTTTATAAATAGGAATATTGAATGGAATATGTGAAAGGCTACATTAAAATCATTACTTTTTTTTTTTTTTTTTTTTTTTTAAAGATATTGACTTTATTTCATTGTATATATAAAACACATTTGAATTATTTTAATTATTATTTTTATTGTTTTGGGGATGTAAATCTTTCTATAAAAAATTATTAACCTGCAAAAATTACCTGAGAATTTTTTTCTGATTTTTTTGCTTTATTTATTTTTATTTATTTATTTTTTATTTATTTTTTTCAAAACAAACTTTGTATATGACAGATCAAACTTCATAAATGCATTTTCAGTGTATAATATAGTAAGCTTTTGATTGTTTTTTGCTTTGTTTTCTGTAAGATTAAAAGAACTGATATTCAGAGTTTTTAAAAAAGCATGATTTCAATATGAAGCATGATAAAAAAAATAGTATATTTTGTAATTTGTTAAAACTATGAAAGTTAATTTTATTTTTTGTTTTTATTATATCTTTAATTATTTCATGTTTAATAACTAATATAAAATTTAACTTTGTTTGAATTTAGGGTATGTCGTTAGCTTTATCTCATATCCAAGAATATAATTTCTTCTTTGCTGATCACATCCTTTATGATGATGTCATCAATGACTAAGTAGGCCAATTCTTGCATAGAAGAGTTGATCACATTAGCTGCATAGTAATGTTGGTGAAGGTCATGGTTGATTTTTGTCAAGCCTTTCTGTTGTTTAACTTCTTCCTTTTCTCTTCTGATGGCTTTTGAAGTTTTTGGTTCTGATGGTGATGGAACACTGCCTGTTGGTATGGTCTTGGGCTTGTGTTTTAAATGATTCAAGCTCAATTTCAGTAGCTTTCAATGTTGTCTTGAGTAGGTCCTTGTATCTTTGGAGAGGGTAACTGTGTGGTCTTTTCTTTGAAGGGAACTTGTTGAATAAGACTTGACGTGGAAACGGTGACTCTTGCATTTTTGCTGCTTGTTCTGACTATCGAAGAAGGTGGTGCTTCATGATCAGCAATTTTATGCTTTAATGGTTGTATGTTTCCAGGAATTTGGTGTTGATCACATAGTCTTTTCATTTGATGTTCAAGATTGAACAAAACTTTTGTTGGTGAAAAAAAAAAAAAAACTTTAATTTTTAAATGCCAATGCGATATAGTCCTGGTTCCACAGATATATAGCAAAGTTGAAATGACAACAGCAATTACAGACCATAATTTTTGTTAAGTTCAGATCTTTTTTGTTGAAGACACATTTGATTAGCTTTCCAAATACCTTGTATGCAGCTTCAATTCAGGTATTTATTATTTCTTTTACAAGATAAGACAAATAAGAGAAGAGATATATTGCCTTTGGCAATGTTTTCCCCTCTCTACATGAGAGTGATAACAAGTCTTATCAATTACTCACTCAGAATAGTTTCTCATATTATTTCTCTGTCTACTAAACTATCTCTGAGCCAGCATATGAATCAATGATGAAATCTTAAATGGAAATATGTAGCTCATTAATCATACCTGTACTTTGCATGTCAGGTTAAATAGTAATGATAATATCATCCGTTTCCTTATGAGGAAACATTTGGCAAATCAAAAATTCAAAGGTTTTTCGAAACGAGTATGGTTACCTATATATATATATATGTGTGTGTTTTGATTGGATAATAGTTTACTCGAGTACTATTGGATATAACCTGCACTTTCCTCATAGGATTTATATCTGATTTCTTTGTACACCGCACATTTGATTGATTATAACAGATGGAGCTAATTTACCATGGCTCTCATTTATTTTGGTGGGGGTTCAATCATGATGTCCTGGAGGAATTCTATATTACTGCCAATGTCTGACAATCAAGAATGTATTTTTTTTTTTAACTGAAGAAACATTCTTGCCAGAGACCTGGGGGAGCTCTCTTATCATAAGCACAAAAGGGCTTGATGACATTGTGAAAGGTTGCAATCTTCAAATCTGTGATTAAAGTAACAAAAACTGCATCCTTTTCTGCATGCTTCCATGGTGGGTCTGAAAAAGAAACAAGATTTTTAGTTAAAGTTGGTCATTTATAGCTTTCTTAAAATTAAAAACAACATGCATGCACAAAATTAAAATATAAAACTGTGACAATTTACCCATCGCACCATTTTATATATAAGTTTTACTTTTCAATGAGTACACAGATATTAAACTCTGGCTCAGAAAGTTGCTCCTCAGTATTTCTGTTGAGGATCAAAGTAGTGTAAACAGATACTTTGCTTAGATCAAATGAAGGAGACTAGAGATCAGAGGCAGTGTGCAAGGATACTCTGATTCTAGGTTGCAGTGCTTATCTGAATATAAATGATCTTGACATTTTTTTTACATATACTATTTTAGTAATAAGTTACTGTAAATATTTTATCTACTGTCTGCTTAGGACATTAACAACTAGATGAAACTGAATATTATTTTTGGTGTGCATACAAATGACTTTGATTATGTTAATATGAAACCTTCATTGAAACTTGTCATTTGAGTTTCTATTGTTGACCAAGAGAAAATTTGTGCTATTGTTTCCATTTGCCAGCACCTGATGAGATTATCAGCTATGTCAGTAGTGAAAGAATTCTGAACAAATAAAGGAGAAATGACTTGTTTTTGTTGAAGTAACAATGGTTAACATTGAGGATTCATAAATTGAGAGGAATTGGATATTTAGGCAAACAGAAAATGATTATTGTTTGCCTAATTTGCTTTTTGTTCTCTGCTTTGGTAAAAGCTGAGGCTTTTATTCATTTATTGGCTTTGACTTTATCTTTCACGTCTACCTCTCTTAAAAAAAAAAAAAAAATTCTTCTGGTGCATATATACTTCTCTTATATTGACTATATTAACTTATCTCTTTTTGATATACTTTTCCTATCTTTTTCTTTAGTATTCCTCAATACTAGTCAAAATTCATTTTTTTCCCCTCTCTCCCTCCCCCTCTCCCCGCCACCCCCATCCATCCATCCATCCCCTCCCTTCTCTCTCCCCTCCCTTATCCCACTCTCTCCATCTCTCATCTTGCACTCTCATTTATGATTCTCTAAACCTGTTATCTCTCTCTCTCTCTCTGTGCCCACTATATTCTATTTCTCTTTTAGTATCTCTCTCTCTGCTTTTGTTCAATATTTGTTTTCTCTCTCTCTCCCTTCATCCCTGTTTTCTGTGTGTGTGTGTGTGTGTCTCTCCACACCATTTTGTCTCTCTCTTTCTCACTTTCTCTCTTCACCCTCATTTTGTATGTGTGTGTCTCTCTCTCTCTCTCCCTACGCCCTTGTTTTGTTTGTGTGTGTCACTCTCTCCTTCCCTCTGCCCCTCTTTCAGTATCTTTTGTTCAGTATTTTCTCTCTTCTCTTTTTTTTTTTTTTTTTTTTTTTTTTTTTTTTAAAGATGTATCCTCTCATTATCTCACTTTTCTATGTTAATTTTGTTTCTCTTTATCCTTTATAGATATCTCTCTAGTCTTACATTCTACATTTCTCCAATCTCAATTTTTGTTGCTCTCTACCCTTCTCTCTCTCTCTCCCTCTTTTATTTACTTTGTTGCTCTCTTCACCCTCATTTCCTGTCTCTCTTTTTCTTCCTTTAACTTTATATGTAATGTTTTAGCTCTGTCTCTTTTTCTCTCCCAATTTTTCTTTTATTTCACTTTCTCCCCATCACTTTTCTTATTCTCTATCATTTATTTTTAATAACAATAACTACTCAAGAGTACTTAAACTTTTTTTAGTGTTGAACTTTAAGCAACAAGCAAATTTTACGATTACTATTATTATTAGTAGAAGTAGCAGAAAAAGAATCTGCTTTTGAGCATAACACTTTTAAGAAATGATAAATTCTTACATCTGATATTACAAAGCTTTATAAATATAATGAATTCTGTACAGTAGTCCCTAACTCTTATCTATATAGGGATATGTTGCAAGACCATTTGCCAGTGTCTGGAACTGCAGATAGTACTGAAAACTATATCCACTATATTTTTTACTGCATACACATGTTTAGAAATTGGGCCTAGAAAAAAAAAAAAAAAAAAAGTTGACAGTAAATAATCCAATAGAACAATTGTAACACTACTGTAAAATGAAAATTATTCAGCAGAAAAATAGATATTTAATAGATAGTTATCATAGATCTTATCACTTTCGGTATACAATTTCTTTCCTTTTTAAACTGAGAACTTCCATATATTCACTTAAAGGGAAGAACTTTACAGCTTTTCTTTGGCAAATCTGAATTGCCACCAACACTATTCTTTTGCTTTGAGAAACAGCAGTTCAGATAGAATCATTTCACTCACTTAATCTTTACACTTCTAGTCACAAAAAACGATTTTATATATATATATATATATATATATATATAAAATCAATTCATCCGAAGCATGACAATAATGCCACTAAGACGCAAGGGCCTACTGGGAACGAAAAAAGAGAAAACTTTAGAATGAACTGGAAACCCAATTCTAAACAGAAAACAAAGGAGAAATCTCTACTCCTGTTCAAAAGAATGAGAAGGAATGTGAACTGGATAATAGGTGTGAATCTATCTACTTGTATTGAGGATTACCTTTAGACTATGGTTATGGTACAGTACAAGTGATACCAAATCTGTACTGACAGATAAAGTGAATTTAAAGTTGTTTTTTTTTTTTTTTTTTTCCACTTAGAGAAAAAGGATGTACAGCAAGACAAGCCAGCCAGGATTCTTAGAGATAAAAAAAAAAAAGAATCTGTTATTTGTGAAATTTAATGCTTTGAATATCTAATTGTTATGGGATCTTACCCATAATAATAATAATAATAATAATGGACTATTCCATACTTAATAAATACTGCGCCTCAGGAGTAGGCAAGGAGTCAGTCGCTCAAGTTTTGACCGACTGTTCGGTTATACTCTCATCCTACGGACGGGAGGAACCCGAAGGAGGCTATGCCGAAGGGCGGAGTCTCCTTCGGGGAGGTAGAGCAGCCCTGAACCCGTTTATGTGGGTTCAATGGGCTATTTTTTGGCCGAGCCTACGGGATCGGAATACCCACGTTAAAAAGGCCTTGTGCCACATGACACCCTCATGGGGGGGGGGGTGACTGAATATCGTCAGTTGCTCAAGTTTTGACTTGAACAACTGTTTGGTTGTACTCTCTTCCTATGGACGGGAGGAACCCGAAGGAGGCTACGCCGAAGGGCGGAGTCTCCTTCGGGGAGGTAGACCGGCCCTGAACCCGTTTATATGGGTTCAATGGGCTATTTTTTGGCCGAGCCCACTGGCTCGGAATGCCCACGTTAAAAAGGCCTTGTGCCACATGACACCCTCGTTGGGGGGTGACTGAATATCGTCAGTCGTTCAAGTCTGGACTGGCTGTTCGGTTGAACTCTCTGCCTTCAGGCGGAGAGGAACCCGAATGAGGCTACGGCGAAGAGCGGAGTCTCATTTGGGGAGGTAAACTGGCCCTGAACCCGTTTATACAGGTTCAATGGGCATATTTTGGGGCCGAGCCCACGGGCTCAGAAAACCCACAATAAATAACCAACCTTGTGTCACATGTTGCCCCAGTGGGGGGGAGACTGAATATTGTCAGTAGTTCAAGTCGAGTCAGTCCGAAACAGTCGCGTTCAGACAATTACTGCAAGACATTGGAATAGTGATACTGGTCGAGACTACATTGTTCTCTCTACTAAACCTGATTGTTCATACTAACACTTTCTACTTCTCTGTATATATTCCTGTCGGTAATATATCTGTGTTATTCCTTACCTGTGTTCGAGTTCTTTATTGGTTCTACCTTGGACCATCACCGTGGTACAAGGAACCAGACCATAACAGTAATTTAATGAATAAAGATTGCAGAACAATTTTTTTTAGATATTGGACTGCTAAGTGATTTAATGATATCAACAAAAATATTTCCTTAGATAGATTTATCAGATATTCTGTTTCAAGTTAATCTTGGAGAATATGATCTCTTTTTTTTTTTCTTTTTTTTTTTTTTTTTTTTGTAGGCTTATTTATAGTTAGATTTAGGTTCTTTGGAAAAGAATATTGCAATTACACAAATTTGGAACTTTGGATTGTAAAATCAAGGTTAAATAGGAAATAAAACTGAGATTTAATCTAATATCTATTCTATAAGTCTTTGCACTATTTATAGCTCATGGTAACATTTAATTTTATGGAAGACAAAGAAAACGTTTTAATGAGTGTTATATTAGCCATTGCATGTTGTATGAATTTCATAAAACCAATAATACAAAACAGACAATGAAATATATTTAGGCTGTGTACTTGAGTGCAGTGACTGTCATTAAATGCTGCAATGGTGTAATTATATGTTTCATTTAACCACAAGCAAGGCAATAAAGGCCACTAGGATGGAATGGGGTTACTAAAAGTTAAAGAAACAGAGGACAATAAAATAACAGGATTAAAGGAGACAGAAGATGACAATTGACATTGCATTTAAATCTTTGAAGATCAAAGTTGACAGGAAAGTTCGAAACCACAAGCAAGAAGTTATCAGTATAGAAAAGTTTAAAACTAGCAATTTCAACAGTGAAATTATGAAACCTAGTTACCAATCTAGTACTGCACTTAAAAACCATGAAGGTGAAGTGCCAAGAAGGAAAGCTCATGAGAAGAAATACTGTGAAAATTATTTATAGATGAGTGAAAGGAGGAGCTATGTTACAGCAATGTGGAAAGTAATTGAAGGTGAGATGTCAAATTAGGACCAATAACATTGACTTAAAGGAATTTTGTCAAGAAGATCTAGATATAAAACAGAACTGCCACACCAGATGTGGCAGCAAGATTCTATGCATGGCTGAGTGGTAGACTTATAAAATTTTCTAGTTTGACATTGTGAACTTACTTTAAAAATATACTGATCTTCCTGGTAACCCTCTGTCTAGAACTATGATTCTCAAAGTGTACAGTTCTATCCTCCTGCTTTGGGAGCACTGGAAAGATCCTGGGAAAAGCAGGTGGCAGTTTTAAGCAACTTGTATGCTTTACAAAGAATAAGATTAACAACATAAGAATTATGTGCAAACACATAGTTTTATTTTATTTTGTTGCCTGAAGGTAAAATTGTGTTTTCATATGGGTTAGGGCAGGTCACTTTTGGAACAGTTGTATTGCACTCAAATTGAAAGTTGGGGTTTGACATGATAAATGATGACATAAAATAATTTTTTCAAATTGTTACTGTTTTTTGAAGAAATGAGTTTAAAAGATTAAATTTAAAATCATAGAATTGGAATTACATTCCAGTGATCAGTGAAAGCCTTATAAAATTTAGCACAGCTTTATAAAATTTATAATTTACTGAAGCTTTACAAATTTTATATGGACAAAATGCATAGAATAAGCACATTATTACTAAATTATTGTGCCATCAAATAAAAACTTCATTTACTTGAAAGGGAAATTATACTGAGCAATTTAGCTAGATTATGATGTCATGTGCAATAGTTTTAGTGTGATTTTTAATAATTCAGATTTAAAACATTTTGTCTTATAATTTCTGCCCAGCAGTATTATGGTGTTATAAACACATTTTTTGCTTTTATTATGATCTATCAAATCTTATTCATTGAGTAGCCTTTTTGTAATCTTTTACCATTTTTTACACAGTTTTTATTTATCAAATACAGTAAAAAAAAAATTGTATATTTTGCTTGTGGTGATTCATAATCAGAATTCTGGTTTGTATTTATTTTCGATTCAATGTATCTAATACAAAAGATATTCACTTTATTTGAATTTATTCTTGAAATAGTAAAATTTTGAAGTTAATTTCTAAGGAAAAACCTGTGGAAATTAGGTGTTTCTGTACATTTATTCAAAGATCTTTAAAAGTAAATGCTTAAAAATGGGTAAAAGTTATGAATCTAATTTTTGGTGTCAGTACTTATCACATCAAACCCCAGCTTTCAAATTGAGTGCAATGCTAATTTTCTTAAAAAAAAAAAAAAAAAAAAAAGTTAAAAATCAATCAACTTGTCCTAATATGGGTGTTAGAGGGGGATATGGAGGTTGTAGCTTGGGAGCCTAAGGGCTAGCTGCTAGAAGTTTGAGAGCCACTACTTTAGAATAATCCCATAAACTTTTGCAAGCATGTCTCTAAGCATACTTTCAAAATTCACAATGCATCATGATCAACCACATGTCAACATTTCTGGTAATTTAAAAGAAATCTCAGCTTTTCCCTTAAGTTTAGTAATTTCTATGATTGCTGACCAGGAATGAAAACCTCCATTTTCTTCAGAAGATTGTTATGGGAGATGAGAAATCTTGGCAACCAATTCAAAGAGTAATGGTTATTACCTCATGTCAAACCTGTCCCAACATTGAAAGCAGAATGCCATTAACAATTGGCTTTACATTACAGATTTTATCTGCTCTTATTTATTGGATACTCATGAAATTATCACTGCAGATATTCATCAACATGTTGTGTCCATCAGTGGTGCATTGTACTAGAAATGTGTTATTTAATAAACAGAAAGTTTGTCATCCTTTAACCTGACATTGCAAGGCATCACAAACATATGAGTAAATAAAGTCATTAGATGTAGCACATTTTGATTATCATTTGTTTTGATTAGTAGAGAATTTCCTTAAATGCTCTGCTACTAAGTTTCCTTTATATATAAAAGAAGATAAAACTGAAGACCTTTCTTGACATAGCTTGTAAAAATTGCCTCAACATTGTACTATATTAAATGTGTGCTTTCTCTCTCTCATGTGTGTGTGTGTGTGTGTGTATATATATATATATGGTGTATTGGGGCAGCAGATCATTATTTAATTATCATTAAATTTATTCAAAATATCTAGACATTGGTTCTGTTGTAATACTTTGGTCTACCGTGTGGTATGGCATCATAGAACTGCATCTTGAACTTATGATCTGCGTCTGCTATTCTGCAACCATTAATGTCGCATAGCAATCTTCTATGTCAAAATAACAAAATATCATCTTTGATGGTGGATATCTTTGTTTCATGTCTGTATAACCACTCTGAGGATGGCTCATGTGAGCCGAAAGCTTGGGACCAGCTTAAAAAGAAAAATATCCAAATGTTGGATAATTTATTTTTTATTTTCACCAGAAATTAAAGCAAACATTCAAACGACTCTTGATCAAACCTAATAGGCATTCAGTGTCTGTTATATTTAATATGTTATATATATATATATATATATATATATATATATATATATAAAAGAAAAACAAAAACTATTGGTGGAACCAATGGACAACTTGCCAAAACCTAAAACTGTTATTCAGATAGTCTTGAATAAAACCAAAAATACTGGAGAGAAAAAAACCACCACAAGGCAAACTTACCTACTCAGGAAAGTAAAGTGCTTGAAGCCCAGATTGCCTAGGCAGTAAATATGATTATTGCCTAATGATACCATTCTGTTTGCATCTGTTTCTACTTGGATTAAATAAAGGGTTCAGTTTGGCATTCCCTAAAGGTTACCTGGATCAACAAGTAGCTGAAACATTGTGATAATATGAATAAATATGATAATAATTCATATGTAAATAATTTCTGATTTCAGAAATACAGACAAAAAGGAAAAATTTAGTGAAGACGTAGTAAAGTCAGTGGATAAACCAAAACCAAAATGTTGATTATGTCTATACCAGGTTAAAATGCTGACTTGTTTATTTTATTTTTCAGCCCCTCACATAACAGTAATCATTAGAGTAAATATATTTTTGACTTATTTGTTTAATAAACTGTTATATCAGAGGTTAGATTAGTAGATCCCAAACTTTTTTTTCTGGATTGCATTTTCATAATGAAAATTTGCTCACACATCACCAAACTTTACATGCATTTAAAAATAAGAAAACAGAGATAGGATTGAAGGGAGATAATCACGGATTTGAAGTCTGAACATTATCATTGATGACTCTATCCTCAAATTTGTGACCCTAGTTACTATATTCTTAGTACTTGTTATAATGCAAAAATATCACAATGGTAAAATTAGTTAATAATTATTGATAACTATTTATACTGGGGCTCATGCATGCAATTACAAGTAATCTATAATAATATTTTAAATTTTGAAATCCTATTTATTTCTGGCATGTGAATTTTTTGAAATTGTTTCTACATCTTTGTCTTTCAATCATTCTGCCTCACCTGCTATCCCCTTCTGCCTATGAGGAAACTTGGTTACATAAATGGCTCATTAATCAATGCATTCTTATAATAAACTATTTGTATTGTATTTACATGTTAATATAATTTGCCAAAACATTCTATAATAATTTCCAATAATTTTCTATCCATGCATTAATATTTGCAGTGTCACAATGAGAATATATAAAACTTTTGACTAATTTGTTTAATCTTCCTCTTAGTATCAAGGGTTACATAAATAGCTCATATTACAATGATTTGCAATTAATTTCTAACATAAAATAATTCACAATGCAATCTTATATAAAGTTTTAGTATTTCTCTGCATCACTGTATTAGTGAATGACAATGACTTATTTGTTTTAATAAATCCTACTTGTAATACCACTGGTTACATAAATGACTAGTGTGACTGTCTATATAAATAAAAAAGATGAGGAAAAACTATTCTTAGCTTACAAGTTTCATCCTCTGAGGGACTTTATCAAAGCAAGTGTAGGATTTATTTTATTGCACATGTTTATATGCAAGAGCAAGAATGTCATTAGTTTATCAAGCCTTTTAATTTTGAGTAACTTCATAGATGTTCATCAGTTGGTTGACAGGTCAGTCAAAACATATGGAGGACACAGTGCCACAATTCAAAGTCTGGTAAGGCAAAAGTGAGTAATATTAAATGAATAAATTTTTTTTTTTTTTTTTTTTTTTTTTGGAGGTGGGGGATAATTTACACACACACACATGAGTACTCCGTTTGTTCAAAATCCAATCCTTTGGTGGTGAGACCTGGAGTGTCCTCTCCAGGACACAGGCCTGAGCAGTAATATATGGAGGTTGTGCGCTGCACAGATTACATGCTTCCCTCACCTCCTTCTCCCCCATCTCAGTCGTACCAACAAGGAATACAAGGCATTACATTCGGGGTTGGCTTGGCTTGGCTGTAGGAGTTGCCAGAAAGTTGTCAGTGCTCCACTCCAAATTTTCTATTTGGATTTCCTTCTCTAACCTTTTCTGTGTTTTGATATGATTGCAAGACAGTGGAGGTTTTACAATCAGCGTTTTATTTGCCCTAGATGAACTGCCTATTACCCAAAATATATGTACACACACACATTGCATAGGGAAATAAACTGGCTGCTAAGACTTAGAAAAAAAAAAATACTACCTGAAGTAGAAAGTATCAGTTTGTCTTGACTGGTATTTAGATTTTCCTATTTACCAAAATAACCAAAGAAAGAAGGAAATAAGTAAATTAAACTCCTGATATCTTACAGAAACCTCTGGGAAAATTTTAATTAATAATGCTTTACTTGTATTATCATACAAAAATAAATACATATACATATATATATATATATATATATATATATATAAGAAAAATAGATAATACCTTGCATTGGCACAACTCTGAGTTTCATGCTGATGCAATTTTCAAGTGGTGGTATATTTATTTTGGGGTAACACCACTTTTATATTTCTGGTTATCGCATGATACTTTATTGTTAGTGTTGGTTATTGTTAAAAAATATTTAAATGAATTGTAGTTGAATTTTGAATTTGAATTTAGGCCCAGAATAATATTTAACATTGTAAATAAGAATAAGTTGCTGGCATGAAACTTGAAGTTGTGCAATCAATGTAAGGTATTATGTATATTTCTTAATACAGGGTGTTTCAAAAAGAATACGCCAAAATCATTACGCTGTTTTTTCAGGTCTATAGCATTGTAGTGGACTGAATCAGTGGTTATTTGATAGAGTACTTATCAAAGTTTGATTGGGTGTCAGTTTTCACCGCTTCTGGTGCAGCTGAATTGTGGGAAGATCAATCAAAATGGCGACTCCTCAGCAGAAGGCATTATGCGTGCTTGAGTTCGCAAAACCAAATGCCATTGTCACGGTGCAGCGTGCTTTCAGAACAGAATTCGGCATTGATCCGCCCCATCGTGAGAGCATTCGATGGTGGGTTAAACAGTTTAAAGAGAGTGGGTGCCTGTACAAAGGAAAGAGTCCTGGAAGACCACGTGTTACAGAGGAGCAAGTGGAGAGGATTCATGATGCATTTGAGAGCAGCTCACGTAAGTCTGTACGTCAAGCAAGTCTTCAGCTTGCCATCCCTCATACCACTGTCTGGCATGTGTTAAAGAGACGATTACACATGAAACCATACAAACTAAGCCTCATCCAAGCACTTACTAATTATGACAAGGCGATGCGGAGGACATTCTGTGAGTCAAGGCTGGAGATGGAGGCTGGAGATGGAGGAAGGTGATGAAACTCTCTTTTCACGTTTAGTTTTTAGTGACGAAGCGAATTTCCATTTGAGAGGCACAGTCAATCGTCACAATGTGTGCATTTGGGGAACAGTGCACCCAAAACTGGCTATTCACTTTACTGCAAGCAGATTCGAACGACTTCATTTTTCAGCAAGATGGCGCACCACCCCATTGGCATCTCGGGGTTAGTGCTTATCTGATTGAAAACGTGCCTCAGCGATGGATTGAGAGGAGAGGTGCTAAAGACCTTGCTCACTGTGTGTGACTTTTTCTTGTGGGGGTATGTTAAAGACCAAGTTTATGTTCCAGCACTTCCAGCAAGTATCGATGACTTGAAAGATCGAATAACAGCTGCAATCAACACGGCAGACCGTGACATGCTGAGGCGTGTTTGGGAGGAATTCTCATATCGGCTTGATGTTGTCCGCGCTGCCAGTGGTGGCCACATTGAGCATTTATAAAACATGTAATGAAACTTGAATGTATATACAACACATGTGTTCATGCTAGAGGTTTGTAAATTTTTTCGTTTTTGACACATCACGTGATGATTTTGGCGTATTCTTTTTGAAACACCCTGTATATATTAAATGGTGCTGTTACTTAACATTGAGCACTGTTTTTTTTCTTACATTATAGTTTCTGTGTGTGTATATATGATTACTTGCTTGTACATCTACCTATATTTACCCGTTTAGTTTATATATATATATATATATATATATATATATATATATATAAAAAGAGAGAGAGAGAAAGGTAAGTTGTAAAGAAAACAGGAGCATATATTAGGTATCCTGTGAAGAATAATCTGCCAAAGTAAATAATTTTGGCACAAGTTTTGCAATTTCTGTCTCTTTATTTATTTATTTATTTTTTTTTTTAAAGCTCATGTGAGACTTATTTATTTTTAATTGCCAAGTTAGTCAGAAGGAACAGAGGGAAGAGTATAATGCCTGATGTCTGCAAGCTAGCTTATAACTTAGTGGAATTGCTATGCACCGTGTCAGTTTTTATTATGGAAGTTAATGATTTCACCATAAAATTGGTATTATTCAACTAATGTTGGTAAAATCTTCAGGGCATACTATATGACTTTCAACTTGTAATATTAGGTTGGTGCAAAAATAATGACGTAATAATGTCGTTTTTTGACGTTTAAAAAATACATCAAAAAACAACATTATTAGATCATTATTTTTGCACCAACCTAATATCTTTCCTTGTTAAAAAAAAATATTGATAACTTGTTTTGGAGGGTGCCATGTTTTATTCTATCATGGAAGAGCAGCATAAATTTTATTTATAAATAAATCTGAGACATATAGACCATAGAAACATATACACAGTATGAATATATACTTATAGAGTATTATTTTAGATGTTTTGACATTCTATAACCTTCATCAGTCTTTTAAGCATTGACTTTAACTTTCCTACTGTTGAGATTTTAACATTACTTGTAGAAGTTTTTATTAGATCTTCTTTTCTTAAATATTTTCCTTTCCAATATAAATCTCTTTTAATGATGGACCACAAGTTTTCTATTGGATGAATATCTGGAGAGAAATTTCATGAATTTTTGGATATAATTTAAATGAGCAATATATTATGAGAGTTTCAGCTTATAATGTCTATCCTATTTAGAAATACTGATAATTACTTGTTTGGGAGAATGTCAGTTTTTATTAAAAAAAGAGAGAGCAACATGGATTTTTATTTATAAATAAATCAAAAAGATCCAAACTATAAAAACATGTATTTGATTAATAGTCTGAAAATATACCTGATATATAATTATTTATTTAAAAATATGATTCCAACGCTACATAAGAGTTCTCATGTTTCAAAACAGGAGCTGAAAACTTCAATATAATTATAAAAATATGGAAAAAGTAAATTTCGGAATTTCTCTGAAGAACATTCCACAAACAAACATCATATTTTTAAATAAATAATTATATTTATGCTCTACTTTTGTATTGAGCACTATTTTTAAAAAATAATAACAAAAATACTAAAGAACTTTGGATTATTTACCTAAGAAGTTTTTTCCTATTTTCTATATATATTTACACATACACACACACACACACATATATATGTTAATATGAGCCACTTGACATTCTATGACCTTCATCAGTCTTTTAAGCATTGTTTCCTACCGTTTCAACTTTAACATTACTTGCAGTCTTTTTAGATATTTGCTTGAATATCGTTTTCTATTTTCATATATATATCTTTTAATAATGGATCACTAGTTGAATTCATATCTGGAAATATTGTGGGCCATTTCATTAATTTGGTGTCTTTTTTGGCAAGGTGGGCAATAGTTAGCTTTGCAATATGTGAAGGAGCATTATTTTGCATGAATATACTTTTAGCTTAAAGCTTCTTGGTTATAACATTTCCTACATCTTCTCCAATAACTTACAATAATTCTCTGCATTTATCTTGAAGTAGATACGTTCACCTATCATTCAGTTCACAGCCCTCTCCAGTCTTTTGAACAGGAGTAATTTATCCCTTGTTTCCTGTTTAGGATTGGATTTCCCATTCCTTCTAAAGTCTTTTCTTTCTCTTTCACTTCTTCGAGCCACTTGCATCTTAGTGGCATTATGTCCTTGTGCCTCTGATCAGGAGGTTTTGAGGAGCGTGGAACCACCTCTTAATTGCTGATGTTCCCAGGGTCCACCCTGACCCGGGGGGTTACACCTGTTAGGGTCCCAGCTATGGGCAAATAGTGAACTCCCAGTCTAGCCTGCATCGTGGGTATGACGATAAACTACATCCGAGTCCATGGGTATGACGGTAAACTGCATCCGTGTCCTGGGTATGGCGATAAGCTACATCCACATATTGGGTATGGCGATAAGCTACATCCACATATTGGGTATGGCGATAAGCTACATCCACATATTGGGTATGGCGATAAGCTACATCCACATATTGGGTATGGCGATAAGCTACATCCACATATTGGGTATGGCGATAAGCTACATCCACATATTGGGTATGGCGATAAGCTACATCCACATATTGGGTATGGCGATAAGCTACATCCACATATTGGGTATGGCGATAAGCTACATCCACATATTGGGTATGGCGATAAGCTACATCCACATATTGGGTATGGCGATAAGCTACATCCACATATTGGGTATGGCGATAAGCTACATCCACATATTGGGTATGGCGATAAGCTACATCCACATATTGGGTATGGCGATAAGCTACATCCACATATTGGGTATGGCGATAAGCTACATCCACATATTGGGTATGGCGATAAGCTACATCCACATATTGGGTATGGCGATAAGCTACATCCACCAGAAAGACCGTTTTTGAAAAATTAAGGTTGTCGGCTATAAGGTTTTGGAAAGGTAGTATTACCAGCTATACGTTTTCGAAGGAATAATATTGCCAGCAGTGTGTTTTTGGAAAAATTATATTACCAGCCATGCATTTTTGAAAAAATATTACCAGGTGTACGTTTTTTGAAAAATAATATTACCAGCTCTACTTTTTTGAAAAATAATATTACCAGCTATACGTTTAAAAAAAAAATAAATATATTACCAGCTATATGTCTTTTAACAAAATCCTATTCAATGGAATTGTAACTGGGGTCAAAACACTGTGAAAGGATGATGTTTTTAAAAAAATAAAAAAATAACGTTGCCAGTTATACTTTTTTTTTTTAAAAAAATAACGTTGCTAGCTATATGTTTTTGAAAAAAAAATAATGTTGCCAGCTATATGTTTTTGAAAAAATAATGTTGCCAGCTTTACCAAAATCATTTTCGGCATAAAATGACCACTAAGGTTGGAATGCCGTTAAACAAACAAATATATCCTTGCATGGGTTGACTTGATTTAAAAAAAAAAAACAAAAAAAACAAAAAAAAACACACTCATCAAATTATCTATAATTTTATTGGTTACAGTATGAGCTCAAAACATTTACTCTCTCATCTTCTAAATCATTCACTCAGATATCAAGTTAATCCAATGTAGCTTTACATTCATCATCAAAAATTAGTAGTGAGAAATCAATGTTCGTGTATTTTTTTTGCCTGGCTTAGATTTCTCTTAGGGATCTTTACTAAAAAGTGGAATTTTGATTTCCTTCATGTCTTTAGTCATTGTTCTTATTTTGTTTGTTTTCTCTTTATTTACATTCACAACACCAGCTTAAAAATATTTTCTAGCTTGTAAATCAACTTAAAGCACTTTTAATTTTTCTCAAATCTCTTTGGGCAACATTTATTGTGAAAACATTGAATTGCATAGCACAATTTGACATGGTATATAATGAAGTTGCTGAGTAAAGATTTTCATAACATAACTACAAGCATTGAAACATCGGTTCCTGTACAATCACCGAAGTTAAGCAATGTCAAGCCTGGTCATTACCTAGATGGCTGACTATTTAGGAAAACCAGATGCTGTAAGCTAGGATGTGTGAATGGTGTAATGGATAATGGCTTATAATTGTTAATTGGAAAGCTGAGTTCCAATTCCTATCGGGTTCTTTATATTCACTTATATGCAAATACTCTTGGGGATGGTATGACTTCACCTCTTCTGCCCTCAGCTATGGGTTAATTAGTAAGGCTTATATCGCTGAAGCATTATTATCTCCCAAAAAAAAATAAAATTTAAATCTAAAAAATATTTTCTGGCTTTAAATAACCTGTAAAGGGTTGATAGAAAATGAATCAATCAATTCAAATACCAAATAAAATGGAATCTAGGAATGAAATTCTCAACTTATTCAAATTTAGAATAATATTTTAACTCTTAAATGATATCATGTATATTTTTGTTAAACTTACTATTAGAAATTGCTTTATAAGACTACTTTTTGTAAATTGCAGCATGCAAGTTGACTTGGTGTATAAATCAACCTAAAAACTTTTAGCTCAAAATTCTGATTTAGGTCTATACCTGCTGTATAGGTTAACTCCCAAACATATGGTAGGCTATCAGTAGCCCAATACATAGGCCTATCAGTAAATAAAGTTGGGCTGCAGTATATAATAACCTGTGTCAAAACTACATAAGGTCATACCACTTAGCTGTATATTGAGATACTAACCATAACTTTCTATATGCATTATATAGCAAACAACCTTCAACAGACACTAGTAGGTAACATCTATTTTATTGGTATAATTTAGTAAACATTTAAAATTTAGTAAAAAGAAAATGATGCTCTGAGAATAATCATTCGTATTCCATTACATATGTGTCCATTCTGTGGTTTTATTTGTCAAGCAGCATGTTATTAAATGCTTTTTTTTATAAATACTTTCATAGTTGAAATGAGCTCTTTATGGTAGCTAGACATTTTGAATATAAGCACAGTACTAGACTGGTGTCAAGAGCTCATAAATTTACAGTTGAGTTGGCTCAATGTAGCTATAAATTCTATGCTAGCAGTTTCTTTTCTTGCACTTCTCACTTGTGGAACTCCCTTCCGGCTCCATGCTTTCCAGCCAACTTTAATCTCCCAAAATTTAAATGTAGTATCAATTGCTATCTACTGTCCTTCTTATTACTCTTTTCTCTTTCCACTTGTTATTAGGTTGGTGCAAAAATAATGTCGTTTTCGACGTATTTTTTAACATCAAAAACCGACATTATTTTGGCACCAACCTAATAGTAATGTTTCTGTTCCTAATTCTTCTGCACCCAGTAACTCTTTGTGTCTTAGTATGTTTACTGCCTTGCTTGGGGTTAAATCAATTTTTAAAAAAAAAGTATTTTGTTTGGTGTTTGCAAGTTCAATCTGTGGATTAAACAATGAAAGTTACATACTCTAGTTCAGGGGTGGGAAGTATTGTAATAATTAATTAACTCAGAACAATTAACAGAAATGTGATATACCTTAGAATGTGCATCAAAATGAGAACAATTCACCTCTGTGAACTTAATGATAGGATTACTAAGAAGAATTAAAAGAGATGAAATATTGTACAATATTCAGAGAAATAAGAACAATCTATCACCTCAGACGGACTAAAGAATTGGTTTGAAATTTGTAAAAGTTTATCATGACAACCAGCTGGAGAAGGCTTATGGCCACATCACATTGAAACATTTGTTTCTGTACAGAGTTAAGCAATGTCGAACCTGGTCAGTATTTAGATAGGCGACTTGGGAATACAAGGTGCTGTAAGCTTGGATGTGCAGGTAATATAAGGGATAATGGCTCAGAATTGTTAATTGGAGAGACAAGTTCCAATTACCATTGGGCTCGTTCTATTCACTTACGCACAAATACTCTTGATCAATCCACCACTTCTACCCCAGCTATGGGTTAATTAGTAAGACTTGTATCACTAAAACCATTATTGCAAAAATAAAATTGTATACAAAATATTTAGATTTTGGCATTAAATAATGCATAGAGGTTGACATGCCACTAAACCAATGCAACCAACCAGCTGGCTTCGTGAGGGTGGGTACGATGACCATTGTAACTACAATGAAGATGAGAACACTAACTGAAATAGATTAATGTATAAGTTTAAAATAAACATTCTTAATAGCCTTAGCAACAAAGTTAAAATAAAAGATAAAAGTCTGAATGAAATGTATAAGTGGGTTAAAAATGTTTTGTTTATCTAATCCCATGATGTATGGCATTTGACAATCCACTGAAATAGCCAAACCTTGCAGGCTCTGGAACATGAGAAATAAGACTATAGTCTCAGATTTATATTAAATTAGCAAAGAAAGGCATAATGGTGTAGTTAATTTGGCTAATAGTCTGATTTTTATTCTTATCAAAAAAAAATTATGATACAAACTATTACTTACTTATACTAGTATGTACAAATATGTCTTGTGTGTGTTTTTATATATATATATATATATATATATATATATATATATATATATATATATATATAGTGTGTGTGTACAAATATATTGAAAAATAGGAAAGAACAAGTTAGGTAAATAATCCAAAGTTCTTTAGTATTTTTGTTTTTATTTTTAAAAAACAGTGCTCAATACAAAAGTAGAGCCTAAATTATAATTATTTTTTAAAAAATATGATTCCTTCATTACATAAGAGTTCTCATCTTTCAAAAACAAGAGCCAAAAGCTCCATTTCATCCTCAAGTGAAATTTTTTTTTTGAATAACTAATCTTGAAGTTTACACATCTTTATAAGCATATTCATTTGTAGAATTAATTCCTATTGATATGGCTGAAGTGACCAGTCCAATAGGGAGTGTAATGGTTAACAATTTGTATCAACCTGTCAGTCACCCTCAGAAAGAGGCCAAACCAACACAGGGCTGGGGTGTCCATTTCAAAGTGAATGATGACATTCCTATATGCACATTGGTCTGTCTTAGCAACAGAGGGTTATTGGCACTGATGTATGTCGTTAAGTGTCTGAAGATTTTTTTTTTCTTTCTAAAAGTGCGGTTCGTACATAAATGCGTCACACTGAACTACAATTTGTTTATTTCACAACTTCATAAAGGGTTTATTTTTAATCTTGTGATTGCGTTAAGCTTTTAAACCCTTTATTAGACTATGAAATTTTAATTTTTTATGCTAATTATTTAATGTGAAAATTTGATGTTGGCAGAAAACTGTTAACTCATGTCTATGGTTTAATAAATTTTAATTATTTAGAAACTTAATGTATAGTTTTTCATGTAGGCATAAAGGGCATGGGTCATCCCAGGTTTTACAAATTCTTGTTCTATTTATTATTTTCCATTTTACTTTTGGTGTTTTATTCATTTCTTTTAAATGCCAGAAATATTTGTATAGGGATGTCTGATTTCTATTTCTAATATTATTGAAGGAGCTCTTGTGTTGTCTCCATTTAATTTTAAATTAATTTTTTGTGGAACCTATGTGTATCATTTCAGTGTTAGGACTCTCAATGGATGAGATAGTGCATTGGTATACCACAGATTTTATGCAGCATTTATTTTCCAATGGGCAGTCTTCAGGGTTTCTACACTCACATAATTTTTCATTATTTTTGTCTAATTTTAGTTTAGGGTTTTTATTAATACCATTTTGGCAATCATGTTTTTCTAGGATTTGGTTTTTTATGATTCTTTCTAGATTTTCAGTATGACTGTAACTTAATTTTAAGGTGTTTTTATTAAAGATCTTGGTTTTATATATATATATATATATATATATATATATATATATATATATATATATATATATAAACACAGAAAATATATATGAAAAGGACAGAAAAATTACTGTGCCAAAATAAACAGATGTATAAAAATGTGCTCAATCCACACATGCATATCCACACATGCACTGGCATTGGCTACACTTATAAAAAAAAAAAAAAAAAAAAAAAAGGTTAATGACTAATAAGTTTTACTGTCATAAATAAATTTCTCAATTAAAAAATTTCTTCGTTTCTAAAAGGAACCAAAAAAAGTTTTATTTTTGTTCAAGAAAAGAGTAAAAGCATACACCTTGTTTTTTTTTGTTTTGTTTTTTTGTTTTGTTTTTTTTTTTTTGTTTTTTTGATTGGTTTGGTTTTTTTTTTTTTTTTTTTTTTTTTTTGTTTTATTTTTTTTTTTTTTCTTTTGTTTTTGTTTTGTTTTGGTTTTTGTTTTTGGGTTTGTTTTCTTTTTGTTTTTTTGGTTTTTTAAGAGACATAAACAATTTTAGCAAACTTTAAAATAAATTTGAAAAAATATTAGGAAGTTGAAAGATAAATAATGCTGATATCCAACTTGATCATTTTATAAGAGATTCAACTGTTACGAAACAAACTGTTTAAAATAAAAATAAGGTTAAAAATGATTAAAATCTTCATAAGGATGAGAACAACTGTAGATGTGTAATTTAAAAAAAATTTTTTTTTTTGCATGGGATCGATTTTTTTTTTTTTTTTTTTTTTTTTTTTTTTTGTTATTTATTAGATTATTAGACAATGAAATTTTACTAATTTTATTTTAAAAATATTAGAACAATTCATGTTAAAAGTGGAAAAAATTATAGCTTAAACATGCCAGATGTGATATTGATGGGAATTCCATACATTAATATATTTCTTCTTTTTTATAAATTAAAAATATAATAAAAATGTCTTAAGGGAGCCTGGGAGAACAAATTTGTGTTTATATTGCATAATTTTTATTATAATTATTAAATTAATAATTTGTAATATTAAATGGATAAACTAACAATGTTTAAAAAGAAATAAAAAAAGACATTTTATTTTGAACTGAAACAGATTTTAAACTCAGAAAGTTCAAGAACTAAGTAGAAAATTGCACATTTCAGTCATGAAGGTTAGAGCTAGTGGAACTAATGAGTAGTTCATCTGAACACTTTCCATGGAAATAGTGATAGAGCAGCAAGAGGCTTATGTCATCTCTTCTGTGAGAAAGAGGTTGTAGGGTGGAAAATAATTTTTCACCTACAACAATGCAGTGACACTTTTGGACACTATCAAGAGTGGAAAGTGAAGACTGGCAGCTCCTGCCCATACATGATAGCAGGGTTAGGGTTTCTGGTTTCTTCTAAAGTCTTCTTGTTGTATTTCACTTGCAGTAGTCTCTTGCATCTCAGTAGTATTATCGGCTTCCTTGGGGTTAATTGATTAAAAAAAAAAAAAAAAAACTCAACTGAATCATTGGACAACTTCAATAAATTCATACCAGTGTTCATGAGGATTTTTAAATCCAACATTTTTCAGTATATAATGACTAAGACACACCATGTCACACACATTGTAGTGGACCACCCACATTCCCATTGTATTGCTTTGGTGAGATATAAGTTTCACTTGGGTAGCTGCTTCCCACGAACCACTGCCTTGTGAAAGTGACACCCAAGAGGATGCTTCCTCGATCAATACAGACTTAACATGTTGAAGTCTAGAGTTAAACATAATCTTTCACACATTTCCATATAAGCTGTGTCTCTTATACTGTTATCTGCTACCTTGAGTGGTCCTTGGGCAGGATGAACATCATTGTAAAAAATAAAATAAAATAAACAGGAAACAAAAGATAAATCTCTACTCCTGTTCAAAAAACAGAGGCAGTATTGTGAATCGTGTGATAGGCAAAACTTGTTCTCCTAAAAATGTGTATTAAAGAATTTCAAAATTTTTATTATCCAGATTTGTTATAAGCTGCCATATTCTCAATTCATTTTTCTGTAAGCCATATTCCTCCTATTCAGATTTTGGTGGATTCTTGTATGCTGATGCCATTTTTTAATATTTTTTTTTTATTTTTAATTATACTCTGCTAACAATGAACAGCTACAAATGTTAAAGTACTGAAAAATGTTGGATTTAAAAATCCTTATGAACTCTGGTATGAGTTTACTGATAATTTCAATCATGTGAATGATATCTCTGATTCAAAAGGCTACACCTGTATTGTTTTGAAAAAATACAAGAATATTTTCTCTTTTAGCATATCACTTTATCTAACTTTGTTATTAGAATCTGGGGCTCACAGTCTATATAAGACTAGAAGCCATAGACTGTGAGGTTAATCTTGAATTTATATAGTTCTTGGTACAACAATAATTAACCCTTCTAACATCAATCTCTATGCTATGGCACTGTGCTTTGCCTAATAATGACATGCATTCCAGAAGCATTTGATGTGGAGTTCTCAGCCCAAGTCTTTGAGCTCTCAAGCTATCTGCTTATATGTACTTTGGCCCAGAAGTGGTGTGGAACTGAAGGGTTCTGGGGATTTGTTGATTCTTCAGTTTTTATATTAATCCCAATAAGGGTTCTTTGTTCCCTATTTCTGCTTTCTTAATCAACTTTCCAAATTTAGAGAATTATCCACCTTCTTGGGAGTAGTCACAGGGATTGCTCCTCCCTTAAATTCCAATCTGTTTTACTTACATCACGCACCATCACTCCACACAGGTGGTACCAAATTCTCCCTCTTTCCCCTTCCTTCTCAGCATTCAACCTCAGCCTACCTCCGAGGCAAGACATAACTCTGACAAATCTAATTTTTAACGCGTGTGAATGAAAGGGTGTAGTCTTATTCTAGTCATTAATTTTAATTCTGTTGATTTCTCAAGGAAGAAATAAAATTTGTTCTTGGACTTATCTATATCTAGCAAAATTATAAACAAGATCACCTGCTCATTATCAGGCAGTATCTGTTTTCATAACTTCAACCCTCAAAAACGGGATTGTTTTTTGTTTAAATTTCCCAATTCAGTTTGTCAACGAAAATAAAATCTAAACCTCTCTCTCTCCTGCCATCAATATTTGTTTGTTGTTATGCTCAAGGAAGAGATAAAATTATTTCTCCATTCCTAGGCTTAGTTCTGTCTAGTTAAGACATAAACCAGCTGTCAACAACTAGATCTATCTTTGACCCTCAAAAACGGGTTGTTCTTTGTTTAAATTTTCCCATTCATTTTTGTCAATGAAAATATAAGCCCCTCCCCAATCAGACTCACTCACTTCTGGCTAATGATATGTTTTAATTCCTCAAGGAAGAGATAAAATTATTTATCCAAATCTGTTTTCATCTGCATGTCACACTCTCGATAGATAAAACAAATAAACTTTAAGAAAGAAGAAATCCAGACAGTCCATTTCCACCTAGGAAAATGTCTCCCCACACACACTCTCTCTCTCTTTCCCAGCTTATATTCCATTTTGGGCTCAACCTTTTGTTGCTCATAATTAACATTTAACCACTTCACGACCTCAGTATCATGTCATCACTACTCCACTTTAATTAATATCCAGCAAACAAAATATTTTTGGTAAAAGGGGTGAATTTTACGACTTTTATGTTAGCAAATTTAAGTACTTCGTCTGTTTTTTTTTTTTTTTTTTTTTTTTTTTCTTGAAAATAAAGATAGTGTCATGGGTCTGGAATTAATACAAGTATTAATGACAGAATTACTTAAAATAGAATATGATGAAAAAACTAAAAAGATTTTTGAGCACTCATCTGTTCCAATTGACTTTTAATGTAAGATACATGAACAAATCTTACACACCCCCTCCCTTTGGAATGGCTGTCACGTTAAATCTTTATCTTGTGATTGTCAGATGATATTTTTTTCATACATAAGCAACAGTGTCAGGAGATTAAGAAAACAAAAGAAATAGTTTATATGCTAGGAAAGAGAAACCTGTTGTCATCAATCAATTTATCAACACTTTTTTTTTAATTAAATTCAAACTAGTATAACTTTAAGCATATTTTTGTTGCTTTGTTATCAAAGCACAATGTCTTTTGTATATTCTATGACCATAAAGTAAAGAGTAAAGTAATTGGAAATAAATTTGCTAGTAAAAAGATTTGAACTTGCACCTTGCCATGTATACTTTGGAACTAGTCTGGCTGATTTGATCATAGGGACTCAACAGGAAAAACTCATTTATTTAGATAGCTGTATTCTTTCTAATTTGATTTCTTTAAGCTAATACAGCTTGTTTATATCTTGTAGTAGATTTAATCATTTTAAGATGTTCAAATTTCTAAGTTGAAACATTGCCATTATTTGAGTAGTTTCTTTCATCTTAATCAAAAACTAATAATGAAATGCTTAAAGATATTTGAACAAATAGGCTATATTTTTGGAAAGAGAAATTTGTTAATATCTCAAACTAACCTCCTTCACTACAAAACAAAAATGTACCAAAGAAAGAGGTCAGTATTCTGGCCAAGAAAGCCGTCAACTATACTGTATTGAAATATTCTATTTTTTCATGGCCTAGCAATTAAACTGAAAAGGAGATCTGTGTGTTATATTTGTCAACCTATGGCCAAAGTAAGCCATAGCAATTTTCAGGTAAACCACAGAAATTTTATAATTTTTACTGGGTCATTGAGTTAATATATGAGTCACGGGTTATTGATTGGTCCATAGAGCTTTTATTCACTACTTTTTGTTTTGTGCCATATATAGGAAAAATAATATTGATAAGTGGTCAATTCATTGGAAATGCGAAATATTTTAGATGCTTGTGAAATTGTGCGTGTCCAATAAATAGACATAGTTGTATCTTTATTGGATATATTCTATATAAAATGGATGTCATTTTTTACACTATAATAATTCCATGAGCCACAGAAAAATTCTGGGTTTAAAGTGGTCCACAAGATATTAAAAAAAAAACAAAAAAGAAAGGTTAGGAGTCACTGATCTAACGCACACAATCTCATTGGATTTTCGTATTTCATTTTTCTGGGTGTGTGTCTCAATTTTGTTACTCTTAATTTAAAATCTTTCTGAGCAATTAGACTTTTGAATGTTTGATTTCTAGTAGATTAGGAAGAATAGTGTATTTTGACTCATCTGCTAAACAGGTTGTTTCATTAACTAATCATAAACTCTAAAACCTGTTTCTATTCAATCAAGAGTAAAGTGTTGACCAATATATGGCATTTTAATATTAGGTTTTGTCATTATTGGTCATCCATACTTTAATGGTTTCATGAAATTTCTAAATTTAAGCAGGTTTTCATCGCATATAGGTATCTCAAGACATTTTTATATTTAACATTCTTTTTATAGATACAAGTATTTAAGTAAATGCTCTGTTTATAATAAACAGTATTAAATAACACTTACCAGCCTGAATGTCCGAGAAATTTTCATAGAAAATATTCGTACTTTGACAGGATTTGAACCTGTACGGAATCCTGTCGAAGGACGAATATTTTCTATGAAAATTTCTCGGACATTCAGGCTGGTAAGTGTTATTTAATACTGTTTATTATAAACAGAGCATTTACTTAAATACTTGTATCTATAAAAAGAATGTTAAATATAGAAATGTCTTTAAATAATTGTTGGACTTTGTCCATTTCATAACATATAGGTATGTAAAGCTGACTTGGTATTCACTTATTCTTGATATTCTTGAACTGAGTTGACAGGCAACTTTTTTTTAACCTAAAATAGAACAAAAAGAAAGTATTTTATTTTTAAATCCAGTTTAATAATCCTTAATTTAAATAATTTTCATTTGATCCTATTTTTCTGTAATCAACTTTATTTTTAGAAGATTTTTAATTGCAGCTTTTTAATTTTTCTGTTGGCAGATATCAATACGTAGTAATTGGAAGTTAGTTATTTAAAAAAGACATAAAATACAGTGTAACCCGGATATAAGAGAAACCCGGATATAAGAGAGATTTTCTCTGGTCCCAAATTAGAGCCATACTTACCTAAACAAAATAGAACAAACCCGGATATTAGAGAAACCCGGATATAAGAGACTTCTTCTGCGGTCCCGACAACTCTCTTATATCCGGGTTACACTGTACATATAAAAAAAAAAAAAAAAACTCTTTCTATTGTGGAAAAGTATTTTTATGATTAATTCCATGCTATTTTTTAAAAATTAAATTCTCAAATCAAGTCTATGAAGATATTCAAATTCTTGCAATAAGTTTTTAAAATTTTTATATAAAAATATCAATTTTGATTACTTTTTTTATAGAATAAAACTGTTATATAGAATAGTTTTCTCTGTATATTTGTTTTTCATCATTTCATATCTAGCAAAGCAATACCACACTAGGATGCAGGGGGTGACATGGAGTGAAAGAGAATGAGAAGGCTTTAGTGAAGAGATGTAAGGAAAAGGACAATAAAGGAACAGGATTCAGGAAAACAGATGGCAACTGACTTTGTATTTAAATTTTTGAAGATTGTAATTGGCAGGGAAGTAAGAAATTGGAAGGGAGCCCTACAGGCATGAAGTGCAAGAAAAGAAACTTAGCTTGATGCAAGTATGTTCTATTCTATTTCAATAATAAAATGGTGAGACCTAGTTGCTAATCTAGGGAAGTAAGAAATTGGAAGGGAGCCCCACAGGCATGAAGTGCAAGAAAAGAAACTATTAAAATAGAACATACTTGCATCAAGCTAATTTAATTTTCAATGGTGAGACCTAGTTGTCAATCTAGTATCAATTCATGCAGTCGAGTTACTAATGAGGGAAGCTCTTTAGAACAATTTATATGAAAATATTTTTAGAAAAGATAGAAGCCATATGTCAGTGAAAAAAATCAGTATTTGAAATTCTGATTTGTTACTTGTACTTGAACACTAGCTATTGGTGCTAGTAAGCTATGTGGAACCACTTTGGCTACAAATTAGGCCATTGAACATGTACTGGATTTAAATGTTTTGTTTTTTTTTCTCTTCCCAATGGAATGCTGCATTTCGGTAATCAATGCTGTGAAATTTAGTCTTATAACTGATAAAAATAAGTGTTGAAGTACTTGAAAGTTATGAAACATATGCAAGGATGCATTATATCTGAATTCCTGGAATGAGGAGTTATCATTATTATCACTATTTACATGTAGTCTGTTCTCTTCATTTTTGTTGTCGTTATAACAATGTCTTGACCGTTGTGTCCTCTGGCCTTCATCAGGTGTATATTGATTTAAGTAACCTACAGGGAATTCTCATTCCACTGCTGATGTCTCAGGATATTTTGTCTAGTGCTTTTAGTACTGCTCAGTTATTCCTCACCCTATTTCAAGTAGATACTGCCTGACCTCTGGGACAATAACCTTGTGGATTAAACTGTTTGGTTTGGGAATTTGGTGACATAGTGATTGTGAGTTCAATCTCTAGATTCTGGGTGAAAGATGCCCTGTGACTGGGCCTTTTAGTAAAGAACACCTTGGTTTTGCTTGTGATCTATATACACCTGGTTACACTGATGTACAACTAACATGAAATTATGCTTGGAACTCTGACTAATTTAGATATAACTGTACCTTCATATAACCAAATAATTAAATTGCAAGTGAAGTTTACAGAACATTTTTTTGTTGTTGTTAACAAAATGTTTTATTCATGTAATTTATAATGTCATTATTCAGGTAACCAATTTTTTCATTTCCTCTGGAGTTCTCTGCCATCACACAATCTTTTAAGTTAAAGACTGTATTTCCTCATAAAAGATTCTCTTTTTGATTCAATTCTTTTAGAAATATCTTCAACATGTTGGAATTGCTAACCAGATAAAGTGCCCCTCATGGAGTAAAACAATCAGTTGCTTGAAATTGACAGGTTACTTGCAGAATAAGTTCCCATTCCAACTCACTGATCATTTGCAACACTTGTGTTGCCATGCAACAAAAACACTATTTAACTTCCTCATCTAGACATAAACTTTTTCTTTCATTGAATCATTCAAATCTGCCAATTACTGTAACATTCTACAGTAACAAGTGTGTTGTATATCTAGCCATACTTTTTTTCATTTCTTTTAATAAATCCACTTTTTATTGCTAGTGACTACCTTGCTCCAAAATGATATTTTTTTTTTTCACTATTGACCAATATTCCTTTCTCCAAGTTCATTCAGGTTTTGAATTTTTTCTAAAGTTAAACAATATACTACAGTTGACTAATTGTTCAAGCAATACAAAACTAAGTAAACTTCAAAGGCACCTCTAAGATTTCTCTAATGTTGTTCAAAAGATGCTACTGGGAACTTTTGTGCTAAGCTAATGTATTTGTTTTTATATTTTATTAAAAGTACTGTCATGGTTTTGTTATTGCTGTTTACCTATAGATATATATTCTTGTTCTACTTGGGTGAATGTATTGAATTTGGTTCTGATGTTATGCATCAAGCATAGCAATGTTTTGGCATTTAGCCTGCTGTAGAAAGTTTCATAATAAAGGAACCTGTGGTGGATATATCAGGAAGATCACTTAGCTTACAAAAAACAGACTAAAACTTCATGATTTTTATGGAGGGAGAATGATATCAATTAGGTATTTCCTTTGCCATGATGGTCTCATATTTCTCCGACAGTTTTATTCTCATTGCTTCTCATCTCTGTGACAAATGAGAACAAAGAGAAGGAGTTCATTTCTGTCAGAGCAACATGATACTTGTGCAAATGTTTCTTTGTTTGACTATAAGACTAGAAACCATAGACCCAGATTCTAATAATGAAGTTAGGTAAAGTAATAAGCAAATAGGTCTATTTCTAAAGAAAAAATGCTCTTTATCTGTCTATATTATAATTATTTACAATATTTACATTGTTCAGACTGTTGTCCTCATCATCATTGCCATATTCACAAGGTTTTGGCCATTGTATACTCTGGCCTTCAGGTGACTGGAATTTTCAACTGAACCCTTTATTTCGTTCGCCAGATAGATTGTTCTAGTTCCACGTGCCATGCCTCTGTCTCAGTATCAGTTATCTCCCTTTAACTCAACTCTCCATGTTTTTGTTCATCCCTGCTGTAGTCAGGTATTGAACTCCAGGACACATGGCTCAGTGGATAAAAGCATTAGTTGAATCCAGTGACTTGACCCAAAGAGTTGTGAGTTCACTACCTGGCTACAGCAGAGGTGAACAAAAATGGCTGAAATGTTGTGAATATGATAAATACACTTATTTTGAAAAACAATACAGGTGGAGTGTTTTTGAACCAAAGATATCATTCACATGATTGAAATTATCAGTAAACTAATTTTCTAATATAATGAAAAATGTTGAATTTAAAAATCCTCATGAGCATCCAATACCAGTAGAAATTTATTGAAAGTGTCCAATGATTCAGTTGAGTTTTTTTTTTTTTATCAGTTCATCACAAGTTGATAATTCTACTAAAATGCAAGTAGCTGCTGTGGGTGAAAAAGAATGAAAAAGACTTTAGAGGGAGCCAGAAACCCAGTCCTCAAGAGGAATCGAGGGTAAAACCTCTACCCCTGTTCAAAAAACCAGGGAGGAGTGTGAACTGGATAGTAGGTGCACCTATCTACTCCTATTGAAGAAAATAATAGTAAAATAGTTAATAAAATTTCAGAATTTAGGTGGAGATGTTAAAAGTACAGAGTTGAATTGGACTTTAGAAGGAACTGGAAACCTAATCCTCTTTTATGGAGGTGGTAACTTGGGCTTAAACTATATTTTTGAGTGCTGATTTTCAAGGCAGGTTGGGCATCACCAATTGGAAGATTGCTGCAACACTGTTTTTATTCTTCAATCCATCTTTCATTTGGCTTTGAATTAGACTATACTAAGCTTAGTATATACTTACTTCGTAGCTGAGATAGTTGTGTATGTTCCTACTGGTGCCAGTAGTTCATAGTTGAAATAAAAGTGAGGATTTTGGATGTTGAATTTTAAGGCATACACGCCCTTTCCACAAGATTGTCATCAGTTTTTCTAGCATCTCCTTTCTGTATGACCTTTTGTGTGAGAATAAAGTTTAGTAAATATAAATTTGTTTCAGTTGAAAAATACAATACCTGTTGTTATTTTATGTAACAAAATTAGCATGATTTTTCTAAACCTCCAAATTATTAATGAGATATTTGTTGCTTGAAAAACAAATCTGATATTGAGTTCTTAATTGTTTGAAACTGGAAGGAACAAGCATTTGATTGTTGGTTCTGTGTACGCACTATTTTGACTGATGCATAACTAAATAGGAGATATGATTTGCTTGCTGTAAGGCAAATTCTACTAATTAAACTGTTTATTATTTTCCAAGCAAGACTTGGTGATATTAAATTCAATTGTATTAGGTTGTTGCAAAAATAATGTCGGTTTTTGACGTATTTTTAACGTCAAAAACCGACATTATTTTTGCACCAACCTAATAATTCTCTAATTACAGCAAGCAGCAGAATAATACTATATTTTGTTAGTGATGGGGAGGGGTCCAAATTGCCTGAATCTATTTTCAACCGACCATTTCATCATTCTCTGTATTATTTAGACAAGTGGATATGAATCTGATGAATTCAGAGAATAACCTCTGAAGAAAAGAAGCTTTTCTCTTTCTTTACAGATTGTACTACTGAAGAAGGCTATCAAATGGATTGATCAGAAACATTGTGGTAACAACTAAATCAATAAAAAGAATAACTTCAGTATGCAAATAATACTTGAGATGATAATGGAATTACAGAAAATATATAATAGCTTTTGTGAGCTGTGAATTAA
>OZ010590.1:52437597-52445097 GCA_963932145.1 Acanthosepion lycidas
TATTATATCTTAATTTTTAACATCAGATGTTTTCAGTGTTAATTTTTATGATTTGGATAAATTGAAAACAAAGAAATTTTTTTCTTTTTTAATTATTTAAAGATATTTTTTTTGTTTTTTATTTAATTTTATTTTTATTTTTTTTGTCTAACTATGTTTTTCATCTATAACTACATGATGTTTATATGCAAAATTTTTTTTTTCTTTTTTACTTAAAACTACATATAATGTTATGGTGACTCTACCAATAAATATTTTGTCACTTGTTCTCGTGTGTTAAATATAATTTTTGCTAGAATCTGAGGAAATTTACTATAAAATTTTATCCGCAAATTTTGAACTATTAGCTTTGGACTTATTCTATTTGCAAATATGTACAAAGAAATTTAAAAATCTTCATAAAAAAAAAAAATTCCTTTCACTTCTTTTTTTTATTTGGATTTTTCTGAAAAGAAATTGACTTTATTATTTTAGTAGATATGAACTGTGTTTATATTGAATATACATTGAATATGTAATCTATTTTGACAATAAGCCAGTCAGTGGTTGCTATTGAACTTTCTGTTCAAAGCCACTTTTCAAGCATGACAGTTGGTTTGAAATTTGTAAACAAAGCAAAATTCCTATTTAGTTACGCAACTGACACTCATTCATACACTGGAAAAAAGTCAAATTATACTAAATTAATTCGTACTTCCAAGTAGTCATTTTATGTTTAACATGTTTTATCCTCATCAAGTGCATTTTAGCTTTTGTGGTACATATTTACCAAGCTGACTTTGTAATGCACTTTACTTGTGCGAGTTTGGTCATTATTAGATACCTTACTACTGTTGCCTTATGCCAGACTAAGCTAACTTTTTAAATAATTACTTTGCAGAAATTACCTGATTTAAAAGAAAAAAATGAGTATGGAAAAAAAAAAAATAGAAAATGTATTTTATATAATTTATAAATGGTATTTTTGTGTATATGTATCTTTTTGTTTCTGCAAACACTGGTAATGTTTAAAATTAAGGAATTGTCTATTTCCTTTTTTTTGTGAAATTTTACATGTGAATTTTTTAACTTTTCTTTTTAGAAAGATGAAAATTTTGCATTTTGGAAAAGTGAAATAAACTTTTAAAATTTATTTTGAATGAAATGAAACTTTTTTTTTTTTCCATAAAGAGAAAGAAAAAAAAAATACTGTTTCATCAGAAGTAAATAATTTTCCTTGAACATTTTTGGCTCTAGCTATTTTCTAAGTAATAAAATGTAAAATGTTTATTACATATGCATATAGATATTTTAATCTTTCATATTCCAATGAGGTCTTTTAATATAAAAAATATTAAAAAGTTAACTCCATGAGAGCTCTATGCATAAATTTATATACAGAGCAATATTTATAAATAAATAAGGAAAAAACTTAATTAGTCATCATATAATTGGTTATAAATTTATTTCAACTCTTACACACACACACACACACACACATATATATATAATGTGTGTGTGTATTTTGGCAGTATGTTTTCAGTCAGGTAAATTTTGTTTGTTTGAATAGTTTAGACAGGTTTGTCTGCTTATTTTCAACAGGATCCGTTCATATTCTCAGATGATGAAAGTTGAAAATACTTGGAATCAAACAAAATGTATCAACGCAATAATCTTTTCTCTTCTTTTAATATGGACCCTGTTGAAAATAAGGAGACAAACCAGTCTAAACTATTCAATGACATTCTCCCCTCTCTCTCTCTCTATATATATATATATATATATATATATATGCACACATGCACACACATATTGTTGAAATAAATTTTTAACTGATTATATGACTAATTAAGACTTTTCCTTTTATTTTTATATATATATATATATATATATATATATTGAATGATATATACAAAAATGTTTGTATAGTATATTTTATATTGCATAATTTATGTCTTTCTATATATTTTTGACATGTAAATATATATTTTCTGTTTCATAATTTATTGTTTTTATTACTTCAAATTTTATTTTTATTGGATACCCATTTTTTTTTTTAAAATTGATGCCTATTTTTTTTTTTTTAATAACTCTCTGTATTCTGTCTGTTGACCTGTGCATAAAACTTAGTAAAGAAAATGTACTCTCTGGCAGGGTTCAAACCTTTATCCTTCTCTGTTAGGAGAGACAACCATTTGATCTGGCATGCTTTAAACCACTCAGCCATAGAGAGTGTCAAGCCCAGCAAATTTTACTGTGACCAAGCACTCTAAAGCACATTGGATCAAATGGTGGTCTCTCTTAACGAATAGAGATATATATTCAAACCCTGATAGAGCACATTTTCCTTAGCAAGTTTTCTCAATTGCGCAGGTCAATAGATATAATATACACTGTTTTACATAAAAATGAACAGGGTTTCTATTGCAAACATTGGTATTGACTAAAAATGTTTGAAGTAATGAAAATGTCAGATTAAAAATAAATCCATGAATTCTTTATAAATAACTTACAGCTGTTTAAGATATAAGATGAAAATTTTACTTCATCTTCAAATATTTATACGTATATATAATAATTGTTTTGTTCATTATATATTTTATAACATCTAACTACATACTTTATCTGAGCATCTTTATTAAAAGAGGATTAGACAAAATAAAGTCACTGGAGATAAAACTGCTTAGCATTGTTTTAATCCAGGTCTGGGAAATGTATTAAAAGATGGAAAATACAATACAGAAATCCAAAGGTACACTGGGATAGCAAAAGATGCTTTCCAGAAGCTGAACAAAGTATTAAGAAAAAGAATAATATCATTAGAAGCAAAGCAAAGCAAAGAAAAGAAAACTTAATTGTTGTGCAATATTAGTCCACCTATATGTCAGTGAATGCTGGACGATTTCCTCCCAGATAAAAAAAAAAAAAAAAAATTGGAGGAAGAGAAATGTTGTTCTACAGAAAGATGCTGAGAATACTGTTGACCAAACATGTGAGCAACAAGAAAGTTCTGGAGACAATGGCAACAAAAAGGACTTGTACTTAACATCAGAAAGAGACAGTTGAAATTTCTGGGACACATAATGAGGAAAGAGGACATGGAAAATTTGATACTCACAGGACAGATTGAAAGTAAAAGACAGGAAAGCAATGTATAACCTATGTGGTGAGCTTGAGTGAATGGATTGCTGAGCAGGGTTTGGGAGATGGCAAAAAGACAAGTTATTAAGAGCTGAAAAGTACAGGAAATTGTATAGAGCCATGATTGCCAATGTCCTGTAGGGACACAGTACATAGAAGAAAAAGAATATTAAACTTCTCAGTATTTCAAGGGACTTAGCTGATATTTAAGTACTATATAAATTCTAATCCTAGTTTAGTCTTACTACAAGAACATAGAAGTAGTACATTCAGTTAATATTGAAATTAGTATAGTAAACCATCTTCCAAGCTACTATGTCATAACAAAGTGTTCCTCTTGCTTTATTAGTACACTAAAGCTGCAAATTTATATGTCCCAAACACAAATTCAGGTATCATGTAATGGAATTTTTTTTCTTTGATTGTATCTTCTTAAATTATTTTATTTAAAGTCTCAATTTAATGCAACTTGCTTTTTGTGGGATGACATTTTATGGATCTCAGTGATTATATCATAATAGTAATCATACTGTTTTGTTAAACTTAGTCTGACACAAGTCTACTAGTGTAGGGGTATCCTGTTAGAGATGTGAAATATTATAGTAATAATAGTCTGTTGGATTATCTCCTTAATCATTATTCTGAAAGGATTATCCAAAATGTTGGTAAACTATGTTTAATCCAAGTATTTCACTAAGCTTATCTATTTGCAATCTCATTTTACACCCAACTGCTCACTACAAGTGGATGTGTGGTGGTGTAATGGATAGCAACTTGGGATGAGTAGTCAGAGAGAAGAGTTCAAATTCCAGTTGAGTTTGCTACATTCACTTATGTACAAATACCCTTGAGAATTGTATAGATCCATCTCTTCTCCACCAGCTATGGGTAAATAGAACAGACTGGGCTCTATAGCCTTGGCTGGTAACCAGTCTTAGAGAAGGCAAACTCAGAATTCAGACCAGCCTGGAGAGGATTGTGCTCTCAGACTTTCTTGTCCAAGATACACCACCATGTTTACAGCTGCAATGTATGTATTAAGAATTATGGGACACGTGATCAAATCTTTACACAGAGATAACCAATAGCATTATATTTTAATTGTACTCATCAAATTCTGAAATATTTACATGTTGTCTATTCCTTCTTGTGTAGTGTTTATATTTTAATCTTGATTTCAGCAGTTGAGCAAGTTGTGTGTCTAGGGTCATCTGTTCAAGAAGGTTAGTTGTGCTGAATGTGATGTCTGGATTGTTTAAGAAACCAAATAGAATCATGAAGTGCTAACAGTAGTTTATTATTTTAGGAAAGAGTTTTTATTTAGTATTAGGAAGAAATATGCAACATTGAGATCTCAATGGCATATAGTAATATTGAGCTTAGCTGTTTACCTCTAAGGAAACGTTCAGCGTTCATTAATTCATTATAATCTTTCTCCTTTTTATTTTAATTTTTATTTTTTTCAGGAAAATAGATTTCTTAAGTCCACTAGTATTGATGGAAATTTCCTTGCTAATCTTTTGTCTAAAGTACTGTGAAAAGTCAACACCTTGTTTATGTCATTGTTTACTGTTAGTTACATGTGACCTTATTTAAGGAAAAAAAAATTACTAAAGAAATAATTATTTCATATTTTCAGATTAATTTATTTGATATTAACATTATTTTTAAACAAATTGCAACATTTTTGGGTTTATGTAGGTATCTCATTAAGTCCATAATCTAATGTTGAAAAAATTATTTATTTTACAGAAAAATAATTGTTTTTCATTCTACTTGTTTCTTGTCAATGCACTTAATTCAGTTGTGAATACTTATCACATATCAAACATTAGACACTGAAAATTTTAGATAAAAATTTAGGTAATACCTACTACTCAGGCTACAGACTTATTGACTTACCCTCAACTGTATCTGATCTTTAAAATTTGCTAAATACTTTTTCTTCCTTCATTTTAGTATTCTGCACATTCTAAAATTTTATTCCATACCAATATTTAACATGTTCAGCAGAGGAGAGTGTATTCAACAAAAAATCAAAAATTGCTTCTTTTTTTTTTGTCTGTCTTTTTTTCTTTTTTTTTTTTCTTTTACTGCAAATTATTCATTATATCATATGAAAGTATTTAACAAAAAATTGGAGCTGATTTACACAACATTTCAAGCTCAATTTAGGTTTAGAGTTCGTAACCATGCATTAAGATGAGGTAACATAAACCATAGATTTGTCTGCAGAATATCATTACATTGAATTGTTACATAATTGTATTTACATTATTCGGACTATTGTCCTCATCTTTGTCGCCATATTTATCACAACGTTTCGGCCGTTGTATGCTTCGGCCTTTTTCAGGTGGTTGGAATTTCGAACTGAACCCTTTATTTCGATCACTTGAGGACACATGGCACAGTGGATAAAGGCGTTGGTTAGATCCAGTGACAGACCCAAAGAGTGCGAGTTCAATATCCGGTTAAGGCAGTGGAGAACTTTCAGAGGGAAAATTAGGAGGAGATAACTGATAACTGACATCCATCAAACATGGCACGTGGAACTAGAACAGTCTATCCCAGTGATTGAAATAAAGGGTTCAGTTCGAAATTCCAACCACCTGAAGAAGGCCGGAGCGTACAATGGCTGAAACGTTGTGATAAATATGGCGACAAAGATGAGAACAATAGTCTGAATAATGTAAATACCTCATAATAATACCTAATCTCAGAAATATAGACAGACTCTGTTACATAATTATAGTGAAATCATTAAAGTTTTTTGTCATTTTATTTTATTGTCTTATATTAATTTAAAATATTCCTTTTTACAGGCTTTATTTTCAGAATGGAATAAAATCATTCTAAATTTCAGAATTTTGCTATTGTTCATCAAAATGGCTGGAAGAAAGCAATCTAAAAGCCACAATGAAAGAGAAGTAACAAGATGTAAACAAAATAGCTCCAGTTTGTTGAACTTAGGAAACTTAGCATTGCAGCCAAAGTAATCTAAAATGCTGCCAATAACAAAGGAGAAAATGAAAAATACTTAAATCAAATTTTGCATCAAAATTTATATTATCTTTATTTATTTGTTATGTAACTAAATACATAATTGTCAAGAATGTTTCTGTAAAACTTGATATTTCCTGTAATAAATCTTATTTCTTACAGCTCACCATGAAAAGAAATGTTGATCAAAACTGTCTAAAACCTTTAAGTGCGTATTGCCACAAAATTATCAAATGTTGAATATGTCCCTCCTCTGCTGAATGTGTCATTTGCTTCTAATTGACATTTCACACCAATAGTAACTGGTGGTTTTCAATGGAGATAAAGTGACAGCAAGTCTGTAGAATACCACAGTATGCTCCTTAGGATAAAATGCTTCTCGTTAGGAGTTTATATATATATATAAAGCTGTATTCTAGCTTCTTTGTGCATTAATAAGGAGTACAGCTGTCACCGCCCACATTTTTTTTTCTGTTCCCTTTCTAGGTCGACATAGTTTTCCAATTTTCTCAATCATCTATATAATAAATGCGAATGTCAGTGTATCACTGTGTCACACTTTTTCAACATTATTCCTAGAGGCTGTAACCCAACATATACCATTTTGGAAACAATAGGGTGGCTTTTAACTAGTTATTTTATAAGTCTCAAAAAAATATATCTTGGAATAATCATTATTTTAATTTTCTTCTTTTAGAATTTCATATTTAATTAAAGGAAAAAAGGAAATTTGTTCATATTACCAGTATTTTCTATTAATAGTTTACTTGGGTCTTCATCTAACTCAATAGTATGTCTTATTTGGTTAAAATAGATTGAAATACAAAAGGTTAAAAAGTCTTACAGCAGTAATTTTTATAAAGGGAGTTTTTTTTTTTATGTAATTTGGATAATTGAATTAAATCTTTCTTCTTTACTAATTAATGTAGATTTAAATATACATGTGCACCTCCCAATTTTCTAGCACATTTGATTCCAGAATATCTATGCTTGGCCCGCTTATAAGATTTTTGTGGCCTAGCATATGTGCTGGTTCTTTAAGTTTTCTATAAATACAAAAACTTAAGGAATAGCATAAACATTAATATAATATGGGGAAAAAATAGTAACAAGAAATTGTTACATGAGCTCTCAAAAAAAAACAAAAACAAAAACAAAAACAAAAATCTGGTTACTGACACATTAGGTTTAGAAGTTCCAAAAATTCATACACTTGATGTCTTCAAGGACACATTGGATGAATTTTGGTTTAAGTAATCCAGTGCCTTGGCCTAAAGAGTTGTGAGTTGTGTTAAAGGGAAATAACTGAAATGGAAATATCCAGAAGTATCATGGCATGTGGAACTAGAACAGTCTACCCTGGTGGATGAAATAAAGGGT
>OZ010590.1:52450097-52507597 GCA_963932145.1 Acanthosepion lycidas
TTAAATAAAAACAGACCACTTTAAGGTTCCATGTAATAAATTATTTCACCACAGCCCTTTTAAAAGGACTGCGGATCATCAGACTTTACTTCCAAACAAAAAATGAAAAAATTTACACATTTTGACGGGCTTTATTAAACATATGTAAATTAACGAAGTTAGGAAGTGAGGGGGGGGGAGAGAAGACATGAGTGAGTTAACAGATATTGACACATTTAAATGGTTAACTTAATGGAAGTTATATATTGAAATCGAAGGGGTAGAGAAGAAAAAACTCAGAGAAAAAGAGAGAAGGAAGTTAAAAGAGAAGAGAAGATGTCACTAATTTTCTTTGTAAAAAAAGCTAGAAACAGACGCTGTTATTTTGCTTTACTTTGAAAGTGTTATTTTGAGGGTTCATAAAGATTATAATGTTTGATATAAATTTGAATGTCTCTAGACTGTGTGTTATGGTCATATCATGTTGAAACACAGGTTCCCATACAATAATGTCTGGGGACGGGATCCTGGTGGTTGAGCAGGTTGTAACCCAGGTGTAAAGCGGTCACAATCCTGTAACACACCACTTTGGCCCTTACCTGGGCTAGTCGGAGGGGCCCGATCCGATCAATTGGCTGGTCATGTCAAGCCCCATCATATATAATCCACCCCAAACCTATAACTGACACTCCTCTTCCCAACCAAATCTAATACTTAACCCTAAATATGTGATGGAAGGCGGTGGCTGAGGGTCAATCAATTTGGGAGGAAAAAATTATCTGACACACCTGCTAAACCTTCACAGCCGTAAAACTTGGATAACGGAAAAAAAGGAACATGCGTGTTCAAAGACTCCTCCCAAAGAGAGTATACCATTCACGTAGCCCTGACATGGCAAGGCGAATGGGTTTCCCCCTTGTCATGTCCCAATACTGGACTCCGCGGTGGGTAGGGAGTGTGGATGACGAACAAAAATAAAAACAATCAATGGAATAAAAGAAATCTTCCAAGAGACCACGTGGATAATGACTCGGAAACAGAAAATGATAGTGAAAACTTTCCATGATTTATTGTTCTCGAAGCAATAAGCAACAAAGCACTAACAGAAATATCTCCATTTAAAATCCAAAAAGCTATATCAAATATAATCATACCAAAAAATGTAAAAAAAACTACAAAATGGAACATTACTAGTGGAAGTGGAAAAAAAGATATATGCAGATACACTAATAAGACAAAAAAAACCTACAAGAAATAGAAATAAAATCCTACCCACACCAAACCCTAAATTTCTCAAAGGGTGTAGTAAAAAGCAAGGAGCTCTCCCTGTGCACTCTAGAGGAGATAAAAATAGAACTCCAAACTCAAGGTGTTACAAATGTCAAAAGAATCACAATAAAGAAAAATGAAGCAGAGATACAAACTAATACCTACATTCTAACCTTCAACTCCCCCCAAATTCCGACAACAATTAAAATTGGATATGAAATTATAAAAGTAGAACAATACATACCAAACCCTCTTCAATGCTATAGATGCCACAAATTTGGGCATCACAGAGATTCCTGTCGAATCAAAAAAACATGTGGAAAATGTAGTGAGAAAGAACCAGAACATAAAGAAGAGAACTCTCCAAATGAGAGCCTATGCTCAAACTGTTTGGGAAACCACTCTGCCCTCTCAAAACAATGTAGTATCTACAAACAGGAAAAAGAAATAATCATAATAAAATACAAAAAAATATATCTTTCTCAGAAGCACGAAAGGAAGTTAAAAATAACATAAAAGAAAACACCTACGCCTCCATGGTACAAAAAGCAAATAAAATAAACAATGAAGATAAAATAAAAGGTACAACTGAAATAACAAATTTATGTAAGGAATTAAAAGCTTTCCTTGAAGAATTAAAAACCTTTTTAATTGAACTTAAATCAGATCAAAATAAAACTCAACAACCCAAATCAAATGGAATTAACCCAGAAGAAGGCAAAAAACTCTGGAAAGAAAACATAGAACAAAACTCCAGCGAACCCTCTTCTCCCAAACCCAAACCAAGAAAATGAAAAATAAACAAAAAGACAAAAAAGTGACAACAGGACAAGAAAACACTCGATCAAGATCTAACTCAAAATCAAGAATCAATATATCAAATGAAAATAAATTTGAACCTATGAAATATATGGAAATAGAAGAGAAAGAATATAAACAAAACCCAAAATCTGACCGAAGAACACCACAAGCAGTTGAAGACAAAGCTTCTAAAAACTCAAGAGATGGAAAAAAAACTGGAGAGGACAAATGATATAAACCTAGAAGGTAACTTCACCCCCCAAAAAATGAAAATATAACTACGGCACATAAGATCCTGCAATGGAACTGTCATGGAATAAAATCTAATTACAACGATCTACTCATACTTATGTCACTACTGTATCCAGCCGTCATCTGCTTACAGGAAACTTTTTTACAAGAAAATGCCAACTTAAAAATTAAAAATTATAAACAATACCATTATAACCACAATACAGGACATTGAGCTAATGGAGGAGTGTCAATATTGATTAGAAATGACATATCGCAAAGTAAAGTACACATTAAAACTAAATTACAAGCAATTGCAACACAAGTGACACTAGATAAAACCATCACAATTCTTTCCATTTATACACCCCCACAGGAACCAATAAATACATTAGAAATAAACAACTTGATGTTTCAAATAGTGTATATGTATGTGTATATGTGTTTATAGACATATATATGCATGCATGGATGTAGATATGAAAATATATAATCAGAAACAATCACAAGAAAAAGCAATCCAAAAAAATACAGTAGATTATGAAATCCAACAGCCTCCCAACCTTTTATACAATATAACCATCTTAAATTCATAAATAAATAAGGCTTCGGCATAAAATGACCCAAATAGGAGTTGACATGCCGTTAAATCCAACATCCATTTTGACAAAGGATGCAAATACAAAACTGGATGGAAGATTATTCTTTATTTTTCATCCATCCTACTTACTTGTAACAGTTGTAGGATAAATGGAAAATTGATCTGAGCATTGTGATGAAAAACAAAATAAGATGAAAGAAAACCCAGAGGGGAAAAATGAATCATCATAATATGTACACAAATTCACTTTCATTGATTCTTAAAGATACCCCCTCATTGTAGTATCTTTTAAGAATCAATGAAACTGCAGCACCAGTTTGGACCGTTTTTTCTTTTTTTTTTCTTTTTCTTCTTCTCCCACTCCCCCTCTTTTTTTTTCTTGTCTACTTTTGCTTTTGATCTTATGTATTTTTCTGCCTTATAGAGAATTCATGAATCTTGAAAAAAAAAAAAAAAAAGAAAGGAAACTGATCAAAAAGGAATTGAATAAATTTGATTGGCTGGATAATTATCACTTCCTCCGTTTCCCACCCACTATCATATTCTATACAATAGTCTCTCTGAGTCATTTTGTCTGCATTAGGTATTTTCCTTCATCTGAACTTTTTTTTTTTTTTTTTTTTAAATAGATGATTTTTACCATTACATTTTCAACATACTGACTGGCTGCTTACAGAGTTGAAAATTGTGTATTTTTTTTTATGGATGAGTGTACTTTTTTCTTAGCCAAGTAAATTCATTTAAAAACAAACTATGTTAATAGTGGAGAAAAACTCTTGAGTCATTGCTTATGATTAGAAGAGACTTGTCTGTTTTGATGATTTCCCTGCTGCATTTAACTCATTTATTCCGCAATGAAATGTGTGTTGTGGGTGGACAAGAAATATAACAAAAAAAAATAGAAAAAATGTTAAAAAAAAAAAATTAAATTAAATTAATTGAATATTAAAACAAAATTTTGAGTAAAAAATATTCGGATTAAACCAAAAAGATTAAGCCAAAAAAAGGCAGTTGGAAAATATTTCCTGATATATACTATTTTCTTTTCTTTTTCATTATTTTTCTAGCCAAATTTAACTTTAAAAATATTCAACCTACATATATCTCAAAGGTTATAATGTGGGATAAGCCAGCAAATTAAGGTTGACTAGTTTGTACAAACTCCTGTTTACTAAAATAGACCCCTAAATGAATTTATAACAAAATATCTAATGCAAATTATTGGGGTTTGCTTGGTGATTGAGCTATGTTTTGAAATATGAATGCCGAAGAAACAATTATGAATTTTTTATGAGTATTTTATCAGAATTGATTTTTTTTTTTTTTTTTTTTTTTCTTCAGAACTAAACTTTTTTGTTTGTTCATTGGCAGTATAGATTTAAAGAAAAAAGAAAAGGCTTTTGCCAAGATTCAAATTGCTATCCTTTTTCTCCAATGAAGCTGGCCTATCTAGGGCAACTTCTTTACCAATTGATGCTATGGTAATGGTAACATTAACTATTTTCTTATAAGGAAATATTTGGCATTCATTGACCAAGCATCCAGTGCTACTTTCAGTTGAAATTTATAAAGTCTTTCTGTTAGGTTTCTCAAGTCCACTGTTACTGCTCTTTCCAATATTGATGGGGGCTTTCTTTCTAACCTTTTGTTTGAAGTAGTGGGGGAGCATAAACATCTTGAGTGTCATTATTTACTCTTCAAATTATATGTGATATCCATTTTAGTTGTTGAAAGTCTTCAAATGATGTTGGTTTTGCTATTTGGTACAGTGCTTTGTAATCCTTCAGAACCAGCTCACAAGGTTCACAGAAGGATGATCCTTGCTAAGATGTAGAGTTTTCATTTGCTTAAAGTCACCTTTTAACGATTGACCTTACAAAGAGGTTGGCTGACAGTATAGATATTTGTGGACGAGTTTCATGCCATGCATGATATCAATAGGAAAGTTTCAATCCGACAAGGCTGTTTAAGAACATGACTCAAGATTTTAGATTAATGTTTTGGTTTTGTAGCAACTTGTGGTGTTGGGTGAAACTATCCTTAGAGCAACCTATTCAATGTAAATTTCCTTTAAATGTAAATCATGCCTGGGGTGTTAAGGTCTCAAGTTTAAGTGTACATGGATCTTCAAGATTAGGCCAAACTAGAAGACAATTTGCAATTGCTTGCATTGTCAGTGGGGATCAAGTTGTGGTTAGAAAACTACTCTTGTAGGCCATTATTACTTTGGTGGATTTGATCCTCTATAGTTGCTGACTTGTACCAAATTAAGCAAAGCTTGACACTAAATCACATGTCCTGCATCCATTGCAGCAGTAGTGTCTTGAGCAAAATGGAGCACAACACTCTTCAGGCTACTTTTGAATTTAATTTTCCTCCTCCTCATATATTGTTTGCCACCTCAAGGCAAGCAAGCCCAGTTTGCCTTGGTATTTAATCCATAGCAGATGGAAGAGGGATTCATACATTTTTCAAAGGTTAGTGCAAAATAAGAAATAAAATAATGTGGGAATTGTTGAGTTAATTTTCTGTACTGATGACTTATACTATCCATGCTTCCAGTAATGACAGTACCTTGTTATCAAATTGTATCTGAAAAGCTCATCTTTGAGGCCATTGTTACTGTAATCTGTTTGATCTTCGCTACTTGCATGAGACTTTGTGCTAAGCTTAGTAAATACCTATAAAGAGGAGGGAGGTGTTTGTGACCTTGTTCTTGCAAGCTATTCTTAGCAAGAACTTCTATCCTAAAAGGTTTCTCAGAAATGGTGTATATTGGCTAAAAGTTGATCTAGTCCCACAAATATCTATCAAATAAAGCAGGCAGTGTAAAACAAAAAGAAAAAAAAGACAAATGTAAGGCACCCAGTTGAATAAACTCACTACAGTAGTATTGGTCTGTAAGACTAGCTTGTTAACCACTAGTACTTGAAGAACTTATATGCAGAAAATATGTGCAAAAAAGAGGTTCAAGTCAATCTTACTATTTACTATACTTGTCTGTTAATCAAATCCTTGTATATATTTGTATAACAAGTATATTTATTAGTATAAAAGAATTTCATTATATTTCATTATATATTGTACAGTGTGATCTATTGGTATTTGGCCTCCTATCCATAATACTAATACATTGAATATGACATTTAGCTACTCTATTGGTATTTTCATGGCAAGTGTCTAGATGAGCTATGTTCCCTGATTTCATTAATCCAGAACATCACAGTTGGGACCTGTCATATGACATACACGTTGATTCATCCTCATTCCCTTCATATTCCATTGATAAGGAGGAAGTTCCACTGAAACAGCTCCATCCCCAGAATTTTTATATTGTGGAGCAGATTCCTGAAAAAATACTTTCCTGATTGCTATGAATGTTGTTAACCCCTTCAATTTTAGGTTCAAATTTTATCTATCACACAAATCCTTATAATATGCAATTCATACTTCTTCCTTATATGCTCTTACAATAACCTCATTCAGTAACACTCTACTTTGAGTGGCTCTGGGACCTTGCATTGGGTGAACAATAGAATAAAATAAGTTACTTTTTTAATATATATTTTTTATTTGATCACATGTAAGTCTCTCTCCCAATTTATATTTAATATGAGAATATTAATCTGCAGTTTGGCTAGATGTGATACTATAGACACTCATGTAGAAAAGGGAAGAAGTGGTTTTATCTTGATCCCAAGTGTTTCTACTTGATGTCCAGTAGATGGTTCCTTTTGAAGTTTGGTCTTCTAAGTGGCATCCATTCTAAATGAAGGTGAATGGATAAATAAATGAGTAGATGAGTGGACTTTGGAGATCAAGTGACAACAAAACATGAAATAGGGTCTATATTAAGTCATGCTTGAGGTTGGAGTGAATTCTGTTCTGCCCTTGGCAGAAGACAGACTTGTCTATCACTTGGTTTATTCGTATTGCCAGCCACCTGTCGGGATATGTAGATGGGTGGGAAGACCATAGCTATTAGACCAACATAGCAAAAGTTGTTCCAAGTGTCACCTACCTATCCAGCTACTGAGCGTAGCCCCGAATAAAAATACCTATCTTATAATATCAGAAACAGGGTTCATGATATGTCTTGATGTGGCATTTGTCTTTCATCTTGCTACCTTGTGAGCATGCAGTGGGCCCTTGCTCTGCATTCAGTGCACATTGATGTGATCAAGACTCAAAATGCAATGTGGGGTATTCATTGGCCGGTTAGTGGAAAGCCTGGGTGAGGGTTGTGGTGTATGTTTACATGGGTACAAATGCTAATAAATACTAATAATCTACAATATCTAAGTGAAAATTAGCCAACAGGCTTCTTGTATGAGTTCTGGGGTATTTTTTATTTATTCATTTTTGTAGGAAGGGGAGGTCTTCTGTGCCATCAAATATGATTGATTTTTTCCATTTACAAATTTTAGGTTACAGCTATAGAACTTTTTGCAATGTAGCAGCATAAAGCCTATTTCCTTTCAGAAGACTGTCATTATGAGCCAATAGTCAATAATTGTATGGTTGGTTAATTAGTAATCGTAATAAAAATAGATTTAGCTGTTTGGCTTGTTTTACTCATGGGTTACTCAATGCCTCTTTCTTGGGATAAATATTTTTTGACCTTGAATGGAAATCAACCTGTACCTATTTTTTTTTTTCTTTCTATCTCTTCTTTTAACTCTCTTACTGTTGTAGCATGGATGATAATAGGTATGTACCCATTCACATAAATACAGTAGTAAATACTGTATGTTGGTCTGCAGTTGGAGATTCGTCTCCAGCTGTGCTGGTCAAACTCTCTGCCTCTGGGCAGAGAGGATCCCCAGACGAAGCTATGTTGATGGGCAGTCTTGTCTCAGGAAACAGCTACACAACCCTGTTTTATACAAGGTCTACAGGAAATTTTTGGCCATGCATATTTCAGCCTTGTGCCCCATCTGACCACGTGGAGCGGTTGGTAGATATACTGCAGTTGGGGATTCATTGTGGAATTCACTTGATTCAAGTCTAGCAGTTGATGACTTCTACATGCTACTGGCAAATCTTGTAAATGTTGTTCATGTCTTAAGTATTATTGTTCATTACCAACTTTTGTTTGATTATTCTATTCAGTAACGTTTCCTAGGTTACAACACTTACTCTATTAATAAATTATTCTCTTACCTCATCCCAGAAAGTACTAGACTCCTCCTGCCTTGCTTTGTCTTTACAAGAGCCAGATCAGACAACTTTGCTCTGTAAAAACCTGTCCACTGTACACTATCTAATGGCGCTAACAAGGAGGAGGTGAAACCATGGGACCATTATTACACCTATAAAGATTAACCAATCTCAGATACTTGCAAAAATAATTAAAGCTAGGTTGAATCTAAATGTATCAACTTTTTACCTGTCGGTTAGAAATTATTTTTTTTATATATTAGGTTGGTGCAAAAATAATGACGTAATAATGTCGTTTTTTGACGTTAAAAAATATGTCAAAAAACGACATTATTACGTCATTATTTTTGCACCAACCTAATACTTTTTGATGGATAAAATAAAACAATATAGCTTGTAAATAACGCAGTTTGGTGCCCTTGCCAATAAGATTCTAAGGTCAAGCTAATATGAAAATTTTTGTTTTGTAGGCATATATAACAGACAAGTTAAGTTTCTGCATCTTATATTTAAGACAGACCTGAGTCTAAATAAATGAAGCTGTCAGTGAAGAACTAAATATAGTAATTATCTTTTCATTGGTACCTTCATTAAGTAAGGACCTGCATTCATACTTAGGCGTGTTATTGCAGTAATTTGTTAAAAATCTCAAATATTTAACTGTGCAATAGGATAATTCCATGGGTATTTTATAGTTGAAAAACTTGAAAGGAACTAATTCAATCATTAAGAAATGGCTTGTTAATATTCTGGCCTCCAAAAGAAACCTGTTTTTTTTTGTTTTTTTTTAATCATCTTTGAAAATATTTTTTTTGCTTTCTATCAGCATGGCTGAAGCTAACGTCCAGAAGAGTGACTCATTGTGCCTTCTTTAGTTAACATTTTTCAACTGATGTGAAATGGAACAATTATATTGAATCACTTGCTAGGTCTTCTGCTAGGAAAGTTGGTTCATTGTGTCGTGCTAGACAATTCTTCTCGCCAAAATCTGTCTTTCACTTTTATGATTCTACCATTTATCCATGAATTGAATATTGCTGCCACATCTAGTCTAGTGTTTCTACTCTGTATTTAGAGATTCTTGATAAAATTCCATAGAATAATCTGCAATATTATCAGTTCAGGCCTGGCATCTTAGCTTCAGTCACTTTCCCACCTCTGTAACATAGCTCCTTAAGCTTTTTCTAATATTATCATGGTAATTTTTTGAGCGTCCCTCTTTGGTGTCTTGACTTTGAGTTTACATGCAGTACTAGGTTGGCAGCTAGGTCTCACTGTAACCGTAAGTTCTATGCTAATAGTTTCTTGTCTTTCCAGTTAACTTTGATCTTCAAAATTCAAATACAATGTCAGATAGCATCATCTGCCTCCTTAAATACTGTTCTTTTATTGTCTTCTCTCCTAAATAATTTTTTTTTCAGATTCTTGCATCTTAGTGGCTTTATAGCCTTGCTTGGGGTGAAATGATTAAATAAAATAATTCATCAGAAAATTCAAATAACAAAACTGAAATTTTCACTGGGACTATTAAATAGTAATTAATATATTTATTTTATATATTTACAAAACATACTTTCAGGTTTATGTGGCTGATGTTATTACAGGTAGGAATTATTAAATAAATATGTTAAAAAAATATTATCAAACCCTATAACCTTCTCCTGGTTACTTATATAGATACATAATAAATCTTATTTGTGCAAGGTGAATGAAGCAATTGTACTTTTGTGATTATTGCATTTGGTCATACATTAGCAAGTTTCAATGTTTCTTATTGTTGCCCACTGACTATTCCACCAATCAGCTTTAGTCATTTGTTTTTCATTTTATCTGTCAAAAATAAAAATCATTTCTCATTGGTAGATAAGAAGTTGTGAATATACATTTATACATTCATGTTCAACCTAGCTTTAATTATTTTTGCAGGTATTTGAGATTGGTTAATCTCTAGAGGTGCAATGATGTCCCGATGATTCCTCTTTTCCCTCACTAGTACCATTGGACTCCCCCTGGGGAGTATAGAACCATAAAAATATTGGTGTGGGAGATCTGTGATTAAACATTACTTTTTTTCCATAAAATTTATTTTAATAATTTTTAGTATTCAATCTGTATTTTGTACAGTGATGGGCAAAAATAGTTGGTTTGTCAGGAATTAATACTTCTTTTTCTTTTGCCATGTACCTTCTGGACGTGGGTGATCAAAGCTTGGCCACAACTTCCTATCCTTTGTAGCTCTTAGGTGAATGTAATTGTGGTGTAATGGATATTGCCTTAGAATGAGAAATCAGAGAGCAGAGTTCAAATTCCAGTCAAGTTTGTTACATTCACTTATGCGCAAATAACCTTGGGAAAGGTATGAACAATCTTACTCCTTAGCTATAGGTTAAATAGTAAAACTTGAACCTGGAAAAATCATTGTCATTAAGAAAAATTGCAAAAAATATGAATTATTAGAACAATTCAGAATGTTTCAGTTTTAAATATCTCACAATGTGTTGATAAACTGTTAAAATCAAATGAAATTAAATCAGTCTTTGTAAGGTTTATTTTTTCACCACCCCTCTCAGCCCTTGTTCTGCCACCCATTTTACACAAGCTCATTAGGTAGTTTACTTGATTTTCTCTGTCCATCTATATACCCTGTGAGTGTCAAATTCTTCAAGCCCTCTTTTCTTACATGTTTCAGAAATTTCAACAATCTCTTTCTGATTCTAAGTGCTCTTTTTGTTTCCAATTTCTGTAAAACTTTATTGTTGCTCACATGTTCAGTCTATGGTATTCTCAGCATCCTGCTGTAGAACCATATCTCTGTTGTTTAAAGTCTTTTCTTCATCTTATTGACTGAATTATGTTATCTATGTATAATGTAAATGCATTGCTGGTGGGTTTTTTTACTGTAGAAATGCATTATACATGATTTTACTATACAAATGAAAATCAGTAAGAAAATATTTGTTGTACAAGTGTCATTGAAAGAATAAAGCTATATATATAATATAAATGCATTGTTAATAATTTTACTATAGAAATGCATTGAAAATTAGGAAGAATAGAATTTTAATGATCAAATAGTATGCAAGCATTTGAGACCAAACAAACATTTTATTGTAAGGCAGAATCACCTCACTTGGGAGATTGATGCAGCACTATCTTTTCAGCAAATAGAAGTTATGTTTGTATAATTGTAAAGTTTTTGATACAGACATAGTTTAAGACATTTATCTTTGTAGATGTGTGAAAGAGAGTGACTGTCATTATTCTTGGATTGAAACTATAATGATGTCACCCATTTCTACATGAATCTCTTCCACCAAATTGGCTTTTACTAAATAAATTTTGAGATGTAATGATTGAAAGGAGAGATGTTTGCTTGAGTATCTTTTGAAACCTGACAAGAAAAAGAAGTTGGATTGAAATAAACAGGAAAAAAGGTGTCAGTTGCCAAAGAGTCTCTGTTTTACTGAAGCCCATATGGAAATGATAATTGTTTACATAGCTTTATTTTAGTTTGTAAGAAAAGGCTTTTGAAAGTGTTTTTTTTTTCTTTCTTTCTTTCTTTCATATTACTTCTTGTTTTTTTGGCCTCTAGCTTTCCAGTCCCACATTTGTCTTCACACTTTTCTTTCTCTTTCACGCTCACTCTCACATGTCCCCTCAGACCTCTACCCCCGTCACTCGCACATGTCCCCTCAGACCTCTACCCCCCCGTCACTCGCACATGTCCCCTCAGACCTCTACCCCCCCGTCACTCGCACATGTCCCCTCAGACCTCTACCACCCCCATCACTCGCACATGTCCCCTCAGACCTCAACCACCCCCATCACTCGCACATGTCCCCTCAGACCTCAACCACCCCCGTCACTCGCACGTCCCCTCAGATCCCCCACCTGTCACTTGCACGTCTCCTCAGATCCCCCCTCCCGTCATCCGCACATGTCCCCTCAGATCCCCCCACCTGTCACTTGCACGTCTCCTCAGATCCCCCCTCCCGTCACCCGCACATGTCCCCTCAGATCCCCCCACCTGTCACTTGTATTACCATTGAACTTTTAAAAGGTAAGCTTAAATATTAATGTGGTACTTAAATGCAGTGATCAATTTTGAGTTCTTCTGTAGTTTATTGTTGCCTATTGCATCTACTCCTCCCTAACTATTGTGATGAAGACTGAATCAAGAGACCACCACAAGAGCTAGCTTAAATGCTACATAATAGGGTGGATTTTAAACTAGTTTTAAATATTTATAATTTTGTCATTTTCTTTTCTTTCTCTTTTCATTTTTCTTTTTCATTTCTTATCTATTTTCATCTTCCTTTTATCTTTTTGTTTTCTTATTCTCTTTTTTCTTTTTGAATTACTTTTTCACTCCATATTTTCTTATTCAAAAACCAGTTAGCGTCAGTAAATAAAAAGTACTAAGATTTTATGTTTGTTTTTCTTACCTGTTTATTGGTTGAGAACATACAGCCCCACCTTTTGCTGTTGAAAGACAACTTTGTCTCTTGTGGTTTTTTACTCAAACTTACAATATGCTTCTTAAAAATAAGTCTTCTGTCTGGTTCTAAATCTTTCTCTTGGTGTAGCATTTGTTATTCTATACTGCAATGCCAGCATGACTAATACTGTTTGTAGTGGTATAGACAAGTTTTGTATGTATTTACAGAGTTAGGTGTTACAAATTTGGAAAATACTTCACAGTGAGGTTTAATAGTATTGAAAACAGCTCAGAAGATGCAGGCAATCTTGATTTCAATGAAAAATTTCTTAAAACTGTTTGCTTATGGAGTTTGTTTAATATTCAGGTTTTGGTTACTTGTACACTTTTTTGATCCCTTTATGATCAGGTATTAAGTTTGCTGTAAGCAATCTTTATTCTAAAAGATAAATTCTCTAAGTAAAAAAGATTACCTGAAGCCTCTAGGCAAAAGTGATTTTTTTATACTTACATTTTATTATTGATAAATGATTGATATGTAATATCTGAGCAAAGTATGTAAGATGAAATTTGAAAACCATGCTTTAATTTTTATGAATTTTCTTAATGTTTTGCTTTTTCCAAGCCTTTTCAAAATAAAATTAAAATATCTAAGGGAAGAAATTAAGACAAAGAAATGAATACTGGGCTATTATGTAATATTAGTCCACCTCTATGCTGGACAATCTCCTCATAGATGAAAAAGACTTGAAGTTACAAAAATATGGTTCTACTGGAGGATACTCAGAATGCTATGAACCAAACGTGTGACTAATGTCAGTTTTAGAGAAAATGGAAACAAATAGTACCCTTATACTTAGCATCAGAAAGAGAAAGTTGAAATTTCTAGGGCACATAATGAGGAAAACTGGAAAATTTGATACTTACAGGAGAGTTTGAAGGCAAGCGGGACAGTGGAAAACAATGAATTACTTACCTATCAAGCTTGAGTATATATTCCTCTTTTTTTTAAAAGTTTTTTATTTTAAAATTTTTTTCTCATCTTTTACTTTTTTATCTACATTTTTAAAACATTTTTTTAGTTTATATCCTAATATTATTAAGCATAATCTTTATATATTCCTTTGGAACATCGAGGTTATTTATAAACAAAACAATTCATCGTACTTACTCACTCCTTTTTAATGATATTGCTTGCTCCTTATGCTTTATAACTTTTTAAACGTAAATCTTTTTTTTTTAATAGAAAAACATGTACCATATAAACTTTAAGCTTGCATCATTTTTTTTTTGCTTTGTTTTTCCGAATATCTCCCTCCCTACACTCTATATTTTGAATTTACACTCCCAATAATATATTGGATTTATATTAACTTTGAGCTTTGAATCTGTATATAATTAAGCGTTCCTCCCATGCGACCCATTATTTTTAAAAAAACAACTGTAATAAGTAACTCATTTGCCGTTTGTGCCTGACGACTTGGGAAGCCATGAAACTTTAAGTTGCACTACAAATGTAGGTATATGAGTATTTATTAATATATATTTCATAGCACTGTTTAACTACATTGAGCATTGTTTTCTTTGCACCATATATTAAATAAATATTTATTTGCTTATCTGTGTATGCATGCTATCGTATGCATATACAATTACTAATATCTCGTTATTTAGTTTATATTCACTTATATATATATATATGTGTGTGTGTGTGTGGAAGTAGTAATGCCTTTACACTAAATAAGCTACACAAATAGCTAAATAGAAACATAGAAATAAAGTTCATATTTGTGTGTGTATTTTTTTTTTTTTTTTTTTTTTTTAAATCTATGGTTTTATTTCAGAAAATTTAAATGTATACCCTTTAAAAATTTAGCTATATGTGCTGTGATATTTTCATTTGTTCCTAGGTGTGCCATTGCTTAAAAAGGTTGAGAAAATCTGATATAATGGATAGCACATTTAACTTGAAGAGAAAATAATGTCATAATCAAGTTCTTGACTTTCCCCACTGTCTTAAACAAAAGGTTAAGAAAGTGTAATGTCAGTCGACATCTCCAGTTGCCTTGATCTATCCACTACCCTTCTCCTCATCCTTTCTTCTATCACTCCTATCTGATCTTGCTCTAAATTTTCTGTAACCCCTTGCATCCTAGTGGCTTCCCGCCTTGCTTGGGGTGAAACGCTTAAAAAAAAGAAAAAAAGATTCACATCAATATTAAAAAGAGCAATAACAGTTCATAGACTTGAGGAAAATATTTCCTTGTGAAACTGTTTTACTTTTAAGAAAAAGGTTTTATAAATTTTAATTGATAGTACTGGCTGTTAAGTCAATGAATGCTGAATGTTTCCTTATGATGCAATACAATTTAGGGATCTTAAAGCACAAATAGTCTCCTGTATAAAAAAATATTTATAAAAAAAATGAAATGGTAATATTAGCAGTTTATAAGAAAACTTTCAATATTCATTGACTGAGCGACTAGTACAACTCAATTTACACTTTTATTTGCTCTCATCTATTCTCATCTGTAATAATAGTAATATAACTGTCAGCATTCATTGACCAATGAATGCTGACAGTTGACCATTTTCATGCTAATACCCTTGGGAAAGGTATGAATCCTCTTCTTCTCCTCCCAACTATGAGTAAATAGCAGGACAGACTGGGTTCTATAGCCTTGGATGGCAACTAGTCTACTGCAGAAAGAAATAGCAACCTACTGCGGGGAAAAATCTTCCTCATCAGTCATGTATTGAAAGATACATGATTGCCTAAGCGTGTATAATTATCATGCATGACACATAACTGAATAGTTTATGCAAAAGAGGTAGAAAGCTAATAGGTTGATAGTTGGAAGAGTCAGGCGGTTCACCCGAGTTCTTAATGACTGGGATTGGGTCAGATCTTACAATATAGGTCACCCTAAGAATATTTCAGCACCCCTGTGTGTTAGTCTGTCTCTCCCACATACATATATATTTTTACACACACACACACACACAGATTAATTCAAACTTTAGGACTCCAAACAAGCTGCTGTGAATAATCTGCTGTAGATTTTTATTTAAATCTTATTAAAGATTATCCCCACTGTAATACTTCTCAAATCATGAATATTATAAAAGAAAGGCGGAGAGAAAAAAAAACAAAACAAAAAAAAAGAATTCACCTTGGCATGAGTTGGCAGCTTATCTGAAAATTGAACAATACTTCATGATGCCATTTCTTATTTTGTTGTATTTTTTTTATTGTGTTTTAATTAAAAATCGAAAAATATTTGTTGTTTTTGTAAATTGAAATAATTTTTTCCCAGCCTAATGTTTCTCCTGTATATAAAACTGATTATCATTTTAAAATTTTCAAGCCTGGAAAAGAAAAAAACATAAATGCATTAGAGAGTTTCTTTTTCTTTTATTCAATTTTGCCATCTTGATTTCTCATTTTCTTTGGTAACAGGAGTCATTTCTCATTCCTTGTTGGCATCACATTTTCTAATTTCCCAGTGTGCATCGGAAATTCCCAGTAATCCCCCCCCCCCGGCATGCGTTGCAAATTCCCAGTCTCCCCCCCCCCCACGTCGTTTCAAATTCCCAGTCAACACCCCCCTCCCCCGCCGGGCTGCATCGCAAATTTCCCGTTATCCCCCCTGGGCGTGCGTTGCAAAGTCCCAGTTATCCCCCCCCCCCGATGTTCGTCACAAATTCCCAGTTATTCCCCCCCCCCCGGATGTTCGTCACAAATTCCCAGTTATCCCCCCCCCCGGATGTTCGTCACAAATTCCCAGTTATCCCCCCTGGGCGTGCGTTGCAAATTCCCAGTTATCCCCCCGGGCGTGCGTCGCAAATTCCTAGTTTTTCCCCAGGTGTACATCATGATTTAGTAGATCTCTGAAGACTGTGGTGCAAACTTCAGTGTTAATTCTAGAGAAATAGTGTTCATACTTTTTCCTTATAATAATTAGACTTAGTTTTCAAACTTGTACAAACTTGAATATTTTTCCTTTTGCTCTACTGATTATTCTAAGTAAAATTATACCCCTGTAGTATATATTTGAGACATAAAGAACTTGCTGTTTACACGACGGGCAGGATTTATTTAAAAAAGAAAAAAATACATTAAAACTTTCATTCACTCTAATCATTGTATATACCGCAGTTCCAAAACTCAGTTATAGAAATTAATTAGAAATTATTTAACAGAAGTTTATTACAAATTGTATTGATATATAAATTAACTGGAAATTGTATTTTGATGGAAATGTATTTTGAATTGTTTTACAATGAAAATGCGTTGCAGCTTGTTTTAATATAAGCTGTTTAGGTAACATGATTTATTATACAAATACAGGCAAACTTTCATTCACTCTAATGATTATACACAGTCCCACACCAAATTTCAGCAGTAGTGGGGAAAGATTAAAATAATCATATTTGTAATTTTTAAGCAAGGTTGTGTCTTTATTATTTGGGTCCATTGATTTAATTAGTACGACTTAACATCTAAAGCTGCAGTCAATTTTCTGGATGACAAATTAAATATTCCAGGTGTAATTGATACTTAAGCGTTTAAGAATTTAGTAACTTTTGACCTAAATAAAATTTGAGTTTGTTGTGTATCAAAAATTAGGAAAAATATATTATTGGTACTCTGAACTGAATACAATTATTACAGGTTTATCTTCACTAATCTGGTATCTTTGGAACCTGTAGGGTGATGGATGTTATTTTACTGACTTACAGATGGTTACTTAATTTTTCTCTCCATGTCTTTGTCATAAACTATAGCTGAGCCAATGCTTTATAAATTGTGCAAGCTTTACATAGGCACACCACTATCAAGTTTTTTTCCGAAGTTTTAACTTAGCTGTTATGGACAATTTATGATGTTTTTGCTTTACACCATGGTAAACACTTCTTATATTTATTGGAACCAAACGGTAAAGAACCACAAATGTTTATAGGCTTTTAAAAAGAACCTGTAAACATGAGTCCTGGTTAAGAAGAATCTGACCATTTTATATTGAGTCACTTTTGGATACTTATGATTCTGATAAATCCTATATTCTGTTACCTCTTTCCAATTTGCAACATGAACTATTAAGAGCATATTTATTATTTACTGCAGACTTAATGGCAGTATTTATAAATCTGCTGTACACTGATAGCAATGAATTTTTTTTTCTTTAAGGGTAACATTAACATTTGCTGAGGAGTAAATCTGGCTCCTCATCCTGTCATGATCTTGGTTCTATAAATAATTTAGTTGGTTTGAATTCACCTCTGTCAATTTCTTAAACTTGGACAAATCTCTTATGGTTGGTCCCAATGTAATTCATGAATGAGTGTTTAGATCTTGAGTAAGTTTTTGAAGCTCTTGTTCTATCCTCAGTTTATTTAAAAATAAAAAAAACCATAACCATCACAATGAACATGATGTATCATTAATGACTTTGAAACTCATCAGTTAAGTTAACCTATTTATACTAGGGAAAAAGTTAAAATATTAAAGAGAAAACTGTGGCAGTGCAATGAATGTGCTTGAGAGGCCCTTAGATTTTTATACTTTTTTTTTTTTTTTTTTTTTTTTTTTTTAAAAGAACCTGTAAATATGAATCCTGGTAAAAACAAAAATAATCTGACCATTTTATGCTGAGTCACTTCTGGATACATGCAATTCTAATAAAACTTACATTCTGTTACCTCTTTCCAATTTGCACAATTGAATAGTTTTAAAGAAGAGAAAATTAGAGTGATACTGAGTCATCTCATAAAGGAAAAGAATAAATGGAGTGATTATGAGAGCGCTATTGGAGTGGTGGAAGGAATATTGTCTTTTCTGGTAATAGAATACTACTGCTATGAAATATGTAAAGAAATGTCAAGTATGTTTTAACATTAATCTTTATATTTAAAATATGAAAAGTTTGAATTGCATCAGCTTATCAGGGATTTTTTTTCTTTTTATCTTTTTTGTTTCATGTATGATATTTAATAGCTTTTTGATTTTTCTATTTGTTTAAAAAAAAAAAAAAGGTAAAGCGATCAGGGTTGTTTATTGTGCAGACTACAAGAGGCTTTCCTTTTGCACATCTAATAGAAACATGTGATAATACATAACATTTTTCAAGTATGTATAGCTTTTGCAAAAATACACTTCTAATTCTGAAAATGCAGATCTGGCCTTTGCTGTTTGTGGAAAGAGTATCATTTTTTTTTTTTTTTTTTTTTTTTTTTTTTTTGTAGAGCTTTTGTGACCAGTTTATGTACTGGCAACAGAAGTTGCTTCATTGCTTGTAAGCAGGTTTTGATATAATTACAATTTTTTTTTTCCTCACTGTGCTTCCATGTTTTTTCTCAACATGTTCTCCCCACTTTTTATTTCCCCTTTTTTCCTCCCCACTTGTTGGGACCTGTTTGGTGAAAGATAGTTCTACTTTAAACTTATAACACAGAAGTAACAATGAATTTTGTATTAGCATTTCTTAAGTTCATTTCTCTTTCTTTTCCTAACGCTATTAGATATTTTGAAAATCACAATGCCTAAACTACAGAAGATCTTGTAATATTATTTAAATTTCTTAAACCAAGCATTGTCAAATATTTATAGTTTACTGGGATTTCTTTCATATTTATTTCTGTTGCTTTGTATTACAATTCCCAGACCATTTTTCTAAAAGTGCCATGCTTTAGGAATAAAGAATGTATCACTTGTTAAAGGAGATTGCATTTAGACATAGAAATACCATTAATCTATTTTCTCTCTCTCATATTCACTTACATCAGCCACTGTTCATATCTTTAATAGGGAAAAATCTTATGTAGGGGATTGTGGATTTTATAATTATAAAAGCTGATCACACTACTAACATAGTTACATAAATTAGTAATGAAATTCTTTGGAATAAACAATAAAGCTTTCTTTTATGCTTTCTTTCAGAGGACTGTTGCATGGCTTTTTCGCCAACAGAATCTCCTGTTTATGTAAGTATATCCTTTTGCATATTTTGTCCTTATGAGTGTCATCTGAATTCAGTTTCCATCCAGTCTTATTTATCTATGTTAAATGAAATTAGGATATGTTTTTTTCTTTTGAAATTAAGTTCTTGTAGAATTAGATTTTTATTTAAAACCATGTCAAATGTTTTATCTACAAATTAGAAATGAAAATATTTTTTAAAATACAAGCTGGTATTGAAAAAAATCTTAGTTTGACCCACTTTTCAAAATTTGACTAAATGATGAAAGATTTTGGGGTCAAGAACTTATCAGCACTCCCATATGTTGAGGATTAATTAAAGGGGTGCTGAAAAAAAAAATGAATCCAAGAAACCCTTCATCATTTAGTCAAATATTGAGAAGTGAGTCAGGCCAAGAATTTTTCAATACTACCTTATTTTATGCTCAGTATTAGAATCTACAAAGAAAAAATGTGCAAATTTTGACACAGATATGACAGTCGTCACAATACAATAAAAACAACAAAAACAATCTTTTTGAATGAAGATTAAAATTAAATCCTCTGTTGGAAAGTTGCATGAAGACTACTCTCACTGCTCAGTTGATTAGGTTTAGTAAGTGAAGACATTGTGCATGAGACATCCTGAGACAGTAACCAGATTGGTTCAGTCCATACCAAAAACAGTTCATTAAAAATTCTTCTACCATGTCTAAATATCATGTTCTTATTGCCATCAACTTTTTGACCAGCATATGACTGATTACTTGTATCTGAGAATGCTTGCCTGCTAAGGTGAGTAGTAATCCCTATTGCAGATGCTGACTCAGGCACAGTTGTTTTTAATGCTGCAACTATATTAAGTGGGCCTTAGTTACAATTTCTAGCAGAGCATGCACAATGTGTCTTCAGTTTCAACAAGGCTACTATGCTCAAACTCTGTCATAATGATTTGTGACTTTCTGCTTGTGCAATTATTGATGTTCATTCACAAGGCCTGGATCAACCTGTGATATGGTTTTCATGTATTTTTAATGGTACTGCATACTGGGATCATCTCCCCAGGCCGATATTATTTGATTCAAACATGGGTCTCATAGTTAGAATGTTAATATTCTAACTACTCAGTCACAGGCTCACTAACCTGTTTCCATTTGATCACCAAAGTTGAGCAACATCAAGCCTGGTCAGTATCTAGATGAGTGACTACTTGGGAATACCAGTTGCTGTAAGCTTGGATGTGTGGGTGGTGTAATGGATATTGGCTTGGAATTGTTAATTGGAGAGCCTAGTTCCAGTTCCTATTAGGTTCATTATATTCACTTATGTGCAAATACCCTTGGGAGCAGTATGGGTCTATCTATTCTCTCCCCAGTTATGGGTTTAGTAAGACTTGTACCACTTAAACAATTGTTATCTAAAAAAAAAAAAAAATGTGTGCAAAATAAGATTTCAGCATTAAATAACTCATAGAGTTTAAAACTAAACAAAACACCCAACCAACTAACATGTCCACTGAGCAGTACAATATACTACTACTAACCAATTTTCAAAGTTTATTGTTGGGCATAGGACGTCTTCAAAGTCAACAAAATATTTTTTGATTGTGAATGTCAAGAGGACAAAACTTCTGAACTTGATCATTACATCATTGATCTGGTTACAGTTGAGCATCTTTTTTTTCTGAAGAAATCAAATATAAATACATTAACATGCATTTAGTCAAAAGCTGGATTATTTTTCTTTCAAGATTAAAATGAATTAAGTACATTTACAATAAGCTTGAACCCTAAACAAGCATTACTTGTTTACAGTGATGAATATTGGTTTTTGCAGGATTGTCAATTTAGGTATCGTTTTACAGAGGAGTGAAATGATGTGTGTGTGTGTGTGGGGGGGAATAGCACTCAAGGATTGCCTTACATCCTGCTTGACCGAGCATTATTCCACTGCTGCACAATGTTGTATGGGATTGCAAATTATTATCTTTCACTGCACTTGTAGTTTGAGACTGGTGTTTTTTTTTTGTTGGTTTTTTTTGTTTTGTTTTTGTTTGTTTGCTTTTTGTTTTGTTTGCTTTTTGTTTTGTTTTGTTTGCTTTTTGTTTTGTTTTGTTTGCTTTTTGTTTTGTTTGCTTTTTGTTTTGTTTTGTTTGCTTTTTGTTTTGTTTTACTTTTTGTTTTGTTTGCTTTTTGTTTTGTTTTTGCTTTTTGTTTTGTTTTTGCTTTTTGTTTTGTTTTTTGCTTTTTGTTTTGTTTTTTGTTTGTTTTTTGTTTGTTTTTTGTTTTTTGTTTGTTTTTTGCTTTTTGTTTGTTTTTTGTTTTGTTTGCTTTTTGTTTTTGTTTTGTTTACGTTTTTGTTTTGTTTACGTTTTTGTTTTGTTTACGTTTTTGTTTTGTTTACGTTTTTGTTTCGTTTACGTTTTTGTTTCGTTTGCTTTTTGTTTGCTTTTTTAGTTTGCTTTTTGTTTTGTTTTTTTGTATGTAACGTGACTAAAATACTACAAATAAATGTTTGGTGTCTGGGATGAAATTTTAATTTGGTAGAATTGGACAATTGTTGATATTTTCTACTAATTAACCTATAGCTTGGGGGGTAAGCAGCGAATTCATACCTTTCCCAAAGGTATTTACATGTAAGTGAATATAACAGACTGACAGCACCTGGTAGTCTTAAGCAGTCGCCCATTTAGATACTGACCAGTCTTGATATTGCTTAACTTTGGTGATCTTAGAAGAAGATGGTATATAAGAAAACTACCCTTCACCAAAATAAAAAAAACAAAAAAAGCTTTCATATATGCAAGGTTGTGGTATCTAATGTTTACTCAGTAATTATACATCAGTAATTATATTGTAATATTAAATCTGAATAGTCGTGGATATTAATGCTATCAAATACACTATCTTATTTCATAGTTTTGATGGAAATTAACTTAAAGCGTCATGTGGCTTGTACTGTATAATTGAGGGAAGCTGTTGAGGTTGTTAAACAAAAACAGCGAAAGGACAGATTGGTGGTTCAAACAATTCTTGGTAAGAAGAATGTTATATAAATTCTCTTCATGATAAATCCCTTTTCATAACTGTACTGAAGGAAACTTAACATCTGGGGATTGGGAGATATATCTGCAGTTGAATTAGTAAAGTGACAATCATTGAAATTGCAACCTCCATACAGACCAACACTCTCCCCCAACTTAAAGTCTTGTGACCTGTCAGTTCAGAGGCACCTCCAGATATCAGTCTTCTGTTAGTAGGGAGATTGTATCTATCATTGACTTGATAGTCTTGTTGCATAGCTTACAACACCTGGTATTTCTCAGAAGTCACTCAACTAAGTACTGACCAACTTCGGTGATTGAACAAAATACCATTGTTTCAATTTGATATAGCAGCAACCAACAAATTCAATGTAATATGACCGTAACCAACAGATTGATAAATTGGTACAGTCATCTTTGGGTGGAGTCCATTTTGTTTTTTATCTATATTGTCACTATATTCGTTCCACTAATTTTTGTTTTAACAACCTGTTCATATGTACAACAGTTATCAGCACGGAATAAATATGCAGCAGATTGAGTTCAAATTCCAGCAAAGGCTATTTGTATTCAGTTTGTGCTAGTGCATGTAGGAAAAATATGAATACCTTGAAAATATCTCATCATGAGCATGATACAATAGTTGATAGAAAAGAGTTGGATCCACTAACATTACCTGCCCAAGAAGTTGCAACAAAAAAACTGTTCTATTCATTGTCAACATTGACTGGAGCCAGTTGTATGTATATTTACCTGAAATCAAGAGTTACTTTCACATAGCCAATAGAAGTTCTGAATAGAAATCTCATAGCAATTATCAAATGCTTGCAAGAATATAAGTTTTAATATATGGTTGTCAGATTATTGACATTATTTGTATCAGAACAGATTTGAGGACTTCTGGCTTTGGGTCCAAATGGCAGTCTTGGTGATGGTGTCTCTGAATGTGGTTTATTTTTAACACTATCACCAGAATGAGTCAACCTTGTTATAAGTTTTTATCTAGTGGATATTAGAATTGGATAAGCTAGTAATGTTCTAACTGTCCTGGATCAGTTGCTATGTAGTGCACACAGTCTTGGGTTGGTTGTCATGCCCTAGCAGTCTTGGGTCAGTTGCCATGTAGTGCACACTCCTTTTTACTCTGATTAGTATGTGATTGTCAGAGTAAGCAACATTAAAATATCAACTCATTGGATGCACCAAAATCTAATTTGGGCATCTAAAAGTTACCTAGAAATACTTTTTATTTAGACATGAGTATGTGGTCAAGTAGTTAGAATGCCCTGACTGTGAAACCCAGTTTCAACTTTCACCATGGTCAATTATATCAGCCTTGGGAGATGATGCCATACCACAGGTTGACCCAAGCTTTGGGAGTTAAATTAGGTACATGAAATTATTCAGAAGCCATCAATGGTTGTCCTTGCACAAAATCACAGGTCATCATGACTGAGGGTTTGAGCAGATTGGCTGTCTTCTAAATGGTGATTATGCCAGGTTATGTGCTCTCTCCCAGAAACTTTAACTAAGGTCTTCTCAGTATAGTTGCAGTATAAAGTATAGGTTGGCTCTGTGGGTGTTGAAAACAAATGTGCCTGAGCAGGCGTCTGCAAAAGGGATTAGTTAGCCACTCTAGCAGTTAGGCATACTCAGAAACAAGCAGACAGTCATACAATGTTCAGACACATTTCTGTCATACATAGTTTAGTATACTGCATTGCAAATATTTTTATATTGTTTGAATTCCTTTTTTTTTAATTTTATTTTTATTTCATTCCAAGCAAGGTAATAAAACCACTAAGACGCAAGGGGTTACTAAGTATTAGAGAATGAGAAAAAATACTATTAAGAAGAGAGAACATTAAAAGAACAAGAATTAAAAATATAACTATTGACATTGCATTTAAATTTTTGAAGGTCAAACAAGACTGGAAAGCAAGAAGCCAGAAGAATTCCATAAGAGAAGTGCAAGAAAAAAAAAAAACTATTAGTATGTGACTTATGGTTACATTTAGTCATTTCAACTATAAAATGAGGAGATCTCTAGTAATGAGCTTAAATTCATAATTGTCTAGATATCATAGAGAAAGTTCATCAGGATAATTATCATGAAAGTATTTATAGGAAAAGCATAGGGAAGCTACATTATGGCAATGGGAAAGTGATTGAAGGTGGGATGCCAGGTCAGGACCAATAAGATTGCAGATTCTTCTTTGAATTTTATCAAGAACTTCTAAATATATAGCAGGAGCACCGGACCAGATGACACAGGGAACCAACTTAGCAGCAGACTTAGCAACTGATTTGATATAATCTTTCCACTTTATGTTAGCGGAAAAAGTGAGGAATTAATGTAATTATATGCTTTGCTATTTGGACCACTATGTTTGTCTTGGTTGTGATTTCAGCTATTGTACTTTTCAGCCTTCTGTGATTATACTTTGTAACCTTGGAATTTTGGACTGAACCTTTTATTTAAATCATGAGCTTGCCAGTCTGAATAGCAATGAATATAATTGTTAATTATTTTTGACAAGCACTGATGTGAAATATGCTCTATTGAGTGAAATATTTTATTAGGGTCATAAAACCCCATAGTCAAGTGAGGAAGAAATAAGTGTTTTTTTTTTTTTTGTTTTTTGTTTATTATACTTATGTTACAATAGCTACTAAGAAGTTTGTGCTGATATATTCTTACTACATGTTTTCCTTTCAAATAACTGTCAGAATTTATAGCTGTCTTGAAATGACGGCCAGTCATTTAGTTAACTGATTTAAGCTCTCACCAGCAAACACTTTGATGCTCTACAGGTGTGCGTGTGTAGCTTCCTGAAGGTCATTTACCTCTTGGTACCTTTATGATTTAGTTACTTGTCTCAACTCTATAGGAGTTTATTAAAAGAACAAAAGGAATATTGTCCATTGAGAAGGATAGCTAAGTTATCCCAATGCAAATGTTTAATCCTGTTGTGTTATATATAAGTGAAAAATAAATTTATATACCAGAACACTGTTAGGAAAATCAATGACAAAGTGGTGGGGGGGGAGTTCTTCTTTTTTTTTCTTTCTTCTTTCTTGTCCTCTTCTTTCTTGTCCTCTTCTTTCTTGTCCTCTTCTTTCTTGTCCTCTTCTTTCTTGTCCTCTTCTTTCTTGTCCTCTTCTTTTCTTTCTTCTTTTCTTTCTTCTTTTCTTTCTTGTCCTCTTCTTTTCTTTCTTCTTTTCTTTCTTGTCCTCTTCTTTTCTTTCTTCTTTTCTTTCTTGTCCTCTTCTTTTCTTTCTTCTTTTCTTTCTTGTCCTCTTCTTTTCTTTCTTCTTTTCTTTCTTGTCCTCTTCTTTTCTTTCTTCTTTTCTTTCTTGTCCTCTTCTTTTCTTTCTTCTTTTCTTTCTTGTCCTCTTCTTTTCTTTCTTCTTTTCTTTCTTGTCCTCTTCTTTTCTTTCTTCTTTTCTTTCTTGTCCTCTTCTTTCTTCTTTTCTTTCTTCTTTTCTTTCTTGTCCTCTTCTTTTCTTTCTTCTTTTCTTTCTTGTCCTCTTCTTTTCTTTCTTCTTTTCTTTCTTGTCCTCTTCTTTCTTCTTTTCTTTCTTGTCCTCTTCTTTCTTCTTTTCTTTCTTGTCCTCTTCTTTCTTTTTTTCTTTCTTGTCCTCTTCTTTCTTTTTTTCTTTCTTGTCCTCTTCTTTCTTCTTTTCTTTCTTGTCCTCTTCTTTCTTTTTTTCTTTCTTGTCCTCTTCTTTTCTTTCTTGTCCTCTTCTTTTCTTTCTTGTCCTCTTCTTTTCTTTCTTGTCCTCTTCTTTCTTCTTTTCTTTCTTGTCCTCTTCTTTCTTCTTTTCTTTCTTGTCCTCTTCTTTCTTCTTTTCTTTCTTGTCCTCTTCTTTCTTTTTTTCTTTCTTGTCCTCTTCTTTCTTTTTTTCTTTCTTGTCCTCTTCTTTCTTCTTTTCTTTCTTGTCCTCTTCTTTCTTCTTTTCTTTCTTGTCCTCTTCTTTCTTCTTTTCTTTCTTGTCCTCTTCTTTCTTCTTTTCTTTCTTGTCCTCTTCTTTCTTCTTTTCTTTCTTGTCCTCTTCTTTCTTCTTTTCTTTCTTGTCCTCTTCTTTCTTCTTTTCTTTCTTGTCCTCTTCTTTCTTCTTTTCTTTCTTGTCCTCTTCTTTCTTCTTTTCTTTCTTGTCCTCTTCTTTCTTCTTTTCTTTCTTGTCCTCTTCTTTCTTCTTTTCTTTCTTGTCCTCTTCTTTCTTCTTTTCTTTCTTCTTTCACAACCTTATAAGCAAGTAAATGCATCATCAGCTACATCACAGAAAGCCAATACAACTTAATAGTTTAAATGAAAAAAAATAAGAGATTGAAATTACCCACATGTAGAATTTACAGTTCGTAATTTAGCCTTGACTATGTGTGCAGTGTATATTTTATATATGATATTGTTAACCTCCATATGATATGCATATGTAAATTTTATGTACATATGATATGGTTAACACCCATCCTGACACAAGAAGCTAAGACATTACTAATTTAGTATTAGATATCATAGAGGGCTTCTAACTACCTAGGTGTGGTTAAGATATCTTTTGAGAAATTTCCTTGTTCCTCAGCCTGAGGTAATGGGGATCTGACTAGATGTTATGAGAAATTGTTTTGTCTTGAATCATCTTCATTTAATTCAAAACACTTTAAAAATGGTGATGAAAGCAGTAAAAAAGCAATGATTGATCTGGAGTCGTTGGCAAGATATCTTGTGAGAAAGCATTTCATTCTCAGTTTTATTCTGACAGTGATTTAAGACAATTTGTAATTGATGAGATGAAGGGCATTGAGAGCAATGAGTGATCTGGAATGGTCAATGTGATATATTACTGAGATCACACAAAAATATTCTAAGTGGTTAATTATAATTGATGTCTTATTAAAAAAAAAAAAAAGTTTTACAGGAGAATTTTTATTGTACTATTTATGTTCACAGGAATATTAGTATCAACATTTTTGTAAAAAAATTTTTTTTTCTTTCCAACTAAGAAACAGTAAAAGAAATTTTGTATACCTACAATTATTGTATACTATTTATATTTTCAAATTACATACGTTTTAATCAGGTATCTTAGACTCATGTTTGGCCTAAACGATAAATGCTGGAACATTGATTATTAAAAAATAAGATTTTACTGAGATATACATTTAGTCTTATTAGCAAACAAAATGATTTATGTAATTCTTCCAATATTTTACAATCCTTAGAGAAAAAGAGCATGATTTAAGAAAAGACAGTGTTTAACAATGTTTGACAATATTTTGACAGTATGCTTGTCTTCAAGTTATGTTTAAAAATTGCATAAAAGTATAAAAAATATTAAAAAAATAAATCTAAACAAATATTTTTTGTATAAGATGTAACTTGAAGACAGATATACCGTTGAATTATTGTTTAACAATATTAAACACTATCTTTTCTTTTCTGAAATTGCACTATTTTTTAAGTATTATCATTATGGTTGGCAGGCATGAGGCCAAAATAGGCTAACAAACAGGAGGTCAAAGATATAAGAAAGATTACTGACAACATGCAGAAAAAGGAATAATTGAAACATTGAATTAGCATTTAAGACAGAGGAAGAAATAATGATTGCCCCCTAGATTTGAACAGGTTAAGATTGTAGTGATTGAGGAGATGGTTCCACAAAGTAATGGTTTGTGTAAAGAAGCTGCTCAATTGGAACTTACATTTCACCAATGAAACATGAAGTGAATGAGAGTGGTTCATGGAAATGTATATGACATGGCGGTTCTTGGCTGTGAAGGTTAGAATTGGTGGAATTAATGAATGTTGTTCGACTGAATAATTTCCATCTAAATAGTGATAGATTAGCAAGAGGTTTGCAGCATTCTGTCTAAGATTACAGGGTGAACTCAATGGAAAGTAAAAACTGGACAGAACTTGCCCATATATGGCAACAGTATTCCATTTTTGGTCTGATCTGGCTCTTGTAAAGATAGTAAAAGCAGGGGGAGCCAGGAACTTAATGGAGTGGTACAGGGAAGTAACCATTTTTCCAGCATCTTTTAGCAATGGATCATATGTATGAGTTTCATTTGACGTCTGGGTTGATTTTATAGTTATAGGCAATCTAGGCACAGGTTCTTCCTAAGAGAACCGCATTCATCATGATCGGTGTAAGTTCTGGCTATGCTTGGTGATGATAGAATGTCACTGGTTTGTTTTTTGAGGCATTGAATGCAACCAGCCAGTTTTTACACCTACTAAGCTGTTAGAGCTCAGTCAGAGGAGAGATCAGCTGCCAAGCTCTGGTTGTCTAGAGATTTTGAGGTGCACCCATATACCATTGTATCATCAGCATAGATATTCACAAATGGAGTATACTCTTCGATAGATCATTTATGTAAAATAGAAAGAGGGTTAGACTGAGAAGTGAACCTTGGGGGATACCTACTTTGATCACTTGGGCTTTGGAAGGACTGACTGTTAATGACTACCTTTAGGGACCTACCCGTTAGCAAGGACTTTATAACTGAGAAGGCCCTTCCAGTTATTATATAGCTAAAGAGCTAGTGTAGTAACCCTTTATGCCAAGCCTTGTTAAAGGCCCTTGAAATATCTCATGCAATTGTCTTTGAGATGTATTTGTTGTTGTACCTCACTGATTTTGAGCTGATCAAAACTAGTACTGTTTGTTGCTCAAGATTTTATCTCAATTGAGTTGATCAACAACCTTTTTGTTGATTATAGCTTCAAAAAATTTGCTAACAACACTGAGGAGGCTGATGGGTCTATATTCTCATTTAGTTTAGTATTTCAAAAAGCAGTTAAAACTAAATGGTAGAATAAAAGAGGCATGTGTAAGTCATTATCCAATGATGAGAAAACCTGAAAGCTTGTCTGTTTATACTAGGTATATATGCAGTTAGAGCCAAGATACAACATTGATTATTGTTGTTATGTAACTCTATATGCAGTCATGAGCTGAAGTAGTCATTTATATAGCATATGGAATCAAGACTGAGATAAAGTTAGTTATAATAACATTAAAACTATTCCTTTGTAAACTGATGGTGAGCTACATGGTGTTATCAGTCAACTATTGGATATATATCATCCTAAAAAGTAGCCTTATATGACTTCTAGTAAGATGCAAGAAATGAAAAGAAATTTTACAATATTTTATTATGTACAATAACTTCATAATAGAAATTCATATTGTGAAAGAAAACAAAATATATTTTATTTGTTCATGGTAAGTGTCTGATGAAAATATACTCTGAAAAATAGAAAATATATTTTTAGGGAAATATTTTTCTATGAAATTACTTTTTTTGTAGCATACAAATATTTTTCTTGTTAAGGGACTAATAATAAAAGAATTATAGTTTTACACTGAATGGTTATGAATAACAAATGTTACTACAAAAGATATTATCATACAACAAAAGTTGTAGGCTCCTCACTTCCTTTCTCCAGGATGAAAAAATAGAAAATGTTTTTATGTTAAAACCTTCTACTGGGTCCAGTAAGTATGCATAAAAATTTTAAAGACTGTACACAAAAGTGTTTGACCATATGTATCCAATAGACAAACTCTTTCCTATATATATATATATATATATATATATATATATATATATATATATATATATATTGTACGATTGTATTCAGCTCTTTTGTTAGTTAGTTGTCTACTCGTATCGGGGTTTTTTCTTTGGGCTTCAGACCTGCATCTGTGCGATTTGTTCGACAGTAGTTCATGTTTGTAGCTCTTTCTTTTTTTAAAACCTTTTTTTCCCTCGAGATATGTTTGATTATTTGCAAATCAAAAATTCGAGGGTTTTTCAAAATGAGTCTAGTTATCTATATTTATATATATATATATATATATATGTAAAATAAGAATGACTAGTCAAATTCCGGCATCTGTAACATTCAATTTAAAAGAGGGCTCAATACAAAAGCAGAGATATATATGGTAATTTATCTATGCAGGCATGAACTCTCCCAGCTATAAATAGGTGCAAGCACTGCCTTTTAGAGAGGGAAGTTTCCAGCAGTCAGTTCTGACAGTCGGACTGAACATTCTTGCTGTAACACCCTTGTTTATATATGTTTGTGTTAATGTTTCTGTTAATATATTTGTTTAACACGATTCCTCTCTTGAGTCTTATTTCTGGCCCTATCAAGGCCACAACACACATACATATATATAGTAATCTCTGACATTGTTGGGTCAACAGCTCAGCTGGCATTCGCTGTGGTATTCTGCTTTTGTAGCAGTATCTCATTTACATACAATACTACACATCCCTGAACTGAAAGGGCCTTATGCCTTTCATTGGTATTTTTTTGAGATTCAAAATAGATCAGGTGATTATTTTCTTTTAGACAAATACTCACTTTATAACCTTTTAATAGTCCTACGTCAGATTCTTCTGATTTTATACAGTTTATTAATTTTACTATATCCACTTTTAAAACATCTATTCCGAGAAGTCCTTGATTTTTTTTTTGTGCATTCTACAACACTGATGGGAATAATCTCAAAATGTTTTTTTTTGTCTTGAAAGTTCCTTCAAAGGAGCCTAGAGTTTTGATGATAGGTCCATAAAATTGTTTTAAATTAAGATTATTTTTTCTTAATTTGGGTTTACTCATTTTCCCCCACTAATTCCTTGATATCAAGGTAACATTGATCTCCATGTCAACCTGCATGGAAAAAGTTATGCAATTCAATTTTACTGCCTCTCTACTTTTTGCAGGTGTTCTTATTGAATATACTTCTGTATTTTCAGTATGAGGGTCTATACTTTCTACCATTTCTATTCTCTTTTTGTATCTACACACTGATTGGAAATGATCTTTTCTTTTAGAGTTGGAACATAATTTTCCTAGGGCTGGACATTTTGTTTTTGTTTCTTTTGTGTTCTTTGCCACAATATTTGCATTTATTTAGGATTTCAGTTGTGTTATTAGGTTGGTGCAAAAATAATGTCGTTTTTTGACGTTCAACTTCAAAAGATCATAACTCCTTTCATAATAAATTTTATTAATCGAAATAAGAACCATTAGAATCGACACATTTTTGCCAACGAGAAACAAGTTTATTTATCCCATTAGCATAGAAATCCGGAGTCATTGAAGGCCGATTCAGCATCATCTCGGCTTTTGAAGCATTTTTCGCGCAGGAAGTTGTCGAGATGCTTGAAAAAGTGATAATCGGTGGGCGAGAGGTCCGGTGAATATGGCGGATGAGGCAGAGTCTCGTAGCCCAATTCGTTCAGCTTCTGCAGGGTAAGTTGAGCAACATGCGGGCAAGCGTTGTCATGGAGGTGAATTGGTCCCTTCATATTGACCAATCTCGGGCACATACGTTGGAGCTTCTGGTGCATTTCGTCAATTTGTCGGTAGTACTTCTCCGCCGTAATCGTTTCGTCCGGATTCAAGAAGCTGTGATGGATGAGACCGGCCGCAGACCACCAAACAGTCACCATAACCTTTTTTGATGCAATTTCGGCTTCGGGAAGTGTTGTGGAGCTTCTCCGGCATCCAACCACTGTGCCGAACGTCGCCGCTTGTCGGAGAGGATCCACTTCTCATCACACGTCACAATCCACTCGAGAAATGGGTCGTTTTTGTTGCGCAGCAGGAGCGTAGAAGACACCTCAAAACGATGATTTTTTTGATTATCGTTCAATTCATGCGGCACCCATTTATCCAACTTTTTTGACTTCCCTATTTGCTTTAAATGGTGAACGACTGTTGAGTGGTCGACCTCGAGTTCAACAGCAACTTCTCGTGTGGTTTTGCAAGGATCGGCTTCAATTAAGGCTTTCAAATGTTCGTTATCAACCGCAGTCGGCTGGCCGCGACCGTCTTCATCTTCGAGGCTCTCGTCACCATTGCTGGGCCAAACGCATCAGTGATATCATGAGCTGTCTCGGCAGCTTTTCGGCCTAGTTTGAACTGGAACAAGAAAATCGTGCGGATTTGAATTTTGTCCATGGTGTCGAAAAGCCTGCAAAAAAAATGAATGAAGAGATTGAGAACGGTAACAAATAACACGATTCGATAGAGCGAAAAATGCGCTTCAAAATGATATATAACATGGCTATATATATATCAACGAATTAATTCAGAAATCATATATAAAAGTAACATATGTGAGAAAACGACATTATTTTTGCACCAACCTAATATATGCTTCCACATTATTTTAAAATTATTAAATTCATTAATTCTAATTGCTGCAAGAATTCTACACTTGCTTGTAAATTCATACCATTTGCTTTTAGTCATTCTAGAATCTTATGTTTGTATGTAACATCATACATACCTTCAATTAATTTTAGAAGGATCAATTCACCTTCTATAGACATTTCTTTCAGAGCCAGTTTTTCAAATTCATAATATCTTAATTCTTCTTTTAATTTGTGTAAATACTTTATTATGGTTTAATTGTTCTGTCTATTTTCCAGAAATTTTGTTCTCTTTGCAATAACTGTTTTTTTTTTTTTAAATAATGGTTGAAATTTTCCTTTATTTATCCTATATTTATTTTGGGGTATACCATAATGGATATTTTCTTTACGGCTTCACATCCTGCTGAAACCAAAAATAAATCAGTAATTTCATTCTCTCCTTCAGAAACTTCCTTGTCTTTTAGATTCTTTATCCTAGCCAACACCACGAAACATCTAATCCACATTTCTGTGTGCTCCAGTTCATCCAACATGGTTAGAAATCCTATCGGCAACACCATATTATTATGAAGTAAAAAAACTGTCTGGAATAGGTATTGTCAGGTCAACAGATGATAGCTCAACTGGCATTTGCTGTGGTGTTCTGCTTTTATAGTACTCATTCTCTAACATCCAGTAACCCCTTGTGTCTTAGTGGCATTACTGCCTTGCTTGAAGGTGAAATGATTAAAAATAACCTTCAGTTATAAGCTGGAGTTGAAAAAAATGTTTGGATAATTCAAAATCCTGAATAATTGAATGTCTAAATTATCAATGGAATAAAAACTCATTGCAAGAAATTTAACCTTTATTTCAAATAACAATGCTTTGTAAAGAACTTTTTCAAATAATTTTTTATGAAAAAAATGCTTCATTTTTTCTTTTGTTTCTAGCTGGCCACATGTTTTTTCTGCTGTTACCTCCCAAAGCTAGATTAAAGTAGATGAATTTGTAAGGGTGGTTTCTGGTTGAAAGTGCAACCAACTTAAGCATTTGTCAAACATAATCATTGCTTTGATGTGTGAAATTAAGCATTATGACTGCTGAACTTCAACATTTTTCATTCTATTTCCCATTGAAGCAGGGTTCATGTATGTCTGATAATCTCTGGCAAGACAAAACTAATAATTCAAACTTATTTTCTTTGTTTGAAAACAAGGAGGAAATTAGCAAGAATTAATTGAAGCAATTTTATCAGCCATTTTTATCAAGTGTTGAGTTATGGTTTTTTAAATTCTCAAAACACTTTTCTGCGTTGAAATATTAAAATAGTTTTGTTTCTGATAATTGAAAAATGTTCAAATGATTTCAGTTTTTCTCTTCATGTGCTGAGAATTGAAGTCAGGAAAATTGACATAAAGATAATTGAAGAATTACTCTATCGTATTGAGGGCAACAGGTTGTAATGAATGAGGTTGAGGACTTCTGAAGAAATTGAATTCAACATTTTCAAAAGGGATAAAATTTTCAACATTTGGAGCAACTTTACATATATATTTCTACATAAAGAGAGACAATATATGAAGCTATACATCAGTTTTTGTCTGTTTACACATATCTGAGAGTTTCATAAGCCATAATCTTTGGCATGACCAAGTTATGATAATTCAAATGTATGTTCTTTGTAAGAAAATTTTTGTGCCATGTCCCCTCAAGACATAAGTGATCATAGCTCTCCACAACTTCCTGTCCCTTGTAAATCTTAATAAATTTTGTCTTTCTGTTATTTCTTCTAAACCCTGTTCAACCATCCATTTACTCAAGCTCACTAAGTATTTTATGTGTTGTTTTCCTTGGTCTCTTTTGCCTTCAATCTGCCCTGTGAGTATCAGATTTTCCAAGCTCTCTTTCCTCTATATGTGCCCTAGATTCCTCAGCTGTCTCTTCCTGATGTTAAGTATAAATTTCCTTTTCATTTCCATTTTCTTTAAAACTTTGTTGATGCTCACATGTTTGAACCATGGTATCCTTAGCATCCTTCTGTAGAACCATGTTTCTGTTGTTTTAAGTCACTTTGAGGAGATTGTCTATACAGGCAGATAGATATCATGTTACAGTTTAGTACTCTTTTCTTTGTTTCTAACAATGATTTTCTGTCTCTTAATACTCTGCTTAGCTTTTGGAATGCATCTTTGGCCATACCAATGCACCTTCGGCTTTCAGTGTCACATTTTCCGTCCTCTGTTAAAACACTTCCCAGATATTTCAATTTCCACAATTGTTTGATTTTGGTATCTCCGTTGAAACAATTTTATCAGCATTTTTATAAAACACTGAGTATGGTTTTCTAAATTCTCAAAACACTTGTTTGAAATGAAATATTAGAATGGGTTCAGTTCAAATAATTGAAAAAATGTTCAGTTGATTTCAATTTTTTTTCATTTTATGTACTGATAATAAAAGTCTGGAAAATCTAATAAGTATTGTATTTGATTACTAAATCCTACTTATGGTTTAGCTCAATAATTTTTTTTCTTATAATTAATATAGAAATATTACCGAGTACTTGCAGTTTTGCTTTGATGTATGGGGGAAAGTAAATTTAGTTTGTAATCAGACATTTTCTTGTTAGTATTGCAAGCTGTTTACTTGGTATTGCTCTTTTACTGGTACAATTTGTAATTTACACTAAGTTTACTTCTTCAAATGAGTTGTGACGTTAATATCCTGACTTGCAGCAGGGGTGATGCTCGTAAATAAATGAATAAGACGTGGCATAAGAAATATAAATTTACTTATGCTGGCACATAAAAATAAATGCTTCTGGCTATGTTGGACATTCTTGTTTTGTTCAGTTTGATTTTGTGCATATTGTGACACTAATTAACCTTTCTCTGATTTATGGGCAGATAGAAGAAGAAAGATTTGGAAATATCCAGTCACTAGTTGTCTCCCTTTTATTTTGATGCAAAATACTCAAGTATAATTAAATAAAAGTAAATCTATTAATATTAGAGGCTTGTGCATGTGAGCGACACACTCAAATGACAAGGTGTGTTGACTTGATGGTTAGCAGATTAGACCAAAAATGGATTATTGCTGCCATATCTGACCTATCATGATGGATGGGTATTGGGACCGAAGCTCTCCCTAGACCTCAAGTGAAACTCATATATCCAATTTATTGCTAAAGATATTAGAAAAATGGTTGATTCATTGTACTGCTACAGTAAGTGTCTGGCTCCTCCTACTATACTTTAGAAGAACCAAATATTACCAAAAATGGAGTATTGCTACCATATCTGGACTGGAGCTGTCTAGTCATCACTTGCCTATCATGACAGAGTTGAAAAGCGTCTATGTGGTCTTTTGAGTGATGAATTATTTTTGATCTGGCAATCCCTTTATCGCAGAAGAAATATCACAAGTCTTGCTGCTTTGTTGCTATTTCCATGAAAAGTATTCAGACAAATTACATTCCTTAGTTCCATCAGTTCTAAACTTTATGGTTAAGACCCACCATTCTACATACATTGTAGTGAACCACCCTCATTCCCTTTGTATTCTATTGGTGAGGTGTATGTTTCACTCGAGCAGCTTCTTCATACTAACGACTGCTTTGTGGAACTGACTCTTAAGTGGATATTTCCCCAATAATTATAATCTTAACCTATTCAAGTATATGGTCAACCATTATCTTCCCCATATATCCCCATAAACTGTGCCTCTTACTCTATAGCTCTCTACCTCAAGTGGCTCTTGGACCTTGTACAGGATGAACAACATTGTTAAAAAATATCTATATATATATATATATATATATATATATATATATATATATAATGTCCTAGTGAGTTCTTTAATTCTCTTGAGCTGCATGGTGTTCTACCTAACAGGCTTCAATAAAAAAAATTGGAATACCTATCTTACTTCTCTGATACCTTTACCCCTCAAAGTTAATGAGCTTCTTTCACATGACGCTGAGACTACTCTCTTAATTGTCATCGGCAAGGTGTGTTCATTTCCAGGATCCCCGTAATCCAAACAGACTTGCCCTTTTGAATTCAAATAAATTCAGTTGCTGGTATGACTTGGTTTTAACATGATCCTCAATAAGACAGAAGAGCAGTCTCACAAAATTGCTGGTCCCAATTCAACTTTTATGATTTTTTTCCCATAGCAAGCTGGATTGGATTCCAAATAAACTTTTTTGTACTGGTGCCAAATGGATGTTGTGTACACAGAAACCTTATCAAACTAAGGATTTGCATTGTTTTGGACATTAGTGCCAACCGTCCTTAATCATGGGACAATATCCTAGTGGATTAAAGTGTTGGTTTGTGAATTTGGCAACATCATAATTGTGAGTTCAATCCCTAGGTCAGGCAGTGTATTTGGATTCAGTAGAAGTTGGGTGAGCAATAGCTGAGCAGTCATGGAACAGGAACAATCAGCCTCTCAGAATTAAATAAAGGATTCAATTTGAAGTTCCATATAGGTTATCCAGATTGACATACATCTGATGAAAGCCAATGGGCACAACAGCCAAAATGTTGTTATAATATGAACAAAGATGAAGACAGTAGTCTGCATGTAAACAATGTAAATAATAACTCTTCCCAGAAATTCAAATATTCAGTAGCAGCTACTTTTTTTTTTATGTGTAAATACTTTTTCATTTATCTAAAAAAATATGTTAATAAAACATTTTTCTCCTGGACAATGCCAAATACTCCTGCTAGTTATAGATATATGATAGCTTTATTCTGTTTATCAGTATCTATTCAAAACTTGAGCAATCATGGTTATTCTTAAGTCTGTGTTTTCTTATTCTAAGCAATACTTGCTTCTTTACAGTCCCTATTAGCTTTTGTGACATTTGTTCCTATATACATATATACTTAGATTTGTAGAGTACGATGTTTGCTGTGTTCCTTTCCTTTTATCAGATGGTACTTGAAAAAATTCTTGATCTGACCCACTTCCCAAAATCTGATCAGATGACCAAACACCAGATTTTTTTTTTTTATTGTCTTGGTTAGAGCAAGAACTTTTCAGCACGTATGTGTCCTGTTAGTGTTAAATTTCACAAACCTTACTTCCTTATTATCAGTTCTAAACATTTAAGCTGTCTCTTTCTGATTGTTAGCAACCGTTTTTTTTTTTTTTTGCAGTTCCTACTCTCCTTAACACATTGACTGCCAACCATTAGATAACTTGTGGTAGGCAGTTTTTATTATGACACTATGAGTTATCTCCTGCTTGACATTTTCTGATACATTTGTATCTGCAGTCACCAATGAGTTTATTCATAATGATACTTTTATTGGGAAAACAATGTTAACACTTCAGTTGAAGCTATAAATGAACTAAAAAAAATTTTCTTATTGCTCACGTTGGCTAATATAAAGTCAGATTTTGTAAGTGACCTCTGGCAGTCAGTGTTAAAAGTTCATTTGTCATATGTTCTGGCCTTGCTATTTGTCAAAATTGGTCAGTAAGATCAAATATCAATCACTTCAATTTTTTTGTCATTTGTGATTAAATTTTCCAGCTTTCACTGCCATATCAATAGCAAGTTTGTTTCTGAGGACATGTATCTACCAAGACAGCTTGCAAATCCCTATTACAGCTCAATTCACAGATTTCACCCGTGGTTTATACTACAACTAAGCTGAGCTGACCAGTTTCTTGGAGAGAGCACATAATCAGGTGTGATCAATTTTTTTGAACTAGGCCAGCATGTTCAGACCCTTGGTCACAATGACTTGGGACTGCATGCTAGCACAACCATTAACAGCTTCCAAATAGTTCCATCTACCCAATTTTGCTCACAAGGCTTGAGTTAATCCATGACATGGTTTTCAGGCACTTTCTAATGATGCAGTACACTGGGATTGCCTCTCTAGGCCAATGTTATCAAGAAGTCACCTCCCTGACAAAATAACCTTGGTGAGATTTGAACCCAAGTCTCATAGCCAGAAAGCAAACATTCTAACCACTTGTTCATGTATCCACTGCCATATAGGGGGTTGGATATTACATCAGTCAGTTAAGGGCCACATGTGATACATACTTGAGTAATCTTTTGATACATGACTAATGTTGCTATTTCTTTCTGTGGTAGACTGGTTGCCAACCAGGGATAAAGAACCCAGTCTGTCCTGCTGTTTAACCCATAGCTGGGGGAAAAGAGATGGATTTATATCCTTCCAAATGGTATTTGGGCATGTGAATATAACAAACTTAAATGGAATTTGAACTTGGCTCTCTGAGTTCTCATTCCAAGCTGATATCTATTATACGACAACACACATCCAACACATTACATAGGTGTCCAGTACTCCTCTTTTTCCTTCCTTTCTTTCTTTCTTTATTCTAAATGTTTTCCCCTTAATACCTTAGTTTTTGAAAAGCCTCTTTCACAATTTCAATACATCTTTGAATTTCTGTGTCACATTTACCATCATCTATTATTACACTATCCATAGTTGAATTTATATTCTTGCTGATTTAGACGACATCACTAATGCTTGACTGACACTTTGGAAGAAATGCATTTTTTTTTTTTCAAAATTTATTATAACAGTTACTAATAGTTACTAATAGTTATATGCTTATTTAAATTTTCTTATTTTATAGTTCAGAAATTTTTATTCATTTCTGAATAAAAATAAAAAAAAAAAATTATTTTATACCTATTTCTGTATAATATAGTAAATAATTAATATTGCATTGTAGATGATTCACATTGGAGGCATGGTGGAGTAATGAATAGTGGCTCATTTTGAGGATTCAGAGCCAAGTTCAAATTCTAGTTGAATCCATTACATTTGCTTATGTGCTAATACCCTTGGGAAAGGTATGAATCCTCTTCTTCTCCCTCCAGCTATGGCTAAATAGCAGGACAGACTGGGTTCTATAGTCTTGGATGGCAACTGGTCTACCGCAGAAGGAAATGGCAACCTACTGCAGGGTAAAATCTGCCTCGTCAGTCATCTATCAAAAGATACAAGATCACATAAGCGTGTATCATGCATTACACATAACTGACTGACAAATATAAAATTATTCTTGTAAATAAACAATGTAATTGTGTTTAACATTTTTGTTGTCTCTTCTCAAAAAAAAATGTATAAATTCAGTTTCATATTTTGGGGCTTTATTAAAATTCTAAAAATAGTTTTTTAAAACAAAAGAAATACCAAGGGAGTATACAGTAGTAGCAGTGTTAAGAGAAAAAAAATTCCTTTTGACACACTGTTTTTTGAAGGTATGTTTGTTAAACTTTGCCAAAGTTATCTTGCAACGTGATAGATAACCTAAAAATTTATATTGGAAAATACAGGTGATGGTTACTATTTTTTGAGTATTTTATCAATGTGTTAAAATATGCAGCAAACTAGTTGAATATATTAGGTTGGTGCAAAAATAATGACGTAATAATGTCGTTTTTTGACATTAAAAAATACGTCAAAAAACAACATTATTATGTCATTATTTTTGCACCAACCTAATGCCTTCTTTTCCATGATTTTTACAATTTCTTGTAATGGAAACTTCATATGATTTTTATGATTTCTTTCACAGGAATATTGTTAGCCATGAATTTTTCTAATGGAACTTTCTTATCCATGATTTTATATAATTTCTTTTACTGGATCATTTTTATCCATGATTTTTATATAATTTCTTCTATTAGAACTTTCTTATCCTTGAGTTTTATAAAATTGTGTTTTTGCTGGAATCTTCTTATCCATGATTTTTATATATTAGGTTGGTGCAAAAATAATGACATAATAATGTCGTTTTTTACGTTAAAAAATACGTCAAAAAACAACATTATTACGTCATTATTTTTGCACCGGCCTAATAATAAATAACTTATTGTTTCTATTTGGTTAAGTTTTCAGTTAAAAACATTTGCTCCTTACAGTGAAGTATTTTTTCATATGTATTTATGTTTACAATTCCAATGTTTTCCTTGATAAAGAAGAAAAACTTCTATTTACTTTTGACAGGGTGGAGATGAGTTGACAGTCACTGTTGACAATTTGGATTTACCTTCAACTGCAGAATTCTTTATTTTATACACCGGATCAAAAGAACGCCGGGTTACAAGAGCACAAAGAATCAACAGTGCAACATTCCAAGGAAATATTCCAGGTTAGTTTCATTTAAATTTATTTAGTTATGTGTATATTGCAACATTTGATACATAAATTCTATACTAAAAATGCAATATTAAAAACATTAATTAAAAACAATGTATTTATCCGGATTTTTAAAAATTGTTTTTTTTAGGTTTGAAATGTTCTGAAGATGAAAATGAATGCCAAAATTGTTTGAGAAAATGAATGCCAAAATTGTTTGAGAAAATGAATGCCAAAATTGTTTGAGAAAATGAATGCCAAAATTGTTTGAGAAAATGAATGCCAAAATTGTTTGAGAAAATGAATGCCAAAATTGTTTGAGAAAATGAATGCCAAAATTGTTTGAGAAAATGAATGCCAAAATTGTTTGAGAAAATGAATGCCAAAATTGTTTGAGAAAATGAATGCCAAAATTGTTTGAGAAAATGAATGCCAAAATTGTTTGAGAAAATGAATGCCAAAATTGTTTGAGAAAATGAATGCCAAAATTGTTTGAGAAAATGAATGCCAAAATTGTTTGAGAAAATGAATGCCAAAATTGTTTGAGAAAATGAATGCCAAAATTGTTTGAGAAAATGAATGCCAAAATTGTTTGAGAAAATGAATGCCAAAATTGTTTGAGAAAATGAATGCCAAAATTGTTTGAGAAAATGAATGCCAAAATTGTTTGAGAAAATGAATGCCAAAATTGTTTGAGAAAATGAATGCCAAAATTGTTTGAGAAAATGAATGCCAAAATTGTTTGAGAAAATGAATGCCAAAATTGTTTGAGAAAATGAATGCCAAAATTGTTTGAGAAAATGAATGCCAAAATTGTTTGAGAAAATGAATGCCAAAATTGTTTGAGAAAATGAATGCCAAAATTGTTTGAGAAAATGAGAAGAAAAAAATTTTTTAATTAGAAGTTAATAGAGCTGGGCTTTTATACAGAAATATTTTTGTTAGTCTATGCTTCATTACAAAATATTAGGTCGGTGCAAAAATAATGTCGTTTTCTCACAAAGTTGAATGTCAAAAAACGACAATATTTTTGCACCAACCTAATACTTGCAAACCATTAGCCTGATTGAACTGGAAATATCTTTATTCTTCAGATTGGTACATTTTAACAGTATTGCTCTAATAAACATGATACTCCATTTTTACTATGTAAAGGTAAGAAATGCAAACATACATACATACATCTGATTATAATTATTGCATAGAAACTTTTGCATTATCCCACCAATGAGTAGGAAGTGAATAATTTGTACAGTGAAATGTTCTATTGACTTCCAATAATTATATATGTTTAGAATTCGGTAAAAACCCTATTGATTGTTCTTGCTTGTAATATTCTGTGGATGATGGAAATAAATATTGAAATATCAGAGTAAAGTATGTTTTGGGTCAATCAAATTATGTTTAACATCTTTGTTGATTTAAAATTTGTCCAATAGACAAGATTCTTTTATGTTGTTCTTTTTAATTTAAAACATTTTATGCAAGATGGTTAACTTATGTTCATATTTTGGAAGGGAATACTTACATGAATTTGGTTCAAGGTCAAACAGTTGCAAATAGAAGTAGAATCATTTTTTTTATTTTTTTTTTTATCCCTATTTGAAATATGGGGACATTTTCCTATGGAAAATAAAAATTTGAAATTTTTTTCTCTTGGTAACTATTTCAATTATCAAGAAGCTTACAGTTTGTGCTTTTGTGCAGACTTTCTTTAATGGAGAGGTATCTGACCTGTTTAAACCAATGGTGAACACAATATTGCTACTTTCAGTCAAGACCCCTTAACTTTTATCTATAGCTTATATATGATGGTTGCTTGATTTTTTTTTTAAGTACTTCTTTTTAACCCTGCTTATGGCATATGCTACTTAAATATCACATGTCATCAGCGGCATTCAAACATACATCTCTATCTATAAAAGGCAGGATGTGTGTGTAATGAATGCACGACTGCAATTTTTGACAGATTTGCACCAAAATTTACATGCACATGCTCCAAGTTAGCAGGAAGGCCAAGACTGACTTTGCATTTCCCAACTCCCATCAATAGTGGAAATAATCAATTTTTTCATGCTTCTACGGCAGTTTTCATGTAGTTTGCGGCCATTTTCTACTGGCCAGAGTGAGAGCCAATAGCTGGCTGCCACAAATAGGCAGGAAGATTCTATTGGCCAGCATGAGAGCCAACAGCTGACTGACACAAATGTTAACTAGCATGCTAAAAAATCGATAGCTGCATTCGTCACAAATGGAAAAAATTTAAATTTGCATGGCACTTTACTCCATTTGGCTCGTTTGCTTGCTTAAACTCAATGTTGATTCTGATTCTGCAGAACTGGGTTGGGTGTGAAAAAGTATTTGTTGTTAACATTCTTTTTTCATTTGGTTTCTCCAGTTACAAGTCCTTTTTTTAAAGCTGATCATTTTGTGTTCATTTTGTTTAGTTCTTTTTTTGTAACAGATTTAATGTTTACTATAGAGCTTAGAAAAAATTCGCAGTGCGAGATAGGCAAGAAGTAAGGCATGTAGCAGCATCAGCACGGCAAAGGGCACTCCTTTAAAGGCAAAGAAGGGCAAAAATATTTTAAGTCAAGTGATAGCGATTGCTGTATGAGTCGTATGATTTTTGAATCAAGCACAGGCAACTTCGGGCCATGCTGCTAGTTTATTAATAAAAATATAATTTCTTGATTAAATTCTGGCAACATGAATGGACTAGGAATGTCACTCTTTATCATACACATTACATTGTATTGTTATTTCTAAAATGACTAAATCTTTTTTTTCACTATATGGTACATATAAACAGTTTGGTGGGCATTGAGAAATGTAGGTAATGTGTATGACTAAGAAAAGTCATTAACATTCCAAATTCTGTTTGGACAATTGAACCTTTTTCAATAGACTGAAGAAAATTTACAAAGAAATTTAAGATTAATTTATTTCTTTTCATTATTTTTAATTTCATAATGCATTTACTTTAGTCAATATATGCTACACTATCTTCAAGTGATATTTTTTTTTAAAATAAAGCTAAATAAATACGTACAGCTGTCTCATTACTTTAAAATCTAAAATGCTATAAATAATAAATTAAACTCAGTTTTTATTGCATAGTCATAAAATAACACTTTATGGTGATTAAAATTATTTTTGTTAGAATTATGATGTTTATAAAATTGAAAATTAATTTATGCTGGCTTTTTTTCTTTTTCCTCTCCCCACTACAGATATCTTGGTACCACTGTTTAAACAGTCTATATTAGAGATAATTGTGACCATTACTATAAATCTTTTTATTCCAAAATTTTACTGAGCTGCTATTTAAATCCTGTTTTTGTGCCAAATCATTGACAAAGTCTACATTTACTTGTATTGTAATTCTCTTTAACATTCTTTGGTCTTGCTTGTTGCTGAAATATTGACTTCTCTTTTACGTCTGAGCGCCTCTTTAAATAACTTTTCTCAATTATTTCCAAGAATTGCATACTCTTGGCTAGAAATAACATATAGAATTTCCTTTTTTTTGTTTTTTGTTTTCTCATTCTTCTAGTTTTTTTTTTTTTTTTTTTTATCATTTCACCCCATTCAAGGCAATGATGCCACTAAGATGCAAAGGGCTATTGGGAGCAAAAGGAAATGAGAAAACCTTATGATGAATCACATAAGGAGGAAAGAGGACATGGAAAATTTGATACTCACATGATAGATTGAAGGCAAGAGATAATATAAAGACAAAATTTATTAACAGCTATAAAAGACAGGAAATTGTGGAGAGTCATGATTGCCGATGCCCTGAAGTGATACAGCACATAGAAGTTCAGCATTGATTTTTTATAAATAGATCCGAAGGATATAAGCCATATAAACATATTTGATTAACATTTCTTTAGCATTCTTTTGGTTCTCGTTAATGAAATATCAACTTCTCTTTTGAGTCAGAGCATCTCTTTAAATAACTTCCCCTATTAATTCCAAGTATTGCATTTTTGGGCTGAAAGTAACACATTTTGAATAAAATTGGATTTATTTTTCATTTTTCCATTTTTCCATTTTTTTTTTTTTTTTTTCTTTTAATCATTTCACCCCAGTCAAGGCAATAATGCCACTAAGCTGCAAGGGGGTTATTGAGAGCAAAAGGAAATGAGAAGACGTTAGTGAGAAGAAAGTACAATAAAAGATCAGGATTCAGGAAGATAGAAAATGGAAATTGACATTGCATTTAGATTTTGGAGATCGCAGGCAGCAGGGAAGCAAAATCCAAGAGAATTCCACAAAGGAAAAAGAAATTATTAGAATAGAACTTACACTTATGTTTAGATATTTCGACAGTAAAAGGATAAGACCTAGTTACCAAATGGTTCATGCAGTTGAGGTACCAAGAAGGAAAGCTCATTAGAACAATCGCCATGAAAATATTTGTAGAAAAGGCCATATTGTGGCAGAGAGAAAGTCAAGATGCTAGGTCAGGACTAATTATAGAACTTTCTTCGAATTTTGTCAAGAATCTCAAGAGATATATAGCAGGAGCATCAGACCAGATATGATAGTAATATTCAATGTACAGGTGAATGAGAGATTTATATTAGGTTGGTGCAAAAATAATGTCGTTTTTCTCACATAGTAACATATGCGAGAAAACGACATTATTTTTGCACCAACCTAATAATTTATCCTATTTGTTCATTCTTCATTCTCTCAAATTGATTCTTCACTATTGCTTCATTTACTCCCCTTACTGATTTTTCTATTTTTTTTCAGTTATTCTATCCATTTTTCCATCTTTTTATTCGTCATACTCATAATTCAATCCTTTCTTTTTATTTTTTCATCTTTCTTTCTTTTTTACTTTCCCTCCTCCTCAGAAATTCATTTGAATAACAGACATAGCCTAAAACTAACATTAGACACAATGCTTCATCCCGCCCCCCAAATTCAGTATAATTACTGTTGTTATCATTCTTACTGGACACCTGCCAGTGGAAATGGCTAAGCTGTTTGTTTTATCTGCAAGATGAAGGTTTATCTTGGCAAATTTGTAGACAGAATATATTCTCAATTGCATTTTCTGCTTGGTGGGCAATATTCTAGGAGAGGATTTAAAAAATGCAATATTTCTTCGTGCTTAAAACAAGTTGATATGTCCTTGATAGTGAAGTAATTAATTTATTTTATAAGGTATTTGGTTTTCAGTTAAAACTTTCTTTTTTAACAGGTTTACCTTTTATTGGGATGGTAAAATGAATTCTGGTTTCAGACTAGTCATTAAATTTTATGTTAAACTGATATGAAAGTTTCCAGCAATTATGGGAAGAGGCTGAAAAAGACATATTAGTTATTCAAATGATTTCAGTTTCATGTTTTAAAGTATGCTCTGAGAATGCATTCAATTTTGCTTTGGTTTAAGCATTAAAAAATTAAAAACTGTGTTCATCTCGATTGATCAAAAGGAATTGCACAACAATCCCTCAAAATACACACACACACACACACTGCTTCAATTAATAGACTAGTTTGACATTATATACATACTTAATATGTCTGACATTGTATACATACTTAATATGTCTGACATTGTATACACACTTAATATGTCTGACATTGTATACACACTTAATATGTCTGACATTGTATACACACTTAATATGTCTGACATTGTATACATACTTAATATGTCTGACATTGTATACATACTTAATATGTCTGACATTATATACACACTTAATATGTCTGACATTGTATACATACTTAATATGTCTGACATTGTATACACACTTAATATGTCTGACATTGTATACATACTTAATATGTCTGACATTGTATACACACTTAATATGTCTGACATTGTATACACACTTAATATGTCTGACATTGTATACATACTTAATATGTCTGACATTATATACATACTTAATATGTCTGACATTGTATACATACTTAATATGTCTGACATTATATACATACTTAATATGTCTGACATTGTATACACACTTAATATGTCTGACATTATATACATACTTTCATAGCTATTCGGTGCTATTGCACTATGTATTTATCACATTTTTTCTAATGCAGTGTACTCACTAATCTTTCAAAATTGATATAAAGAATAAAAATTTAGTATAAAGTAAAACTTTATTGCACATTTGTCTATTTATTACAAAATATTTATTAAATGCCCAGCCTACCAATCTTTAAATAATATCAGCTATTGTCATTAAACAGTAAAACATCAAGCTAAGTTGTTCATTCAAATATGGGTGAAAAACTCAAATATAGGTGCAAACAGAACTGGATTTAAAAAAAATTAACAGCCTCCAAAACAAATTAAGTGCAGTATAATTTTTTCTAAGTAAATCCAAAGGATATCAGCCATAGAAGCATATTTGATTAACACTTCTTCTATGTACCATGTCTCTTTTGGAGATTGGTAATCATGATTTGATACATTTTTAGGTCCTTTGTAGTTCTTAGTAAAGTTTGACTTTTTGTCATCTCTCCTAAACCCTGTTCTGCCATCCATTTACACGAGCTTGTTGAGGTTATATGTGGTTTTCTTCTCTTTTTCCTTTAATCTATCCTGTGAGTATCAAATTTTCCAAGCCCTCTTTCCTCATTATGTGCCTTAGAAATTTCATCTATCTCTTTCTGATGTTATGTATAAGTGTCGTTTTTGTTTCCATTTTCTCTAAAACTTCATTGTTGCTCACATGTGCAGTCTATGGAATTCTCAAGATTTTTCTTCATCTATGATGAGTTTGTCCAGCATTAACTGCTGTGTAAGAGGACTGGTACCATATAACTGTTTAGTATTTTTTTTTTCTTTCTTTCTAAGAAAATTGTTGTAACCTAGAAAAGGTTACTGAATGATGAATAACCAAAATGGAGTTTAGAAATTAAATGATAATCTTTATAACATCAACGACTATCTGGGAATAACTGGTTTGATGCTGGTGACCGGCTGATGTGAAGCTATGTTCCCCTAACACTAATCCCGGCCACTCAGGGTTCGAAGACACAATTCATATATAACCATCACTGTTATATAACCTGCACCCTACATATTTTGAGAAAAAAAGTCGTGGGTTATAGTCCAGAAAATATGGTAATTGAGGAATAGGTGAGCCGAGTTCAATATTCCAGTCGGACCCATTGCATTCACTTATGTGCTCGGGGAAAGGCGTGAATTCTCTTCTAATCTCCTCACTCCAGCTTTGGGTAAATAGCATACTTGCTAGCAGTTTGAAATAGGTAAACCACTGCTAGTGGTGAACTACTTAGACAGCATATTACCCCCACTTACAATAGTGTCCAATGTATTTATGAAGATTTAGACATACCCATTAGTGTTCATAGGTACAGTATATAACAAAAATTTTCCTGTTTCTTGATATTTTGCTTAGCTTTTAGAAGATAACCTTCACTCTTCCAATGCATCTTTGTGTTCTGGTGTCTTATTTTCTGTCTTCTGTGAAAACAGTTCCCAGATACATTATTGTAATTGCTCAATATTGGTATCTCTAATTCATAATTTGTATGTTGAGCTGATGAAATAATAAAACTACATTTTTTTTTATTTATTTTTTTTATTTTTATTTTTTTTGTTTATTTTTTTTTTATTTATTTATTTTTTTTTTAAGCATTGCGTCCCGAGCAAGGCATGAAGCCACTAGGATGCAGGGGGGTTGCAGAAGATTTGGAGCAAGAGCAGATAGGAGTGATAGAAGAAAGGATGACGGGAAGGATAGTGTGTAGATCAAGGTAACTGGAGATGTCGATTGACATTACATTTGAATAGTTGGAGATCATAGCTATCAGGGAAACAGTAATTGGGAAGGGTGTTCTACAGGCGAGAGGTGCAAGGTATGAAGCTATTGGAGTAGAAGAGACGGCTACATTTAAAAGTTTCTACAGTGTAAGGGTGAGAGCGGGATGCCAGCCTCGTAGGGCGCTTGAATTCATGGAGACTGGGAACCAGTGAAAGCAGCTCATCAGAGCAATTACCATGAAAGTATTTGTAGAAGAGACAGAGAGAGGCGACGGCGGGTCTGTGAGATATCCAAACCTCAGAGACCTTCTCAAGGTAGGACTAAAAGATCACACTCCTCGCAATAATTAACTTAAACAAATAACTGCTAAAAATGAAATCCAACATTTAAATAATGAAATCCAAAAACAAGAGATGTCAATACATCTGGGTTTATTCTCCTTCTCGATAATATCTGATAAATGCATAAACCTATCCAGCCATAAATATACAGTAGAACCTCAGTTTAACAGAACAATAGGGGTGAGGGTCATCCATTAAAGCTGTTTATCTGTTAAATTGATACACATTTTGTGGCCTAAAAACACTCAGTACAGTACAAAATTATTGTAAATAAATGTAAATACAGTATATTATATGTGTATTTTATTTTTAAGTTACCATATAGTAACTTAAAATAAATTGTACACTCTCACACACAGAGATGCTGTGTATGTTACATTATGCCATGGAAACTCCTGACTCCATCTTAATAAGTTTTAATATGTCAACAATACTAAGGATAGTACATTTCCTTTTCTCACCACCATTATTATTGGATGCCATATTGAAGGGCTTGACAGAAAACAATACTGTATACAGTACCAAAATCAGTATAAAATGTTTGAGAGACGATGCATGTGTGTACACGATGAGTGCTCAAGTAAACAACAGCGGCTATTTCTGGAACTACCAGTCTCTGTTGATTGTGCCAGTGAACAACAGTGGCCAAATCTGGAACTAATGGACTTTGCTCACTACATGCGGGCATTTTGAGTTCCAGCCAGACAGTACCATTTTTGCAGATTTTGTCCATTAAATCTGGAGGCCATTGGTTCCGGGACTGTTAATTTTGGGGTTTTACTAATATATATATATATATATATATATATATTTGAATATATTTGAAACGGTACAGAAGCGTATTAAGGCATTAAAAACAAGAAATTTTATATTATGGACCATGATAGATTTAAAATAAAACAAACACCAGTCGACCGGTTTTTTCTTTGGGTGATACCATTCGTAACACGTATGGGTCTTCGATTGCGGATCACTTTATAAAGAATCCTACTTGTGCGTTGAATTTCAGTGTGAACTGGTTTTCTGTTTTGGCCAGTTCGCACTCGCTATTCCATCTTAAGGTGTTGGAGACGCTTTACATCAGGTTCAGGCAACCTACTCTTTGTAAACAAAGAGATTGTTTGCTTGGACTTGCTGTGCTGCGTTTCTAGCATCTTGGTTGGTATAACTTTTATAATAATTTATTTCTTCCTGTCCAATCATTCATGTCATGCATAACAGACTTCTTTTTCTTTTCCTCATAATTTCCCCGTTAACAGTTCTGATGAGAGGGGACAAAACCGGTCGACTGGTGTTTGTTTTATTTTAAATCTATCATGGTCCATAATATAAAATTTCTTGTTTTTAATGCCTTAATATATATATATATATATATATATATAATTAATGAATCAAGCTTTTGATTGGATTAATATCTAGAGAGGCAGTGTCCATTCCATTACTTTTTTTTTTTTTTTTTTTGGCAAGGTCGGCAATAATCAGGTTTTACAGAATCTTGAGCAGCATTTACATTCATGAATGTATTCTTTAACTCAAAGCTTTTTGGCTGTGAAAGAAACAGAAATCTAACTGAATTTGAACTTGGCTCACTTATAAAATTTTAGCAACATCAGTTAGTTAATACTAATTTTATTGCAAACACATCAACTTGTATAAAATCTGAAACCGTAAAAAAAAAGAAAAAAAAGATTCTGCTTTTGATTAAATGAAGACTTTTCTGGCATCTGGAATTGTTGAAATGACTAACCAAACAAGAAGTATAGCTGCTTCTCTTTTGACAGATGATGTCAGTGTTGTTTACAAATCTTAAGTTAATCAATCAGGATCAATAACCTATGTGATATTCTTGCTAATCATCTCTTTATGGCAGGTGTATGTGTGTATATTTATTTGTTTTTACCCATTTCATTAGATAGGTAAATATTTGCAATGTATTTCATTGTTAGGTATTTGTGTATTTTGGAATATGTGTTGAAACATCTGTTTCGTTGACAGATTTGTAAATATATATGTAAGTATTTTGGTTTGGTATATTTGTTTTTGACAGTATAGGTAAATTTGTTTTCACACACAAGTACACACAAATTTTATTCAAGGAAACTATGCCCACTTTTAAAAGCATAATTAAAATTTTAATGTTTCCTGACATATTGTTATCAATGGGAACGCATTTTCTGTCTCAGAAATTTTAGGCAAAGTGAAGAGCCAAGCTCTGATTAATAAATTAGGCACTGATGACTGAATTTTTTATGCTTATGTGGACATATATATTGATTAAACTTTTAATGTTTTTAAAAAATTCTATCATTAGTAAAGACATGTCTCTGTGTCTTTTTTTTCTTTATTAAATATTCTATTCCTTTGAAATGTATATTGCAGAATAGTTTTATTTGGGTAAAATGCTTTGAACATACAAGCTTAACTTATTGGGAAAAAAATGAATGTAAAACCACATCTGTATATGGTAATGATCTACTGTAGTGGGAAATAGTGAGTAACGTACCTAATCAGATTGTGTAAAGGTATGGCCAAAAAGATAGTGGGAGTGATAATAAAAAGACGAGCACTGCTATGAGTTAGGATGGATAGGAAGTTGTAGAGAGTCATGACTGCCTCCTGGAAGGATTGTGCACACAATTGTCAGTTATTTGTTTCTGAGAACACCTTTTGGCTAGTTCCTTGTTTTAGATATATGCTCAGCCACACTTGTGTTTCTTTTACACCCACAGGTCAACTTGTGGTTTATACTGTAACTATGCGGTGGTTAGTTTCAGAGAGTGAGCGTGAGCGAGTGTGCATAACATGGCCTGATCACCAGTTTGAGCAAGGCCAGTATGCTCAAACCCTGGATCATGATGATTATGCTATCACTATCATTGATGGCTTTAAACAGGTGGTATACACAACATAAACATCTCAAATGAGTTTATTACATTTTGTGCTTGGAGTACAAAATTTCTATCCTTCAAAATTGATTTAAAAAATAAGGTTATTTCCTATTTGACTGATTTTGAAGAAATGTGTATAATATCTGGTGAAACATGGGAAACTATCAGCAACTTGGCAGATGAATAGACTGAGATGTATGTTAAAATTCCTTGAACTTTTGTGTTTGTAGTCTGTTTTTTTTTTTAATCTCACCAGAATTAGTTTGTCAGGAAGGTTACTTGATGTTATCGGTATGGGAAAGTAATTCCAGTATGTGGTACCATTGGAAAATGATTGAAAATCATAAGTTAACCCAAGGCTTGTGAATTGAGAAGACAGAACTGTTTGGAAGTCATCAATGATTATGCTAACACAGTCATTGTGACCGAGGGTTTGAACGTACTTGTTCAAACGTCTGATCATGTTATATTATACGCTCATTGGCCATGGTTAAATGTAATTGGCAGAAATGCCCAACAAACAGAATTGACAAGAAACAATAACAAAAGAAAGATGCAAAAATACTACTAAGCAAGCATTACATGCAAGACAAAAGTAGGCAAAGCAACAGTGTAATAGGTCAAAAAACTCACAAACCAAACTAAGAATGGTGTTAACACACAAAAAGATATACAAACAAGTGATCACAGCATTCTGATTTCAAGACAAGAAAGAACAAAGTCAGATGAGACTGAGACGTGGTCAATTTTATTGGTTAGGAAGAAATCCCAGTATGCATTATGTTTTGTCTATAAATTTGAGGAGGAGGATATTTAAAAAAAATCTTGAATTCATGAATTGGAACCAACAGGATTTTTTATTTTAATTTTATTTTATCTATTTACTTATTTTTTTTAGAGCTTCTTGTTTACTGATGTCTGGTTTTCGTACATCCATGCATTGAGAGTGCCTCTCGATTGAGAAAAATACTGGTTTTATATAGCTCTTCCAGTCCCAGACCCACACTGACTATTGGCTAATACCTGCCCCGTATCGTTCATATGCAAATAGTCAGCGCCACCTACTCTAAGTAGAAGTTTTTTTCTCAACAGCCCATTGTGGAAGGGGATGCAACTCCTAGTGTTTACAGGACCACATACAACCAAATTAAAGTTTTTTATTGTGCTGACCCAATTCTCTGTTACAGACTTTTCAATACACCCTCTTATATATCTGTATCTATTTACATAGGTTTATAAATTTGTTAGGTGTGAATTTTATAACAGTTATTGGTGCATTAAGTGAATGTGGCAAGCCAAGTTTAATTTCTGCCTGATTTGATTTTGTTCACTTTGTGCTACTGGCCTTAGAAAAGGCAAGAATCCATTTTCTTCCAGCTATAGGTTAAATTGCACGGCAGACTTGATGTGAGAACCAGTCTAGAAGAAGGAAAATTCTGAATTCAGTACCAGCCAGGAGTAGTCTCTGCCAGACTATCTTACTCGAGATGCACCCACTGCTTCTGTTGCAATTGTACATGTGGTGTCCTGACAACCCTAATGGGTTTTAAGACTCATGACATGGCAAATATGTTACATTTGCTTGAGCTGCATTTTTAAAAAAAATAAACATTATTTTTTGTTTTTTATCTTTGCAAGTAAATAGCTTTGAGTAAGCATGTAAATATTTAAAAGTTGCCTTGCATGCTTTTAAATCATTCCTGTAAATTCTCTGCAGAAAGATAAGTAATAAGTCTGTTTTGTTACAGATTGTCAGTTCTCTGACATTAATTTATCTTTAGAGTTGAATGCATCTCTACCTATCTTTGGTTACTTGATACTGTTTAATGTCTTCTCTTCATATTTTTTACTCAGTGGTTCTGCATTTGTTGATTTTATTTTTTCATACTCATTTTTTGATTTCTTAGTACTCATTAGTGTTAATGAAGCTATGCAGAACTAATTTGACTGGAGTGATTAGTTGTTGCCAACTTTCAATGTATTTGCTTTGAGGAATTGCTGTTTTAGGCAATTTAGTCTTCTATGTTACTTGACATTATATAATCTGGTTGGATCTTTTTTTTTTTTTTTTTTTTTTTTCAAGGAATGAAGGAAACATAAATCTTTCGAATACATGTTCCACCAGGTGAATTTCTACTCTATAATAATGATCAAGTTAGGTGTGAAATTGCACACTTAAAAATAGAAGATATATTGCGCAAAATCATACACACACACACACACACATATATATATATATATATATGCAACACACACAGGAGGAAAATGAATCTGTTTGCTCCCAACTGCCAGTAAGATATTTGATGTTATGGGGCAGACAGTGAAGTTTGTTCAATTCTATTTTCGTTAATATTTATTTATTTTATAAATAAGATGTATTTAGACAGCAAGAATTCATTCAAACAAGCTTTGTTAAATTCAATCAACAAGATCTGTTTATTTATTTTTTTATTGTTCCAATTTCGAAACAAGATGTTTCTTGGAGTTGAAATTATGTCCAAAGTTAATTATTTTTTGTTTTATTTTTCTGCTTGTCTTTTTTTGTTCAAGTACATTTGACTATCTCAGTCATTATCAAGAAATGCGTATTGTCAGTATGGTAAACAAAAAATATAAAATCTTTTCAAAGTTATATCATATGTAACAGTTAAATGGGAAAACATATACCAAATATTTATAAATGTAGATGTGTGGAGTTAATTCTATGTGTTTTTGTTATATATATATATATATATACACACACACACACACACACATACACAATATTCTGTTGAAGCATTTGAGGAATCTGTTACGTAATATCAGTACTCTTGTATAGCAGTGAATGCTTGGTAATTTCATTACAGATGAAGAGACTTGAGGCAAAAGAAATGTGGTTCTCCAGAAGGATGCTGAGAATACCATGGACTGAACATGTGAGGAATGATGAAGTTTTAGAGAAAATGGAAACTGAAAGGATACTTATAATTAACATCAGGAAGAGATAGTTGAAATTTCTCTGGCACATCATGAGGAAAGAGTGCTTGGAAAATTTAGTATACACAGGACAGATTGAGAGAAAGAAGAAAATGTATAACCTACCTAGTGAACTTGAGTAAATTGATAGCGGAGGAAGGTTTAGGAAATATAACAAAAAGATAATAGGCGGGAAATTGTGGAAAACCATGTTTGCCAAAATCCTGAAGTGATATGGCACCTAGAAAAGAATAAAAAAAAAAAACCCCTAAAAAACAAAATTAATTTCAGCAATTAAATTACAAAATGAAAAATATTTTTTTTTTTTTTTTTTTTTTTTTCAATTTCACCCCAATCAAGGCAACGTTGCCCTAGAATGCAAGATGTTACAGGGAGTGAAAAAGAATAAGAATATTGAAAATGGGGAGCAGGGAAGCAAGAAATCAGAAGGGAGTTCTACTAGTGGGAAGTGCAAGAAAAAAACTGTTAGAGTAGAAGTGGCATTTGTATCTAGCTAGATCAACAGTAAAATGGGAAGACCTACTTGCCAATCTAGTAGCATACTTAAATTCATGTAGTCTGAGCACCAGGAAAATTTTTTAAAGAAAATAAAAGCCGAGCGAATATAATTTTGCCGCACATACCATAGAGTGTAAATCAAGTTTGCTTTCTAGATTAATCCAGCATTGAAGTGATTTTGGTTGGTTGGTTTTTGTTTAGTGACAAATCAACACATCTATGGGCTATTTAATGTTGAAATTTAAATATTTTGTATGCAATTTTTTATTTTATTTTTTGAGATAATAATGATTTAGTAATTCAAATCTTACTAATTTAATTAGCCCATAGCTGGGAGGGAAGAAATGGATTCATACCATTTGCAATGGTATTTGCATGTAAGTGAATATAATAAATCTAACTGAAATTAAAACCAGGCTCTCTGATTAACAAATCTGACCTATCAACCATTGTATATCCTGCAATTCCACTCTTACAGCACCCATCTATGTACTGACCAGGCTTGATGTTGCTTAACTTCTGTGATCATCTGAGAAATTAGTGTTTCAACATGATGTGGCCTTCAGCCCTAAAGAAGTTGATTTTGCTTTGGGTACTCCTATATTGAGGCAATGTACCAGAGTAATCTAATCTTAGGGGCTTTGCTATAGAGTACAGGATAATAAACTGATCTTGCAAATCATGAAGATTATTGAAAGTATGGTCCTTATGGATCAATATGAAAATATTTTTACTTACTGGAATCAAATGTTATGCACTCACTTTTCTGAAAAATTTTCAACTGTGAAAATTTATTTTATCTAACAGAAACTGGTATCACTCAAACACAATGGATTCTATTTTCATTATTATTTCTACTTTGGTAAAAATGTTTTTTTTTCTTTCTTTTTTCTATAAATATTTTCATGATAATTGCTCTGATTAGCCTATGGCCACATCATGTTGAAGCACCGGTTTCTGTATGATCACCAAAGTCAAGCAATGTTGATCCTAGTCAGTACCTATATGGGTGACTGCTTGGGAATACCAGGAGCTGTAAGCTTGGATGTGCTGTTTGTGTAATGGATAATGGCTCAGAATTGTTAATCAGAGAGCCAAGTTCCAATTCCAGTTGGAATCATTATATTCAATTATGCACAAATATCCTTGGGAAAGGTATGAATCCACTTCTCCCTGATATGGGTTAATTAGTAAGACTTGTATCTCTAAACACCTATTCTCACAAACCAATCAGGTAGGTGACCCACTGAATCCTGTTATTCCTTTTGCCCACAACATCCCCTGTGAGTATCCAATTCTTTAAGCCTTTCTTCTTCATTATTTGTCCAAGATATTTCCGTTATCTTTTTGATTCAAAGAGTCTTTTTTGTTCTCATTTTCCTTAAGACATTTTTGTTGCTTACACATGGAATTCCCAGCATCCTTTTGTAGAATCACATTTGTGTTGCCTCCACTTTTCTCTTCATCTATGAGTATATTGTCCAGCATTCACTGCATACAAGAGGATTAATTATTATATTTCAGCAAGCATTCATAAAAAAATATTGATAAAATCTACTATTATCATTGGTACTTTTAGAATAATTCAGATATATTAAAACCAACAAGCCAAAACATAGGTTATCAGTACATGTTTTGCAGGACCTGATTGTAAGACACAAAAACATCTTGTAACACTATGGACACCTATGGTCAGAGGGGAAGGTGAGATTTTATTTTCATCTCAAGTGTTTCTGTTTGTTGGCCAACAAATGGGTCCTTTTGAAATTTTGACCAAAGGGGAGTAAAGAAGTGGATGGGGGTTTTTGAAGGTCAAGCAACAACAAACTGGACATTGATTGTTTTTGGGTACTGGTCTGACAATCATGCTTGAGATAGTCAGTTCTGGACTGTCCTTGTGTTCCTGATGCCACTTGTTCATATTGCCAGCCACATGTTGGCATGTCTATATGGGTGAGAAATTAGTAGCGGGGAAGAGCTGATCTATAAGATTGACATGGAAGTTGTCTCACGTGTCACCTCTCTATCTGCCCAGGCAAAGACCTGAATAAAACCTCTAAATATAATATTGAAAATAAGGTTTTCATTTTCATTTCTCATCTTTATTATACACCATGTATAAGAACAGAAATATAACATGGAGGAAATCATTGGCCACTTGGTGGAAAGCTTAGGCAAAAGTTGTGGTGTATGTTTACAATCAAAAATTGAATCCTGAGGACAC
>OZ010590.1:52522297-52609797 GCA_963932145.1 Acanthosepion lycidas
AAATCAGCTGTAGCCTGTGCAACAAAATACAGAATTTTCAAATTTATGGTCACTTTTTGGCACCAAAGGTCCCATATATGCCTTCTGAAGGAACTAGCTTAGAATACTCATTAAAACTTTTTGTTTTTGAATATTCAAGTATTTTGCAACATCATTTTAGAGAATGACAGTGAACACTGAAATTATTAGTTTTAAAAACAAATCGGTTTTTATAAAATTAGTAATTCCTGTTGTTGACATTCATAGTTCAAGATGACATTTAAAAAAGAAAAAAAAAAGAAAAGACAACTTGTAACCAGATGTTTCATCAACTTTTCTGTTACATCTTTACAAAAAAACCTTTTTTTTAATTTATTTTTTTTTCCTTTTTAGAATTTTCATTTGATTGAAATAATGTCACGGATTTGATTCCTCGGAAGCTTTTAGTGGGGGTTAATAATACACATAGATTGATGGCTTTCTTTCTCTCTCCTCTCCTTTTCAGTATTCATTTAAAAAAAAAAAATTTTTTTAATACTCTTCTTGGGCGAGTGGAAATCAGTATCAGTATTTTATTTGTTTTTTGAGTGGATTAAAAATCAAATAATCCCATTTGCGGTTATATTTAATTTTTTTAATTTATCTCTAAGCATGATGTCTTTTTTTAATTGTATAAATGTAAAAGTAGTCATAAAAAATATTTTTAAAAATAAAATCTGATTCTTTGGCAAACAAAAATCCAAATGGTAAATAAAATTTTAAAAAAATCTAATTTTTTATGCTGAATGCTTGGTATTATGAAAATTATATGGTTTTTCTTTCACTATTAATGTTAATAAGTTAAAATTTTGACCAATAAGAAATGTCTTGGATTTTATTAATGAAAATTTCTTTTAAAATATAAGAAACTGTTTTCTTACGATCAGTTACCGTCTAGTTTTTAAGATGGCGGCATCAAGTTAAAGGGAGGTAATAAACATATTTGCTTATTCTTTCACTTGGAGAATTTTATTAAGGGATCACATTCATTAAATAATTAAAATATTTATGTATGTGTAGTTAGAGAAACTATCAGCTCAGTAATTGGAATCGGCAATCGGAGTTCAAATTCCGGCTTTGTCTGTTCCATTCAATTTTGCACTAATAAGGAAAGGCATGAAACCATTTCATCTCCCTCTAGCTATAGGTCAAGTTGTATGTTAGATTATATTGTCTAGATTTTGATGGCAGTCAGTTAATTCAGAATTAAAAACTGTAGAGAAGGCAATAGGAAATAAATCTATTCTCTTTCTCAAGAAGTCAGGGCAATTCACAGATGTAAGAAAAAATTCTGAAGAGATGCTCTGATTGCCCTTGTCCTGAAGAGATGGCTTTTTTAAAAGAAAGAAATAATTTATAAAAAAAAAAAAAAGAGAAGGAATTTTTTTTAATGAAAATATATATATATATAATTTGACTTTGATTATATATATATATATATATATATATATATATATATATATATATTTATGAATAAAAATGACAATAGGAAAACTGGTAATTGCTGACGCGTTTCGTCCAATGTGGACTTTATCAAAGCAAAATACGAAAATGAAATTAAATGAACAAAGTAACTAATAAAAACAAAAACAGAATGTACCTAGCAACTGGAATGGAGAGAAACGCTATTTTCATATTTTTAACTGAAAAATAACGTCAGTAATTGTCACGTGTGGAGAATATTGTAATTATAATTGTGTTGATGTATTCAACCATTTTCTTTTGATTTTATGAATCTGTTGTGTATATTTGTTTGTAAGAGCATTAATTTTGTTAAGAAAGGTGAAATAGGGAAAAAACCTGGGCGTAGATTAATATTTGGGTAGTTTACTATGGCGGCACTCTCCAGAATTTTCCTTCTGAGTGAGTTATTTTCTTTTTTTATGAGTGTAGCATTTTTAAAATCAAAATTATGGTTGAATTTATTTCTATGTATGACTAGTGCATTAGCTAAGTTGTTTTTTGTGAGGTCTCTTTTGTGCTCATAAATGCGTTTTCTCAAACTTCTACTTGTTTCTCCAATATATTGAGAGGAACAGTTTTGGCAATTTATTCTATAAATGCCTGCTTCAGAAATATTAGTGCTATTATTGTTTGAAGATCTTAGTATATCCATAATGGTTTTGGAAGTGTTTGTGACTATTTCAAGATTATTTAGATGGGATAGGTTATTCTGGATAGTGGACGTGACAGAATTGGTCGGTAGTATTATGTATCTGTTTTCATGTGATTTACTATTGCGGATTATGTTATTAGTCTTGTTGCGGTTGTATATTTTGTATGCCTTTCTTCTTGCGCTGTGGATGAAATGATATGGGTATTGTAGGTTTTTGAATGTGTTTTCTATGTATGTTTCTTCTTTAAGTAAATATTGGGGACTACAGATTCTTAATGCTCTTAGATAGAAACCTATAATAATTCCAGATTTAATTTTTGAAGGGTGGTTTGAGTAGAAGCTGATCAGATCATTTTTGTTTGTAGCCTTTCTGTAAACGTCAAAATTAAGTTCGTTATTATTTCTCATTAACAAAATGTCCAGGAACGGAAGAGTGTGGTTGGTTTCAGTTTCGAAAGTGAAGTTTATTGTAGGTTCAATGTTGTTAAGTTTGGAGAGAAGATCCGTTAAATTGGTGTTTTTTGGAATTATTAATAATGAGTCGTCTATGTATCTGAAATATGAAGAGTTTGTAGGGAGAATATTTTTGAATGAGTCACTTTCTAGAAATTCTAAAAATAGACACGCAAGAACGCCGCTGAGAGGAGATCCCATTGGCAAACCAAATTTCTGCCTGTAATAAAAAACATAGACATTGAAAATAAATATATGACTAGTTTAGATATACAATCTCTTTATACAAACGTCCCCATAGATAAATGCTTAAAATTACTAAAAAAACACCTAACAAATGCAAAAATCAAATTACCTATATCTACACACAAAATTATAAAAATGTGCCAACTAATTACCAAGCTATGCTTCTTTACTTTTAATAACCATTATTACAGGCAGAAATTTGGTTTGCCAATGGGATCTCCTCTCAGCGGCGTTCTTGCGTGTCTATTTTTAGAATTTCTAGAAAGTGACTCATTCAAAAATATTCTCCCTACAAACTCTTCATATTTCAGATACATAGACGACTCATTATTAATAATTCCAAAAAACACCAATTTAACGGATCTTCTCTCCAAACTTAACAACATTGAACCTACAATAAACTTCACTTTCGAAACTGAAACCAACCACACTCTTCCGTTCCTGGACATTTTGTTAATGAGAAATAATAACGAACTTAATTTTGACGTTTACAGAAAGGCTACAAACAAAAATGATCTGATCAGCTTCTACTCAAACCACCCTTCAAAAATTAAATCTGGAATTATTATAGGTTTCTATCTAAGAGCATTAAGAATCTGTAGTCCCCAATATTTACTTAAAGAAGAAACATACATAGAAAACACATTCAAAAACCTACAATACCCATATCATTTCATCCACAGCGCAAGAAGAAAGGCATACAAAATATACAACCGCAACAAGACTAATAACATAATCCGCAATAGTAAATCACATGAAAACAGATACATAATACTACCGACCAATTCTGTCACGTCCACTATCCAGAATAACCTATCCCATCTAAATAATCTTGAAATAGTCACAAACACTTCCAAAACCATTATGGATATACTAAGATCTTCAAACAATAATAGCACTAATATTTCTGAAGCAGGCATTTATAGAATAAATTGCCAAAACTGTTCCTCTCAATATATTGGAGAAACAAGTAGAAGTTTGAGAAAACGCATTTATGAGCACAAAAGAGACCTCACAAAAAACAACTTAGCTAATGCACTAGTCATACATAGAAATAAATTCAACCATAATTTTGATTTTAAAAATGCTACACTCATAAAAAAAAAAGAAAATAACTCACTCAGAAGGAAAATTCTGGAGAGTGCCGCCATAGTAAACTACCCAAATATTAATCTACGCCCAGGTTTTTTCCCTATTTCACCTTTCTTAACAAAATTAATGCTCTTACAAACAAATATACACAACAGATTCATAAAATCAAAAGAAAATGGTTGAATACATCAACACAATTATAATTACAATATTCTCCACACGTGACAATTACTGACGTTATTTTTCAGTTAAAAATATGAAAATAGCGTTTCTCTCCATTCCAGTTGCTAGGTACATTCTGTTTTTGTTTTTATTAGTTACTTTGTTCATTTAATTTCATTTTCGTATTTTGCTTTGATAAAGTCCACATTGGACGAAACGCGTCAGCAATTACCAGTTTTCCTATTGTCATTTTTATTCATAAATATTGTCTCTCTACTGATTAATTCGGAGAAATTTTCATATATATATATATATATATATAGTGTGTTCTATAAGATTCAACTAAACTGTATTATCAATTTACACTGAAAAATGAGTATTTTTTTACTCTTCATTTTTCAGTGTAAATTGATAATACAATTGTTAGTTGAATCTTATAGAACACACACACACATATATATATATATATATATATATATATATATATATATATATATATATATATAGCAAAGTCAAATTACTGCTTTTAAACTGATTTCTCTTAAACACTCATATCTGCTCAAAGTGTATCCTAATGTAAACAAATGACATCATATATTATGCAGTATATATAATATATATATATATTGATTATTATAAACAGAGCATTTGCTTAAATATTTGTATCTATAAAAATAACGTATAAACAGAAGACCTTAAAATAATTGTTGGACTTAATCCATTTCATAATATATGATGTCATATATATATATATATATATATATATATATATATATATATATATATATATATAAATGGATTTATTTTTAATTTAACATTTTTATTACTTTAAACATTATTATAGTGGATACATCTATTCAAAATGAAATGTATCCAATATAATAATGCTTAAAGTAATAAGGGCTTTGGAAATCTGATACTCACAGAACAAACTGAGGGACAGGAAAACAGTGCATACATACTACTTGATGGGCTTGAGTAAATGGATGGTAGAACAGGGTTTGCTAGGAATAACAAAAAGTCAACATTTATTAAGAACTACAAGGTACAGGAAGAAGTGAAGGGCCATGATCGGCTACATCCTGAAGGGACATAGCACATTAAGAATATATATGAGTTGATGTGATCTCTGCAACACTCTGTGTAAGGTTAAGATAAATAAACATTTAATTTTATATTAGTTTATATAAAGATAGTAATATGTAGAAGTTTGCAAATTGTATGTTTCATATATTATTGTGTTTTATACATTGATTGATGTAATATTTCTTTCTTTATTCAGATCATGCTTTAGAAGAAAATGTTGAGCTGGAAGTATTTTGTAAGTCAGAGAAAGATGGAAGTGCTGATTACAAACGAATTGGGAATGGACAATTCCGTTACCTTAATGACTCTGCTCATTCTCTGGCAAAAAAACTTCTGGATATAAATGCAGACCAGGAGATTAAGCTGGACATAGAAAATGAAGATCTTTCAACACTGGATACTCGATTGAAGAAATCCTTGGAACATATTACTAAAACAGAGGGATGGCCAGATGATATCAAAGATAAAGGTAAGTTTTCAAGAATAAACAAAAGCAGCAAGCAGTCATGTGTTTGTTCTGACTTTTGTGATAATTACTGAAAATATTTAAAACTGAGACTATTGAGTGGAGAAAAATCATTTTTAGTGGAGAATAAGTCGGTGTTAAAATTGGGGGGGGGGAGTTTAGTTACAAATAGTTATTTAATAATAAATTTACAATGCATTAAATCGTTAACTACTCTAGTTTGATGTAACTACAGAGTAGTTACATCAAACTCTTTCACTCTTAACATTAGTATTCTAGTATTGTAGAATGAAGTACAAATAATGTAAGTCTATTGGGTCTGGATAAACCTTTACTTTCCAGCTATTTCAACTTTGTATATAAGGCTTTGGATGCTTTTTTTGAGCCAGGAAAATAGCAGGTTTTTATGTCATCAAATACAGTATCATTTTTGATTGCATTTTTTATTAAGTCAGTGGCTATATATTTCTGTGCTTAAAGATTTTGAAACATTTTTACTCTGAAAGATTTTCATTGAATTTTGATACTTGTTCATTTAAGTATGTCCACATAAGTTCTGTCTGAATTTCTGAGATAAAGAATTATTATGCTGATGTCACAAATTGACATAATCAATGGAAATTCTGTTCTTGAGACATGGTATCAAGGTGATGCCTCACAACTAATTTCAGATAATCTTTGCAGAGTAAATGATGGTAGTTTTCTGGAGATCTGCAATCTTGGTCTCACTTCAAATTTTTCCTTAGGCACTCTTTCAAGTTTCTATGTGGTGTTCCAAGCATACCCATTAATACAGGAATTGCTTCAACATGTCCCATAACTTTTTCAACTCCCAAACCAGATCCTGATAGTTTTCTATCTTTTTTGTTTCTTTGGAGTCCACTCTTGTATCATATCGAACAGTCAGTAATCTGACAATTTGTCTTCACCAAAAAATTTATTATTATTATGATTATCATACTACTATTACTATACTGATTTATTAAAACTGGTGTACACATGTAAGTTATGGTCAAGATATTTTAATCATTGTAACTATCCAGCATTTTTTACGTGCATGTCATATTTAATAACCTTTCTGAAATTTTGGACGAAATTTTTGTTCAATCCATTTTGCTGTTTATGTGAGAGAATATTTTGGATAAATTAATTCTAAGTGGTACTGTTTTTTGCTATTTCCACTGAAGTTTGAAGAATTTCATTGATTAACCTGAACTTTCAAACACCTGGTAATGACAAACTTATATTAACAAGGTTATTCAGGTAGTAGAATTTTAGAATCTTAAACCTTTGTGTTTTTTTTATTTTTTTTTTTTTTATTATCAAAGGAACCCATATAGTTTTCCCAAAAACAAATTGAGAAAATTAAATTATACAAGAGATCCTTTAGCATGTACAATGGAGTGAGAACAATGGTTTGAATAAAAGGTTCAGTTCAAAATTGACAGGTTAACAAAGATGATATGCTTTTGAAGAAAACCAGCACAATGGTTGAAACATTGTGACTCTAACAGCCAAATGGCTGAAACATTCAAAATGAATACAGCAGTTCTGATTCAGTGTATAATAATTTGTATGTAAATCTATTACATATTTCAGTTGTTATAAAATAAGAAACTTATCACTGTATAACATTACTATAAAAGTTATATTGGATTTTTTTTTTTTAACCTGTAACCCCTTAGAGGTGCCACATGTACAGCAGCTACAATAGCGATGGTGTTTCCTAGATAAAATAATCCAGTCCCCTCAAGGCTGGTTTTGAATTTAGAGTTTTTCCTTCTCATAGAGTGGTTACTAACCAAAGCTATTGGACCCAGTTTTTCCTGCTATTTACCCATTGCTTAGAAGAGATTGATTCATATCTTTCCCAAGTGTATTAGCACATAAGTGAATGTAATGAATTCTACTGGAATTCAAACTCGGCTCTCGGATTTCTCAATCTGAGCTGCAATCCACTACTCCACTGTTCCTCCTTTAGTAGATGCATGTTTTTAAGTCGGTTACTGTTTTTAAATAGTGAAAACATCTTGTAGTCTAGAAAGTGAAATTCTTATTCAAGAAAATGTGTGCCTCGACAAAAATCAAATCCATATTCACTTTAACCTGGGAGAGAGGCACATTTTCAATAATAAGACTTTCAATCTCTAGACTGGTAAATGTTAATTTCACTGTTTGATAAAACACATCAAAATATGTACTCACTAAATATAAATTTTATTAGAATAATGTCAGATTAAAAATTCCACTAATTGCTTAAAAAATACTGTATAAAATGTAAAGGTGATAAAAATGCTTTAAATGTGATAACTTTTTAAAAAATTCTTACTTTTTGAGACTGAATACTTGTGGTTGAGATAATTAACTTGTTATAATCAGGTAGAGTTCAGTTAATGTATTAGGTTGAGTTATAAGTAATTTTTATTTTTGGGGGCCAATTTTATTTCAAAGAATAGTTGATAAACAAAAATAGAAATTATTTCTGACTCAACCTAATAATCTTTCTCAACTATTAACTTTCAACTTTCACCAGCAAAGAAAATTGAAAATAGTCTTTTGCTTTGGCCACATTGGTTCAAGGGAAGTAACTTATATTTCTTTCTATGTTTTATACGCGTGTGTTTGTGTGTGCGCATAACCATCTATTGTAATAACTGAAATCCACAGCTCAATCAACATTGAAAAAAATTAGATGAGATCTTATTCATTGGGGCAACAATAATGCCCTGTTAATTATCGGTTGTTCACCACATAATTTTAGATATTTTACAATTTCAAGGATTAATTTTCATCATAATGTGATTTCTTTCAATGTTAAAAAAAAAAAAAAAGATTTTTTTTTTTATTAATTTGTAAACTGTAATGCTTTAGCTTAACTGATGACAATATATGAAAAGTCTAGTTTACAAATTTCAAAAATTTAAATTTTGATTTTTTTTTTTTTTTTTTTTTTTTTTTTTTTAATAAAGAAATCACATTGTGTGGGTATATTTGATTATGCAGGGGTGAGTGGTTGTCAATTTACGATGAATTTAAACAGCAAATTGGATCTCCCACCATTCATTTTTATAAAATTTAATTTTTTTTAATAGATATTTGTGATTTGCAGTACTTAATTTATAGTATATATTGAGAATCCTTTATTTGAAATTTTTGAGACAGGAAGTGTTTCAGTTTTCAGATTTTAGGGGGATTTTGAAATACAGACTATTTAATTAGTAGCATTGATAGTATATTGCAGGTTGGAAATGTAACCTAAACATAAAAACACAATATCCCTTTACATTTCATAACACAGCTTATACATGTACCCTGAAGGTAGTTTTATATAAAATTTAATAAATTATGTGTACATACAGATACAGATAATGACACTAGTCATATAATGCACACATGGATTTTTAAGTGGTGAAATTAAGATTTCACATAAAAATAATGTTTTGTACTTTCTGTATGTGTATAAAAAAATACATGATCACTATTTACAAAAATATATATAAATGCAATACCAAACACTACTTCTACATCAGGTGTGAGAAAGTGGAGGGAGAGGGTACATCGATGATATCACTGTTAGCGTGAGAAAGAAAATTCAGTAAGCTATCAGTCTCTACAAATAATGTTGTTTTTTGATTAAAATCTTAGAGTACATACAGGTATAATATTTGTATAAAAACAAAACATGTATTCTGAGTACATTTAAATGTAATGAAAACTGAAAAATGTCAGCATTTTATTTGCAACATTGTAATCATGCTACAAGTAGCCATGTTGCTTTCTGAAATTTTTCATTTGTGGCAAGTCATGTCAGCACCTGAAAAACTTGGATTTTGAATGTTTTCAGATTTGGGAATTTCAGATAAAGGATACTCAACATGTAATAAAAAAAATGATTATATCTGGTTGCAGTGCCTATTGTAGAACTCCAGTGATTTTTCTAACTTTATGCAAAAGACTGTACTAAGAACTTCTTGCATCAAACAGGTCTTCTTCTATGAGCCATGTGGATGTTGACGATTATGGCTATCCACAATTCTTTAAATAGTTTCATGGCCGCATCACTATTAGATAATGTTACATAATTTTTAAAATCATTATATCATAAATTAATAATAAATTATGTTGTTTTGTATAGACATTTTATATTTAGACATCTATCATAGATGATCTATGGCTTCATGCCTGTTAATAAATGGACACTAAGTTTATAATGTAGTTGATATGTTATTTGATTCTGTGATTAAATTGTTGCTGTGGAATAAAGTTTTTCATAATTTTCTGATTTGTTCATATCTTAATCTTACAAATATTGCACATAATTAATTTGTCCTCGCTTAGTGTAATTTATTTTAATAGAGGAAAAATTGTTTCTGTAAGATTTTATTAGGAAAATTTAATGAAAGCTGCTCAAGGAAAAGAAAAAAATTGTAAAAAGAAAAATTGGCATATTTAAATCAACACAGATGATACTTTTAATATATTGAGACATTCTGATTAAATTTTTTTTTTGTCAATCTATAACTTAAAAAAAATTATTATATTGCATTTAATGCATTGGTATTATGGATGTGTGTTGTGATGTAATAGATATCTGCTCAGAGTGAGAACTTGGAAAGCTGAGTTTGAATTCCAGTTGTGTTCATTATATTCACTTACGCACAAAATACTCTTGGGAAAGGTATGAATCCATCTCTTCTCCCCCCCCAGCTATGGGTTGAATAGTAGGACAGATTGGGTTCTTTAGCCTTGATTGGCAACTAGTCTACGACAGAAAGAAATGGTAACCTACTGCGAGAAAAAAATCTGTCTTGCCAGTTATGTATTGAAAGATACATTATCACTCAAGTGTGTATCCTGTATGGAACTTGACTGACTGATTATGGATAAGAAAGCAGTCATCTAAGAATAAAACTGTATATACCTTGGTGACTAGTTTGCATTATCAGTCTCAATCTATGGAGCCTACTAGACTGGTTAGCTAATCCCTAATGCAGATGCTTGCCCAGGCACATGTATGTTTCTTCAGTGCCAAACTATGGTTTATATGCTATATTCAGCAGATCTTAGTTACAGATATTTGTTGTGATCAGCAGTTGAACAAGGCCAGTACACTCAAATCCTCAGTCATGATGATTTATGACCTTGTGTTAGCACAGCCATAAGCAGCTTTTGAACTATCCAAGTCTGGGGGTCAACCTGTGGTATGGTTTTCAGGTACTTTCCAATGGTGCTCCATGTTTGGATCTCCCCAGACCAATATTGTCAAGAAATCTCCTTCCTGATAAATCAACCAAAATTAGATTTGAACCTGGATCTCAGTCGAAATGCTAATGATCTAACCACTTGGCTAATATACCCATTGATGTTTGTTTTAATGAGCTCTTATCTAAGAAAATATTCTTGTAAAATCTGCATCTTATACGCTAATGAATATGGATCTTTAAATTGAAGCTACATTGTTTATTGTGAAACCTTACCAGTTAGTACATAATACTCTTTTACATTACATTTCTACCAGTATGCTGAACATCAAAATCTTGAGTCAAATGTAGTTGTTCAAATTGAGGCTACATTTATTATTTTATTTATTAATGAACAATAAAGGTTATTATGTGCACTTTTGCTTAAAACAAAATGATTATTCAAATGTTTCACTGCATCTTAGATGTTGAATAAAAACTGAGGGCTGAAACTAGACTAAGTCCCTGGGTTACGATGATTCATGATTATGACACAATCTACATTAATCTTGTTTCAACTTAGACCATTTGCCTTGTACATATCATGTAAGTAGCACAGTGGAAGAATACGTCAACATGCAGTTATGGTCAGTTCCTGGTTGTACAGCCTATTGGATTGTTGGTGATTGAGTACTTATTCATGGTAAATTGTGGGTATATTCTGACTTGCACTGAAAATCACATCACAATGTATTGTAGAAATGGAACTCTGTATACAGTTTGGAGGTCAGAATAAACAGTAATCCAACAGTAAAACCTGTATTTTATAAATGCTGTCAAGCATAACTCTTGAAAATGAAACTACACTGTTCTTTCAGAGTTATAAAATCTTACCAGTAAATGATAATGGCAGGACATACAGTTATACAAGTATCAATGGTATACTCTTTGCTATTCAAACTTGTATTCCTATCTTGGTTATTAGGCTTTTGTTTCAGCCATTGTACCCTCTGTCTTTTTTTTAATCAGTTATGTTGGAATTTCTGTGATGAGGACTTATTATATGCCTTTCCATTTGAACTAGTATCCTAATCTTGTTTGTTATACTGACAACATTTCAGCCATTTGTATGGGCCTTCTTCAGGTGTTTGTCTTTGTACTTGGTAACCTTCCTGCAATTTCAAACTAAACCTTTTTATTGTTCTAATTCTGCTTTAAATCCATAGGGAGTATTTCATGTTTTCCTTAAAAACCCTGGCAGAGCATTAATGTATGCAACAAAATCTAAAAAAATATATGTTGCTTATGATTTGTTGGTATCATGGATTAGAGGCTATTCACCAAAGCCAGGATATGTTGTTTTGAAAAGTAGTCAAAATAAATAGCCTTTATGAAACATGTATTTTATCAATTACTATGTGACACTCTATCACATTGAAAACAAGGTTCTGTTATTATGAATAGGAAGCTGTTCATTGAAGCCTTGATTTAGAGGATCAGGCTAAGTTGTTTTGAACAGTAGTCAAAATAAATAGCCTTTATGAAACATGTACTTTATCAGTTGGTATGTGACACTCTTTCAGATGGCAACAATTGTTCTGGTATGATGGATGAGTGGCTGTTCACTGGTGCCTTGAACTATAAAATTAGGTGATCAGGATGAGTTACAATAAACAGCAGTTCAAATAATGATCTTGTTAAACCTATTTCCTATTGGCTCTCAGATAGAACACTTGAGGCTATATTGTTCTTTCTAAGTTAACCTAATGAATGATGATGACTTCATTATGCACAATTATGGCATCAATATATATATATATATATATATATATTATAAATTGATTTATTTAAAATATGTTTTTTTCACTACACAGTTCTAACCATATATATATATATATATATATATATATATATATGTGTGTGTGTGTGTGATGATATAAATAAATGTAAAAATCAAAACACAAGTTTAAATGAGTTGCTTATATAACTACTTGACCCATAGAAACATGTTTTAGAAAAATGTTTGTTACCACCATTTTTGTTGTTTCTATTCACTATTCATCCTTGTAAATGTTGCACTCATTAGCAGAAATTTATTATTCACTTGATTCTGATTATATGCACATCGTGCCTTGAAAAAGAAAAATCTTAGTTCAGTAAACACTTTCAATCATATCAAGTTGTAAATTTAGAAAGCTGACTGTTTGTACTTCTTTTATCTTGTGTGTTTACGCATCAGGCGTCTTGTTGTTATACAAGTTGTCACCAGAAATAACCTTGAGTGTTAACAAATAATAATTAATAGGAAATGAATAAAGAGTCTGTGTAAACTGTCATTCTATCACTGTTGCTATCATTATCAGTGCTTCTAGTACTCTTAACATTATATATTGATTCATCTGGACTATTTTCCTCATTCCAACCTTTGTTTGGACAATTGAATTCCTTTGTGCTATCGTTGTTGATGTTCTTACCACAATGTTTCAACTACAAAAGCTAGGTTTCAATTTATGATGCAGAAACCTTTTCCTCCAATGAGAAATAGCAATAAATAATCATTTAACCTGACAGTCGTGGTACCTGAAATGTGGTACCAAAATCCAAAATGCTATAGTACTTTGGAGAAATTCCATAATATAAGTTTGAGTATCTTTTATCTAAAATTCAAAAATTTTTCAGGTAATGACATGCAACAAATGGAAAATTTCAGAAAGAACTCTGAAGGTTCCTAGGTGATGTACAGCTGTTGTAAGTGACCTCATCTAGCCTGGGTGGGGGGTTCCCCAGCCCAACTATGTAGCTATGTTGGTGCCAGTATTTTGTTAGCCATTGTGACAGCAATACTTTCATTTATGGATTACTTACCAGGTGTTTCATGATCATTAAAGATATTATTCAAAATGTCAGTCCTGCATTTATATATTTTTTGTAAGTTGTGATCATGTTTTTTTTTTTTTTTTTTAACACCTGCAGAAAGTACAAAATATTATATTTATGTAAAATCTTAATTTCACCACTTAAAAATCCATGTGAGCATTACATGACTAGTGTATGTACACAAAATTTATTAAATTTTATATAAAACTATTTTATTAAAATATGAAAAACTTAACAGTTTGCATAAAAATACTGATATTAATGGAGTAATATGAATACATAAGGATAGCATTAAAGGTGTTTAGTTTACGATTGATGTTGAAAAAGACGTGTCAAGCATCTCAACATAATGGTATTTTAAAAGCATTCTTTTTATGTCATGTTTAGTGAATACAGGTCAGATTTATTACAATAAATCATTGAGAGCTAAAGAGGTTTTCTCTTTTGCTTTTTAATACAACAGATTCATTGCTAAACGTTCATCCTCATAGAAGAAGAAATAACATAGTATGATTTTAAAAATAATACAAAGTCAAACTACCAAGTAATCAATCTTGGGAAATTTTCTATAGTCATTGTCAATGACATTGACTAAAAATGTAATCTCTATCTATAAAAGGCAGGATGTGTGTGTGTGTGTGTGTGTGTGTGTGTGACAAATGCATGGCCGCAATTTTTGACGGATTTGCACCAAAATTTACATGCACATGCTCCAAGTTAGTGGAAAGGCCAAGACCAACTTTGCATTTCCCAACTCCCATCAATAGTGGAAATAATCGATTTTTTTTCATGCTTCTACGGCAGTTTTCATGTAGTTTGCGGTAATTTTCTACTGGCCAGAGTGAGAGCCAATAGCTGGCTGCCACAAATAGGCAGGAAGATTCTATTGGCCAGCGTGAAAGCCAACAGCTGACTGACACGAATGTTAACTAGCATGCTAGCATTCCAAAAAATCAATAGCTGCATTCGTCACAAGTGGAAAAAATTTAAATCTGCATGGCACTTTACTCTAATTGGCTCATTCGCTTGCTTAAACTCAACGTTGATTCTGCAGAACTGGGTTGGGTGTGAAAAAGTATTTGTTGTTAACATTCTATTTTCATTCGGTTTTCCAGTTACGAGTCCTTTTTTAAAGCTGATCGTTTTGTGTTCATTTTGTTTAGTTCTTTTTCATAACAGATTTAATGTTTAGCATAGAGCTTAGAAAAAAATTTGCAGTGTGAGATAGGCAAGAAGTAAGGCATGTAGCAACATCATCACGGCAAAGGGCACTCCTTTAAAGGCAAGGAAGGGCAAAAATATTTTACGTCAAGTGATAGCGATTGCTGTATGAGTCGTACGATTTTTGAATCAAGCATGGGCAACACCAGGCCATGCTGCTAGTGTGTGTGTATATATATATATATATATATATATATATATATATATATATATATATATATAGCATAATGAGAAGCCACGTATACTTTCTTAAAGTGTGTATATTTAAAATGTGTATATTTTCAAAACTGCAAGTCATTTTTCTTAAACCCAAAGTAAAAATTATTCTTTTTTAGCTACTAGTGTTCAGTGGGTATTATTTTGTCTATGAAATTCTTATAAACAAGGAAAATTAATTCATTTTATTTTTATTTTTACAAATATCTTTATAGTTTTATCTAATGAATACACTTAAGATTAGAGATTAAAATGATTAAAATAGTTTTTAATTTCAGTTTTAAAATATGTATCTAAAAAGAACAAGTGATATTGGCAGATTTGGAAATTTACACATTCTAAAAATGAAATTAAATGCTTTTAATTATTTTTGTGTATTCACTAGATATAAACATAAATTTATTTATGAAAAAATAACTCCTTGATTTTCTTTGTTTAGAAGAAATTTATTTGCAAAACCCCAATGACAGTTGATTGGGGTACCAGAAAAGAATTGCCATATTTTTAAAAACATGAGTGGTTTCGTTTTTTTTTTTTTTTTTGCTTTTTAAAAACCATATCATAAACTAATTTCTGCAGAGCTATACCATTTTCTCTCTCAAATCTGTTGTCCAAAGACACAAAAATATAGATAGTTTATGTGACAATTTCTTTTGTATTTTACCAATTTGTTAATTAATATAAATATATATATATATATATATATATATATATATATATATATATATATATATATACATACACATACATACACATTTAATATAAATATATATACATAATTGGTAGTTGACAATTTATTTGAAAGTTTAATAAATAAAATTTAATCGAAAACAAGTGTCCGTCAATGTCAGACACTGTGTGTGTGTATACATTTTTTTTTTTTTTTTTTTTTGGCTTACCATATAACTTTTGAAGGAATTAGCTTCCGCGGGTCAGAAGAAATGAAAATCTCCCTGGTTGTAGTTTAAGGTGTCTTCTAATTGAGTGTACAATTTCAAGAATATTGATAAAGATTGGTCACTTTGATTTTGCAAATCAGATATTGACTGGAAATGCCATCTTTACACAAGAAAATGAATGGTTTCCTTTAAAAACATTCCAAAAAACTGAATCGAAAATCGCGGTATCAAAAAAAAAAAAAAAAAACACACAAAAACTGATACCAAAACATAAATTGCAAAACCACCCAACTATTGTATGTGTCTGTCTATCTATCATCCCTTACTGGTACACAACTTTGAGTTTCATGCACAAACCAATCTTCAGGTGCTGGATAGTGACTGACCCTTACATAATGTAAATAAAAATATCTGGTTAGTGCAATGCTGGTGCAGTTAATATATTATACAAGGATTATGCTGTTACGGTTACTTATTATAAATGTTGCATTTAAAATAGTATTTTTATTTTATATATATAAAATAAACAGGGTAACTATTTTATCCTTAAAGTAAACAGGGATTAATGGTATTTATTTTAAAAAAAAAAAAAAATTATTAAAATAGAAACTATATGGAAAAAATATTTTATACTAAACATAATGGGGTATAACTGACCCTTTTTAAAAATCTTATTTAAAAAATTTTTATTTAAAATAATTCTGAAATCTTATAAAATTTCAGATCTAACTAAAAATATATCTGCAAATGGACAATGTAAATAAAGACAAAAGGAAAACTTGTCTTATCTGAATTGTTTTATCCTGATGGACTTTATCAAGTAAGGATTTTCTTTTGCAACAAGTATTTAGAAATAAAAGTAAAAGTTTTTAAATTCAAGAAATGCTCATAAATATTCACCAGGCTTACTGTGAATCTTGGTAAATTATGGAAGATGCTAAGTGATGTAATTTAATAAATTATGGAAGATGCTTAGTGATGTAATTTAATAAACAAAAGTGTGTAAATGATTTTTTTTTAAATTGTTTTTTTATAACATAATTAAAATTTATATTATTTTACTTTGGGATTAATTTATATTTTATATATCTAAATAAACTGCAAATTCTGTCTGTCCCGTTTATGCGTGTGAAACCCCTCTAACTCTGGCCACACTTACTCTACACAGACATAATTATACCTTTTTGGAATCAGGATGATTCTGGGATTGAAAATCTGCCCTTCATCTGGTGCTTGAACATCAGCATTGGGATTTGCATCTGGATGAGGAGGGAACCATTAAAAATTTAAATTTGAAAATAACTGGAAAAAAAAAAAAAAAAAAAAAAAAAAACTGATTTTAAAAGTTTTTAAATTGATATGGAGTTTAAAGTAACACAAAAACTTTGAATTTGAAAGTTTTTGTTTTAAATTCAGTTAAAATTATGTCAAACTTTGAATTGAGGAAATCAATTTTATTTCTTCAAAATGCCAAGGAATCAGATTAAAACTGAGAGGTTTTTCTTGACGTGAGGTTTTGAAGTTCTGCAGAGCTCATGCTTTGAAAAACTCCACTCAGTTGAAGTTCCATGGAGTTTGTGATTTGAATAACTCAGTTTTTGACCTTGAATTGGAATTTCAACCCATATCAGACTTTCAGCCAGAATCACAGTTAAAGTGATGTTTTGAATTGAGGAATTCAAAGTTATTTCTTCAAAATTATTATTGCTGTTTTCTAGGTTGGACCAGAGGTCCATTTTGTTTTGGGCTGGAGGCACAATTAGCCCTCCACAGGAGTTAGCTTAAAAGTCAACACAGGGTACAGCTTTTAAGCTAGTTTTAAATGAAAAGAGGTTATTAATTTAACTGTTTTTTTTTTTTTTTTCATTTTTTAAACATTCTTTTATAGTCCTGTACGTTTGCTTGGGAAAGTAATAATTCTTTCATGAACAGAGATTTTTGAAAAAATCTGGGGTGCAGATTTGTTAGGTTGGTGCAAAAATAATGTCGTTTTCTCACATATGTTACTATGTGAGAAAACGACAATATTTTTGCACCAACCTAATATATTTTTGATATTTATAATTTGGTTTATTAAATTACACTACTTAGCAATTGGTACACCTGTACCAAAATATTTTAAGTCTCTTTGAGTGAAACCCCACCTGTAATTTTAATTAGTTGCATTCTCATGTCCAATATGCTAATGTTATAAGGCTGAAACATGCAGCTGGTGTACTCGGGTCAATTAATATGCGAATGAATTAATTAGATATTATTTCCGCTTAAAATATAAGAAGTTACATTTTTCTCCAGCAGGCTAATGCCCTTGTTTATCAATATGTTCAAAGATCAAACAATATTTATCACAACCTTGCCTCCTATTTGGTTTGAGGAGTATTCTGGAAATTTCTTACAAAAAATCCGGTCAATACATTTGTCCAATAATGAGCCCAATCATGTATTTTTTTGGATGTTGTGTAGTGATCTATTCACACACAATCTGATGCACTTACAAATATCAGAGAGCTATGGACAGCCATTAAGACAACATGGCTTCACATCTTTATAAAAGTTTTCTGAAAAATTGTAGAGTTGATGTCACATTGAGTTGTTGAACATTGCCAGGAGATATCTTACATTATACAATGGCTTTTATGGGAGTGTACATGCATAATAACCAAAATGTTAGTTATATAATTTTGTTATTAATATTGTTACAGATGCTATTTCTCAAATATGTGGGACAAAATCATTATCAATTTACCAAAGCAAACAAACCTGTTTCTAAATTAAAAAAAAAAAAATTTCATGAAAGAAAGTATGTATTTCATTTCTATCTATTGAAAGATTAAAAATCTGTTGTAGCATCCCTACGGACGATAATGGATATGTCCCCATTCATATAAATATGGTAGTAAATACTGTATGTTGCTCTACAGTTGGAGATTCATTGTGGAATTCACTCGACTCACTTCTAGCAATTGGCTACTTCTTCTACATACCGCTGGCGAATCTTACATGTGTTGTTTGTGTCCTAAATATTATTGTTCATTATCTACCTTCGTTTGATTATTCTATTCAGTAACCTTCCCCAGGTTACAACAAAATCAAAACAAAAAAAGTTTGTGTCAGTGAGTGATAAAATAACTCCCTTCTTGGAGATTGTTTATTATGGACAAACTCATCCACAATTTTAGATAAGGATATCCAATACAGAACACAAAACTTAAAAAGACGTTATGGAACCATAAACAAAATGATATAGATTTCGATAAAAGCTTCATACTTAGAAACCATCAAACATTACCACAAAGACATAAAAGAACTGGAAAAATGACAGAAAAATAATATCTGTATCACTGCCTCAGAGAAAGGAGGTGTAATTTTTATATAAATGGATCTTCTTCAGGATTTGATTGATTGATTTTGTTTTTTATGGCTTATTAATCTTTCGCAGGTTATTTAAAGTCAGAAAATATTTTTAGATTGTAAGAATTTTTTTTCAAATATTTTTTTATGGTAATAATGTTTTTTTCCTGATTCAAATTCTACTAATTAACCCATAGCTGAGGGAGAAGAGGTGAGTTCATACCTTTCCCAAGGGTATTTGTGCATAAGGGAATACAACAAGCACAAATGGAATTGGAACTCTGCTCTCCAATTTAGATTTGTTATCTATTATGTTACCCACACATCCAAGCACCTGGTATTCCCAATTGGTCACTTATGTAAGTACTGACCAGGTTCAGTGTTGCTTAACTTTGGGGATTGTATGAGAACTGGTGTTTCAATGTGATATGGCTGTAAGCCTTTAGGATTTGACTTTTTGTTTTCCTGGTTTTACTTATGTATCAGTAACTATTATTACACTAACTGCATATCCAAAATTTCCTTTTAAATAAACTAAAAATAATAACTAATAACTAATACTTCCATTTAAATTTTTTTTTTTTGTGTTAATATATCAAAAAAATTTTTATTAGTTTTATGGATTTTTTTTTTTTTTTTGATAAATGCAAGGCTTGGCAATTTTTTGACCTGATATCTCTACATGTTTTTATTTTAGATAAATATAAAAAAGTTTTTGAAAATTTTAAGTCCCTCTTTCTTGAGAAAGATTAAGCTAGACTGTTTAGTTTCTTTTTATATCTGTAGCCTTTTTTCATAATGCTTTCAGTATCAGTGGTGATACTCTTCTACAAGAAAGCAACTCCTTGTCTTTTTTTTTTTTTAACCCATGATGTGGTCACCAGTTTGGGAAGTTGTTGCTAAAGTAACATTGGATGTTAGGAGGAAATGATGTAATAAAGAGATGGTAGAACTGGTACACAGAAACACATACTGCTATAACTTTCTTGCGAGTGGTTAGTCTTGGCAATCCCATGCCAAGAATGACATCCTGAAAATTTCCAAACAGATGTTAATATCATTTATAATATTATTGCATTGTACTAAATGACATGTTTTATAACTTTTATTTGTATGTATTTATATATATATATATATATATATATATATATATATATATATATATTTATGAATTTACTTGTTTTATGAAACAATGGGTGGGAGTTCCCGCCTTCCACTCATGGGAAAGAGTTTTGTTTGTTATCAGATGTAAAAAACACGAGTGTCTACAATTACATGTTAAGACACTGTCATAGCATTGGAAAGTAGTAACTTGTTATATATGGTTGGATTAGTTATATATAAGAAACTGGATATATTTCATATAAAGTAAGTATTTATTATTGAGTTTATTACTGAAGTTATAATGCTTTATCTTCTTCACTAGATTATTTAATTTTTTTAAAATTTTTATTTATTTATTGAATTTTTTTATACACATGTCTGTGAATTTTTTTTTTCTTGTCCATGTGGAGAAAAATTTGGAGCAACAGTTTAATGCTTAGTATTTACTGTTAGATTATTGAATTTTTATTTAAGATTATCTTGGTGGTAGAAGTTTCAAATTTTAATTAAAATGTCATTGATGCTTTGTTTTATAGTTTGTGGATATTTTGTAGATAATCATAATAGTGAAAGAATTTTTTAACAGAGAATAGAAAAAATAAAATGAACAAACCTCTTATTGTTCAAATTAAATTTTTTTTTTTTTAAAGACTGGCCTTCAGGTTGTACTTACATTTTGTAAGTAAATAAGTCTGTGTGTTTGAGAGAAGACTTGTTAGAGATATATATATATATATATATATATATATATATATATATATATATATATATTATGTGTGTGTTACTTCAAACATTGTTTTTAATGGATACCCATATTTGAGTAGACAATCTGTTTATTTTAAACAGTATTTTGTCTGCTTGGCTATGTACTTGAGAAGACTTAATAAAGAAAATGTGCCCTTTAGCAGTATTTGAACCTACACATTTTTTTAAGCTTTCTTGAGTATGCAATGTAGTAGATTAAATAAATACTGTTTAAAATAAGTAAAGCATCTACTCATATACAGTTATTCACTAAAAATGATGCTGGCAGTAAATAAAAATGTTGGTTTAAAAAATAAATTCCATTAATTCTTTTTGTGTGTGTGTGTATATATATATATATATATATATATATATATATATGTAGTTGGTGCATAATTATCAGGCGTTTTTGTAAGCAAGTTAAAAACTTGCTGCTTTGTTTTAATAAAAATATTTTATTTTCAGGTTATAAAAATGTGTGTCAATAATCATATGTCGTGGAATAAACATTTCAAAATGTTATTCTTGAATTTTTTATTTTTTTTTAATAATAAATACTGTTTAAAAACGCTTGATAATTATGCACCAACCCATATATATATATATATATATATATATATATATATATATAAAATCCTACTACTCTAAATGTTATTTTATGGGTTACCATGCGTGAGTAGATGCTCTGTTTTTATAAACAGTGTAAATTGTACTGATCGGCAGGGTTTGAAACTGTATTCCCTGCTTGTAGCAGAAACCACTGTTATATGTATAGTTATATATTTTGTGTGTGTGCATGTATAAGAGGCAATATAAAGAGAATATTGATTGATTTTTATTTTTTATTTATGTTTTTAAGAAATGCTTTAATCATAATTTGTGAAAACTGACATAAGCCAATTTTATTTTTTTTTTTAATCAAAAATTGGGATCATTTTCTTTAGTTATTTTAAAAGCATTCATAGGAATGGCTGATTTTAATGTTTATATTTTCTAGATTATGAATTGAAATGCCAAAATTTTTTTTAAGAGCTTGTGAACATTTCTTTTAATAATTTTAGAGGAAATCCTCAAGATAGAAAATGATTTAAATATAATAAAATACGTCTTATTGTCCTAGTGGAACTAAGAAACTGAAGTCATCAAGTATATAAGCAAATAATCTTTTATATATATATATATATATATATATATATATAAAAAATAAAAAAAATATAGTTTTGAGGAAGCTCTATTTATCGGTAAATATACTCAGTATCAGAGACAGTGTGTGTGTAAATATAAGAGTGGACACCATGGACACCATTTGCTGTTGACCTCAGTTTCTACTCTTGTATTTATATATTTGCACGAAATGGTGAAGAACGAATGCATATTTTTATTTGTATAAATTTTAGCTCAGTTATTTTACATTGAGCCCTATTTTGTTATCGCCTGCACTCAATGTGTGCTATTTCTTTTGTATATGAGGACATCAATAAGTCTACAGTTTAATGATGCAGAAAAAGGTATTTATTTTACACAGATCTAATTTTCAAATAATATCCTTTCTTGTAATACATTTAATTCAGTCATAAATATTGATAACATAGATTGAATATTGTGCAATGAAAATTTCAGTTTCAATTTAATAACTCTGTGACAGGTTTCATACTTACTTATCTAGCCTCATATAGAGTAGAATATCTGAATGCGGATAAACACTTCAAAAGTCATTTTAATATTTATTGTTTTATTAAGGTAGACATCTGAACATTTGTGTTTAAAACTGATACTTTTTTTAAAAAAATATTTTGATAATTTCCTTTGACATTTTATTCTTTTTTATTTTAAAATAAGCATTAATATAAATGTTGTAATTTCAGGTTTTTAAGATATTTTCTAACTGAATTTATTTTTATTGCGATTTTTTCTGCTTTTGTTTTCTTAATAAAAATGATTGCCAATAACTTAATAGGTCAATAGGAATTCTTAACAATCCTACTGTATCCACAGAATTTCATGGTAGTATCAGAGTCCCTAAATATCCTATCATATGCATGGAATTTCATAGTATTGGAATTTCTTTCAATCTTACAGTATCCACAGAATTTCATAGTATTGGAGTCCTTGTCAGTCTCACCATATTTACTGTATTCACATATGATGAAAACCAATCTTTTGTACAATTAGGGTTGTTACTTTCTCTTGTTTATATCTATTGCATGTCATAATTTTAAAACAAACTTCACAATGAAATAAATATGACCCAGTAGATTTTTTTTTTTTTTTTACTTAAAAAGTGAACTCCATACATTAAAATGATATGTATAATTAAGATGCAATGAATTTTAGTGCTTGATCTAGATATTTTGGGTATGTCAACTTTCTCCTACATCATATAATGTTGATTATTCTCAAGAAATGCACTGATATAATGTCTATCCACCTCTCCAGCTGAAATTTTTACAAGCCACTTTTAACATATGTGATGTATACAGAGTTAATTCCCTTGTACCTATTTATAGACCAATCACATTTCAATAAAGCATAGTGTTTGCAGCTATGAGCATTAAGTCACATGATGGGTTGCCACACAATACATTTTGTCTTGACATTTGTTTCAAATAATGATAATTAAAAGCCTTTATTTGTAAAATCAGTGATACTTACACTTGTCCAGCATAGCACAACATTAACATGATACATAACATGTTCAATAAATCCCAGTACTTTGTCTATATGCCACACAATTTACTTTCTTTATTTAAATTGCATTTTACTTTTCTTAACATAAAAATAATTAATGTGTGTTGTATAAGAAAGACAAAGTAGCAAGTCCTGAGAGATTTAATTTCATCATGCAAAGGGGACATAACATGGCCATTATATCAAATGAAGGGAAAAGGCCTAATAGTTCATTCTGAACAATTAAGACTCAGAATTGAAGAGGAAGATGTTGTGATGGACGAAGACCTTGACAGAGAAGAAAGGAGTTCTTCAGACAAGGAGAGTGCAATAGAAGACAAGTGCATGGATGATAGATGTGGAAGAAGATGGAATGAAACCACAATCTCCATTCAAGAGAACTGGACATACCTTAAAGGGGAGAAGCAGAAAGAGATTGTAGAAGAAGTTTCAGAACAACCAAAGGCATTAAACTTCTTTTGTTCAGGGAAGTGTAATGGATTGCTAAATAGGATTGTACCTATTTCTATATATTAATTAGAAGAGATGTAAAGTGCATAGTAAATTAAGTGACAGGCAAGAAGTTGACTATTGATTATGTGTCATAGAGCAACACAATACAACAATATGTTTAAAAATGTGGCTTGCTATCTTTGATCTTCAAAATCAATATGGGCCAAGTGATCTAAAGTGGTTTAATGGATAATGTCTTGGAATGGGAAATTGGAGAGCCAAGTTTGAATTACAGTCACATTCATTACATTCACTTACACACAAATACCCCTGGTAAAGATATGGACGTATCTCTTCTCTCCCCAGCTATGGATAAATAGCAGGACAGACTCAGCCCATAATCTGTGGAATAATTGGACATGGTTAAGTGTAATTGATAAAATTCTCAACAAGCAGAATTGACAAATATTCTTAATAAATGATAAGGGTGGGTGGGATAACTGGACATATATATATATATATATATATATATATATATATATATATACATACATACTGGCAAACTTTTCCAGGTGGGAACATTTTTTTTTTTTTTTTATTTTTTTTATTTGGTGCTATTTTAGAACTTGATTATCTTAGCTGGATGATCTTAAGCCCCCTCCTCCCAACTGTGTGCAGGTTTGGTTTACTTATCAAATTGAACTCACCCAGTATATAGGGTATTCATCTTATTACAAGTCACTGGCTACCTGATGATTGCATGAAAGCACATGAAACTAATAGTAGTGGCCAGTCATTGCCGACCTGGTTATTTGAATATATATATATATATATATATATATATTGGAAGAAAGGGAGCTACTTCTGTTCAGGGGTGTGTAGGTTCATATATATCATGTTCTGACTTCAAGCCAAGAAAGAACAAAAATGTGGACATGAGAATTTTTCATTTTTATAAGTTAGAAAGAAATCCCAGCATGCATCTGTAGGATTTTCTATAAATTTGGTTAGAGGATGTTCTTAGCAGTCTTTTTAAATGAAGTTAAAACTAAATGCCCCTAATGCCATCTAATAAACAGCACAGATATTTTGGTCATGTCAATAAAATTACCAAGCATATTTACCCTAATGAATATACAAGATTAGCATGTTCGTATAGTTATTTTCACCTTGTTCTCTTGATATTTACTCATTTTTGCTTAGTCTAGCACAAAGTTCAATAAAAGGAAGATTGTTTCACTAATCTTTCAAGTGGTTCGAACCTATTTGCTTTAAAAATCAGCATTTTAGGTAATTTTGTTTTCCTAGGTTGGACCACAGTTCACAGGAGGTAATATCTTCACTTCAATGTCATTTATTAGACAAGTATTTTGCACAACTGTAATATTGTCAGTTCATGCCCAAGTTGACAGATGATCTGGATGATAACCATTTTCAATGAACACCCATCCTAAACTTTTTCAAAAGTTTTTCTGCCATTCCAACCTGACTTTTGTGGCGAGTTTTATCATCAAAAGTTTTCTATTGTTGCAAGTGTTCAAACACTTGCAAATTTGCTTTGGTAGTTTGAGTTGAGGGTTGGTTGTTGGGTGACCCATTGGCAAAGTTCATTAAAAGAAACTTTGGGCATGAAAAACTTGTTTCAAATAAGGATAATTAAAAGCTCCTACTTGTAAAATCATTGATAAATATGTGGTAAGTATATGTATAAAATATTAATTGAATTTTCTCAGTTGTGGAAAAATAATTAAGATTGCTTTTCTCTTTTTCAAATTCAACAACACTTATTTTTTAATACATTTTCTTTTTCAGAACATAACAATCAGAACACCCTCCTCCATTTTGCCGCTCATCATGGACTTTCGCAGGTGGTCAGTTTGGTTGTGAGCAGTATCAGTGATGAAGCCATTCAGACCACAAATTCCCAAGGAAAAACTGCAAGAGAACTTGCTCTTGATCAGGGACACAAGGAAATATCAGACTTGCTATCTGAGTAAGTGCTTTTTAATTTTAATACATGGTTCTAAAAAAATCACAGAGAAAAATATTTACCCAAAAGGATTAATTCTGACATGTTTGTATGGGTTGCACAAAGTGCATAAGATTAAGGATAATGATAAAACACATCTTAATTTTTTATTTATTTTTTCAATTTTTATTTTTACATATTTAGGTTTTTAACCCTCTGAATTTTACTAAAGTTAATTATAGATAGTTATTGTGATAACATTTGTTTGTTATAGTTTAAATATTAATCTTCTATATAATAAATGCAAATATCAGTGTGTTACATTTTTTAAACTTTATTCCTAGAGGCTCAACATATCATACCATTTTGGAATCAGGCTGACCACATGAGAAAATTAAAAACATTCCGGGCTGGATCTAGACCAGCTTTATTTTGGATACCCAAGTTTTCATTACTGTGATTGTTTTCAGATTCCACCATCTTCGCTTCTACTGATAAAAACAATTAAGGGGACAGAACTCTCTAATTTTCAATAGCTCTTGTTCGAATGAAAAAATTACTGTTCTCAAATTAGAGTATTTCAAAATAAAATTATCTGTTTTCAACTTTATTCCTAGAGGCTGTAGCCCAACATATCATACTATTTTAGAATCAGACTGACTCTGTGAGCAAATTAAAAACACAATCCTGAAATTTGAGATTCCCAAGTTTTCATTACTGTGATTGTTTTCATCAATATTTTTTAAGTGTTTTTTTTTTTTGCGTGATGATTTTTGTATGATGACAAATTTTTTAACTTAGAAATAAATTTAGGAATAATTGAAAGTAATTGCGAAATTCAGCAAAAGTCCTCCATGAAATAAAAACTATTGTTTGTAGAGAAAGTAAGGGCCTACATACATCAAATTGTCTTTGAATTAAGTGGTGGCAGAAGAATTATCATTGAACTTTTAAAAGGTGAGCTTAAATATTAATGCAGTACTTAAATGCAGTGATTAATTTTGAGTTCTTATGTAGTCTATTGTTGCGTATTGCATCTACTCCTCCCTACCTATTGTGATAAAGGCCGAATTAATAGCCCTCCATAGGAGCTAGATTAAATGCCACCTGATAGGGCAGCTTTTACTTTAGAAGATAAATATTTCTAAAAATGATATTTATAATTGCCTTATTCTGTCACTAAGATTACATTAATTCTTCACCTTGGACATTTCTCTTTTCCTTGATTTCTGGTGCAAGTAAAAAGCACAAATTAAATTTTTCCTATATTTATAAATTCTTTTAGAAAAACTAAAGCAATAAGCTCAGTAGAGAAATAATTTTCCTAAATATTGACAAAGTTTTTTGCGTGAAAGAAGCCAAGAAGAAATTCTTACGAATCAAGAGATAAACAAAAAAAAACAAAAACGTTCTTGATACTTTAGTATTTTTGTTTGATTAAAATGTTGTTGCTGAAAGAAAATATGAACTTCCTGTTGTCCTCCAGGTGACAATACTACCTGTCTAATGATTAATGATTCTTAAACAAATGCACCTGACGACTCTGACATTCCTTTTAATAATGTTCACATACACACACATCTATGCATATTCACACATAAGCACACACATCTGTGTATATTCACACATTAGTGCACACACAATCTATGCCTATTCACAAATTGGCACGCATATATACAACTATATTCTTATTCACACATTGGCATACACACATCTGTGCATATTCACACATTAGCACACATGCCTATGCATATTCACACACTGGCATACATGCATCAATGCATATTCATGCATATTCACACTTATGCACATTTGCTTATATATATATATATATATATATATATATATATATTCACACATAAATATATGCAACTTCCCGACTGGGTATGTATAAGTGTGCATATGTGTGTGAGAGAGAGAGAGAGGATACATACACAACAAAAGTTTAAGAAGCAGCTCTGTCTAAAAATGTTGAAATAATACAATAGCTAAGATTTATAAATAGCAACTTGTTTTCGGTGGGAGTGAGTGTTGTTGATTAGTTGACAAAAGTTGCTGTCTAAGCAGATACTCTCCTCCTCTTCTTTCTCCTCCTCCTCCGTCTTCCTGTTTTTACTTTTCCTCTTTCCATTTTCTTTCTTAATATCTCCCTTTTCTATTCTTCTCTTTCTCTTTTATTTCTCATCCTCTCCTCATCTGCCTCTCTCACTATTTTTGTTTTCAATGTTTTTTCTCTCTCACTCTTCAACCTCTTTCACTTTGCTTCTATAATCAAGAAAATGCATTTAGAACATGAGAAAGTCTCACACTACAGTCCATTGTGGTCAGTTTTGTATATTTATCAAATGTCAATGAACATAGGTTTATAAATATCTATCATAGAACTTGGTGAATGTTGTTACTGATCCTATTTTTAAAGAAATTACCTGGTAATTAAATTTAAATTGTTCAGAAAATAAATATCATTTTTGTAAAGGGAATAAAAACCCCTTTAAAATTTAATAAAAGTTAAACCTATTTGTTTAAAACTTAATCATTGACAGCAATGTTAAAAACCAACCATTAAATTATATCTTTTATACTTTATTCTAAAAATCTGGGATTTGGGACAAAAAATCATTTTAATATTTAAACCAAAGTTTCATTTTTATAACATCTTTGTTATCAACTGAAATAAATTATAGATTTTTTTTTATGATTGGCTGATTAGACAAAACATTCACAGTTTTTTATCATGAAGAGTAAAAATTTACATAATGCTCTTATTTGGTCAACAGAAACTGTTATTTTTCAGAATAACAAGCTTACAGTTTGTGAAACAATAAAATAATGTTAGGAAAATATGAAAAGGGATATTTTATTGCATTCTCTCACATCGACTAACTTAATAACCTAACCTTTCCAAATTAACCGGACTTCTAGACAAGTGAGAAAATTTAAAAGTCAAAATGAGATCAATTCAGCATTATCAAAATTTAGAACTTAAAAATATCACTTGAAATATACTTGTTTGTCAGCATACTTACACATATTTAGTGAATTTCTACAGAACTAAAAAAAAAGCAATAAATGAATTATAAAGGTGATTACTATAGAGAGCCTGTTAATGAGTAATTTCAGAAGGGCTTGTTCAGAGTAGGGTATCCAAGTCCATGTGATTTCCAGAGTAATTGAGGGTGCCAATGGGTACATCTTTTTGAGAATCATTAATTAATCATTAACTTAGACTCTTCCTCCTCCACCACCCTTAACACCACAGGAAGTCCAAAACTTCCTGGGGCAACAGGTTTTCCTTTCTATCCAAGTAAAGATGGCATCATCCTAAGATGAGTTTCACTTTATTTCTTATTTGAAAGCATTTTCCTCTTTAAGTTGGTCTCTTCCAAAATAATTATTTTTTTGAAACTGTTGAAACAGGTTTTATTATTATAAACTATTTTTGCTTGTTAATCTAATAGTCTAGTACTTAAATATGATGTAATAATATAATACTGTCTGTAAAGTAGGGTTTACAAGATATTATGAAAAACATAGTTGCTTTTTTGGTACCTTTTTAAAATTGGTTCAAGCATATATACATTTACTAAGTATGGAGCTTGGTTTAGTCTGGCATAAGGTATGTGTGTCTATTTTCACACACACACACACACACACACACACACACACATCCATGAGTTCACAGTCTGACATGATAGCTGCTGGAAATTTTACTTTGATGTTCACTTTATGTGATTAATGTTCACTACTGAATCAAGTACATTGACAGAGAAGAACATTATGTTGCCAAAATAAATATTTAAGTAAAATAAATTCTTTTTATCAGTGTCAGGCCTGCATTGCACTATTTTTGTGCAACAAAAAAGAACTTTCTTCATTGTATCGTGACATATGATGAAAAATGCATTCTGTATGATAATGTTCCACACATTAGTAGACTGGCATGAAGCACAATGACAGTTCTCTAAAGCTGCATTAAAAATTTTATGGTCACTGTTTAGCGGTTGGCAAGCAAAATCATTCAGTACATTTCCGTGCTGGGTATGACGATAAACTACATCTGTGTCTTGGGTAAACTACGTCCATCAGCAAGGCTTCTTCTGATCAGGAGGTTTTGAGGAGTGTGGAACCACCTCTTAATTGCTGGTGTTCCCAGGTCCACCCTGACCCAGGGTGGTAGCACCTGTTAGGGTCCCAGCTATGGGCAAATATTTAACCCTGAAATTGGGGTAAAAACACTATGAAAGTGTAAAAATAGATTTTAATACCAGAAATACTTTGTAAAAAAAAAAAAAAAAATATTACCAACAATACATTTTTGAAGGAAAAACTATTACAAGAAATGGATTTTTCACTAAACAAAATATTACCAGCAATAAAAATTTTGTCGGCATTAAATAACCCATTGAGGTTGATATGCCGTAAAACAAACCAAACTAAACCAGTACATTTTCTTGAATCCATATAAAGCAATAGAAGAAAAAGAAAAAATGCAAAATGTCAATTGTAAAGAACTAGTTTTTATTCTATGACCATTGCTCAACCGCATCATGTCTCATGACAGACTCTGCAGCTATTGAAGAAAACAGGGCTACAAAACTCTGCCTCACCCAGCTTACTCACCAAAACCTCTCTCTGATGACCACTCTTTCAAACATCTTGTTAACTTCCTGCAAGAAGTAGTCTTCAACAACCAAGTAACAGTTCAAAGCACCTTTGATGAATTCATCAATTCTAGGATACTAGAATTCTTTGATAACAGAATAGACTTTTTTTTTGTTGGCAACAATACATAGATTCTCATGGTTATTATTTCACTTAAGAAATTTTATTCTCAGCTGACATATATTGCTATAAAATTGATGGTTAAAAATGTAGTCTTTATGGTGATGTACTCATTACAGTGATGAATATCAGGGATAGAGCATATGTGAATATAAAAGTAGACATTGAGATCAACTTCCAACAACAAGAGTCTGTTTCATGCTTAAACGCAATCCTCAGACCCCATGTATCATCATTAATCCCTCTGTCTATATTTCTGAGATGAGGTATTATATAGACTATTTACATTATTCGGACTATTGTCCTTATCTTTCTTGCCATATTTATTACGTTTCAGCCGTTGTACACTCCGGCCTTCTTCAGGTAGTTGGAATGTCGAACTGAACCATTTATTTCGCTCCCTGGGGTAGACTGTTCTAGTTCCATGTGCTATGTTTAATGGATGTCAGTTGGAACTAGAACAGTCTACCCCAGTGAGTGAAATAAAGGGTTCAGTTCGACATTCCAACCACCTGAAGAAGACCAGAGTGTACAACGGCCGAAACGTTGTAATAAATATGGCGACAAAGATGAGGACAATAGTTTGAATAATGTAAATAGTGATCATTAGTCCCATTGATACTGACAGATGTTTACAGAGACATTTATGTTTATGGACATCAAACACTAGGCCTTAACACATTTAGGAATTGGTTAATGCATAATGCAACAGTGCATCACCCCTGCAGGTATCTGCACACAAAATGTTTACCACTGATGTGTACGCAATGTAGTGGTTACTGGTTCAGAATGAGAAATTGATGAGCTGAATTTGAATTCCAGGAGTTCACTTTTGCACACATACCCTGGGGAAAAGTATGAATCCATCTCTCATCCTCCAAGGTATGGATTAAATAGATGGATAGACTGAGATCTTTCACCTTGGTTGGCAGGTTTGGTGATGAGGGTGGTTTGGAAACCTATATTATTCAAGATGTAAATATATTCATGTTTTGAAAATCTTTTGCCATACAAAGTATCACACATGATAACATGATTTATGAGGCAGAAGATTTTTCCCACAGTAGGTTGCTATTTCTTTCTGCAGTTGACTGGTTGCCAACCAAGGCTAAAGAATCCAGTCTGCCCTGCTATTCAATCCATAGCTGGAAGGAGAAGAGAAAGATTCATACCTTTCCTAAGGGTATTTTTTTTTTTTTGTAAGTGAATATAACTAACTTCACTGAGGTTTGAACTCTGCTCTCTGAGTTTTCATCCTGAGCTGATATCCATTACTCCACAACACACACTGTGTCACTGTGCAGGTTGAATAAATCTGGGGGAGAAGACACATCCTTGTCTTGTGCCATTTTCCATTTTTGTGTAGCCACATACAAATTGTGTTAAAGTTTACTTAGCATTCATTGCTGCCTTGCATGCTTGAAACCTTTCACCATGTGATCACAGTTTTTATTACAATTTTAAATAGAAATTACTGTCAAGGAATAATTAATCTGCAAACTAAATAAAAGGGGAGGGGTAATAAATGAGGGAAGTGGAACAAATTGAGTGGGGCCTTGATAAATGGGCTTGTTGGAAAATAATTAAAAACAAACACTTTAAAGAAATAAAACGGAAACTGAAAATCCCGCAATGCCTTTAAGTAAGATGTGTTAACAAAAGGGAGATACCTCAGAAAACTGGTAATGAACGTAGCCTTTTCTCAAAGGAGAGCTACTGTCTGGAGGGATGGATAATATTATTTTGAAACACTCTGATCCAGCTGGGGTTGATAAGTATTGAATACAGTGACTGTGAAGAGTTAAAAATAAATAAGGGGCAGACAATCTTGAACTCCAAAGGTGGGAGAAAAAAAAAAAAAAAATGAACAAGTAGAGAGGGATTTTTGGCATCTTAGAGTATGATTTATTCTGGTAAATAAAATTAAATTTATTAAATTAGTAGCTTCAAAGCCGTCCTATTCGGTGGCATTTAAACTGGCTCCTGTGGAGGGATCTTGATTGAGCCTTCAGCTTGTTCAGAAGTTTGAGAGTACCTAAGTTTTTGTATATTCTCTGCATTGGAAGCTCTTCTGGCTGGTGTTTGATCCAGGTTTCATTTGCACAGGACTTTCTTTTCCTCACTGCAGCCTTAGCTCTTTTGATTGCAATCTGGTCCTCTGTTGGCGATTTCTTTTTGTGAGGCATACTGCTGCTGTATGTGATAGTCAACAAACTACAGGTTAACTCAAAATTGATCACTGCATTTAAGTATTGCATTAATATTTAAGCTTACCTTTTAAAAGTTCAATGATAATTCTTCTGCCGCCATTTAATTTAAAGGCAATATGATGTATGTAGGTCTTTACTTTCCATACAAACAATTATTTTTTATTTCATGGCTGACTTTTGCTGGATTTCACAATTAATTTTGATTATTCTCAAATTTATTTCCAAGTTATAAAAATTGTTATTGTACAAAAAGATTTGTCACAAAAAATCACATTAAAAAAAAAAAAAAAAAATCACCAAAAACAATCACAGAAATGAAAACCTGGAAATCCAAAATTTCATGATTGTGGGTTCGGATCTGGCCCTGAATGTTTTTAATTTGCTCATGGAGTCCGCCTGATTCCAAAACTGTATGATATATTTGGCTATGGCCTCTAGGAGTAAAGTTGAAAAAGTGTGACACACTGACATTCACATTTGTTTATATAGGTAATCACTAGCACAAATGCGTTGTAAGCATTGGGTTTATTGGAGGTGGGGCTTCTAGCACTATGTGATGTATTTTTGGTCAATTTTACATGCAAATTTTGAAATGAATTTGTGTGTTCAGAAACATGGTGCAAAATGCATGTTGTATTCTGAGTTATATTTATTGAACACTTTATAAAGATATAGACATATTATCAATGACTTTTGTCAGATAAATGGGGGCTTACTAACAAGTTGTAGGCTTATCTTGATAAGAGTGTTATAAGATATTTTTAAGAAAATGTTCTTCATTCTTTTCTCACAATGTCTCAAAAATATACAAATGTGAATGAAAATATTCTCAGGCCAAAAAAGAAAATTCAGAAATAGATGAGTCATCATGTCCTGTCCATTTTGATAATTGGTCACTATGACACATTTAAAACATTTTCTTTTCTTTTCCAATCCCCCCACCGACTATTTCTCATTTCTCTTTCTATCTTTCTTCATATTAATTTTTTTTTAGTTCCTTCCCTCCTCTTCTTTTTTCTCATTCCATCTCTCTTCTCTTTTTCTCACTCTCTTATCTTTTTCCTCTTGTTTCTCATTAGTATTTGCTATTTCCTCCTTTTCCATTTTCTTTCTTTTTTCTCTTTTGCCATTTCTTTTTTATTTATCTCTTTTTTACTTTCCTTTTCCCTCTTCTCTTTTCTCATTCCATCTCTCTTCTCTTTTTTTCTTTTGTTTCTCATTAATATTTGCTATTTGCTCCTTTTCTTTGAGTTTTATATTTTCTTCCTTTTTTTTCTCTTTTGCCATTTTTTCTTTTTTTTTCTTTCTTTAAAAACTTCATTTTTTTTCTTTCTTTCTTTAAAAACTTCCTTTTTTTCTTTCTTTCTTTAAAAACTTCCTTTTTTTCTTTCTTTCTTTAAAAACTTCCTTTTTTTTCTTTCTTTCTTTAAAAACTTCCTTTTTTTCTTTCTTTCTTTAAAAACTTCCTTTTTTTCTTTCTTTCTTTAAAAACTTCCTTTTTTTCTTTCTTTCTTTCTTTAAAAACTTCCTTTTTTTTTTCTTTCTTTCTTTAAAAACTTCCTTTTTTTCTTTCTTTCTTTAAAAACTTCCTTTTTTTTTCTTTCTTTCTTTAAAAACTTCCTTTTTTTTTTCTTTCTTTCTTTAAAAACTTCCTTTTTTTTTTTCTTTCTTTCTTTAAAAACTTCCTTTTTTTTTTTTCTTTCTTTCTTTAAAAACTTCCTTTTTTTTTTTCTTTCTTTCTTTAAAAACTTCCTTTTTTTTTCTTTTTCTTTAAAAACTTCCTTTTTTTTTCTTTCTTTCTTTAAAAACTTCCTTTTTTTTTTCTTTCTTTCTTTAAAAACTTCCTTTTTTTTTTCTTTCTTTCTTTAAAAACTTCCTTTTTTTTTTCTTTCTTTCTTTAAAAACTTCCTTTTTTTTTTCTTTCTTTCTTTAAAAACTTCCTTTTTTTTTTTCTTTCTTTCTTTAAAAACTTCCTTTTTTTTTTCTTTCTTTCTTTAAAAACTTCCTTTTTTTTTTTCTTTCTTTCTTTAAAAACTTCCTTTTTTTTTTTCTTTCTTTCTTTCTTTAAAAACTTCCTTTTTTTTTCTCCCCACACCCACCTTATCTTTCCCTCTTTATGAAATTAGTGTCAAGATGGGTGGAGTTGCAAATATTGTGGGTTGTATTCACTATCAGGAAATGTGACCAGTTATATTTGTGTGTTGTCTTTTGTATGTGTACACACACATAGAGAGCCTACTTATCAAGTTCTGACATGGAGTGGTACAGCCTGGGTGAATGGCCATCATTATAATGTTGCTGACTTACTATTGCTAATATTAAGGATTTGAACAACTCACAAAAATCACACCATTGGCCAAAGGACATACATAAACATGTGTTGCATTTGAAATATCCAAATGCCCAGAAATTCAGTTGGGAGAAAAAAAGGATAAGAAAAAAAAAAAAATGTTATATTTAGTATTTGGTTATTTTTCCTCCTTGTCATCAACTGATTGATTCAATTTGTTTTAGAGGGAATGAAAATTGAATAATTAATGAAGGCAAGTAATTATTTACTTCTTTCTCTCTTTTCTTTCTTTCTTTCTTTCTTTCTTTCTTTTTTTCTTTTTTTTTTTTGTTGTTGTTGTTGTAAGTATAAAAGTAGGTATTTATCTGCATACCCGCATAAGAACAAAATGTGACACAAGGCCAGAGATTTATATGGGTAAAAATATTTGTCTCAAAACAATTATATAAATTATTTATTTGGTATTTACAAAAACGTCCTTTTACATACATTTTGATTTTTTTCTTCATTTGCAGTCATATAATTACTTGTGTATTTTGATTGAAACTCTTCTTCTTTATTTTGTTGATTAAACATTCAATTTTTTGTTTATAAATTTGGAACTTTTCTAATTCTTATGTTTTTCATAAGATGTAAGATGTGACAAAACCAAGAGTCCAAAAATTTTTTTTATCAATATTATAAGTGATGAATATTACCTAATCCTCAATTAAAGGAAATTATTATTGATATTTACTTATTTTAGTACAGCACAAAACCCATGTACATGGGATACCAAGTGAGGATCAAAATCACTACAGTTGTAATGAATACCAAGATTAAATTGCTAACCATTGCTCTATGTTGAGATGACTAATAAAAATTATTATTCATAACTACTATCAAAATAAATATTTGTGGGCCAAGTAACACAGAGGCTCCAGTACTTTTCATGATATTTTCACTATCTTTAGTAGTTCTGTATTTTTCCTAATTTATTTTTAATTAGCCATCCCCACAAGGTATTTTGAAGTTATTATCATTAAGAGATTGTTGTTTAGAAAGAAAATAAAAAAAATAAAGAAACATACATATGAAATTGTTTAATGGGATGGAAGTTCTGAAGAGATTTAATTAGTAATTAATAACCTGTGTAAAAATTGTAATAGTTTGAAAATATCAAATGCTACAAAGTTTTCTTCATATGCCATTTCCCTTGAAAATGTAAGCGATCATGGCTCTCCACAATTTTCTGTCCTTCATAGCTCTTAATAAATTTTGTATTTCTGTTATTTCTCCTAAACCTTGTTCCGCCATCCATTTACACTATTCTATGCATTGTTTTCCTCTGTCCCTCTTGCCTTCAATCTGTCATGTGAGTATCAGATTTTCCAAGCCCTCTTTCCTCATTATGTGCCTTAGAAATTTCAACTGTCTCTTCCTGATGTTAAGTATAAGTTTCCTTTTTATTTTCATTTTCTCTAAAACTTTGTTGTTGCTCACATGGTCCATGGTATCCTCAGCATCCTTCTGCAGAACCAAATTTCTTTTACTTCAAGTCTCTTCTTTATCTATGAGGATATTGCCCTGTATTCACTGGTATATAGGAGGACAGATAACATGTAACAGTCTAGTACTCTTTTCTTTGTTTCTAACAAAACTTTTCTGTTTCTTAATGCTCTTAGTTTAGATCTCTAATAAATTTATCAATATTTTTCTCATTTTGCATCATTTAAACAATTTATCCACCATTGTGTGTGTGTGTGCTTCTGTTTGGATACATTTCTTTGCCTGCCTGTCTTTATTTTTATTTTTTTATTTTTTTTTGTAATGTTTCAAATGTGTATCATCGGGCTGCCCTTGGATGTCTGTTGTGTTCCGGAATGTTGTCAAATCTCATGGGGTGAGAGGCTTAAACTTGTCAGTTTTACATATACAACCTCTCTCTTACACTCCATATACAGTTTTTGCAAGTTCCAGTCAAGTTTGGTACATTCATTTATGCACAAATATACCCTTGGGAAAGATATGAATCCCCCCAACTATGGGTTAAATAGTAGAACGTGTATCTGTAAAAATCATTGTTATTCTCAAAAAAAAAAAAAAAAAAGAATCCTTAAAATCTTAATCTGTTTTAGCTTTAAATAGCCCACAAATAGTTGATAAATTGTAAAAAAACAAATCACTCTCTTCCTCTTTTCTAGTAGCTTTGTTTTTCCGCTTTCTTCTAGTTGTCAATTATCCTCTTTCTAATCCTCTTTCACTCACCCTTCCATTCAGCATTATTTGGATTATTTCTCTGTTTTTCTTTGTTTCGTTATCTTTGTTCACTTTTCTCTCTTCCTCCTTGAGTAGCTCAGAATGAGAACTCTGAGCTGAGTTTGAATCCTAGTTGGGTTTGTTACATTCACTTATACACAAATGTCCTTAGGAAAGGTATGAATTCATCTTCTCCCTTCAGCTATGGGTTAAATAGTATAACTTGCACCTGGAAAAAAAAAACATTTTTTTTTCCTCAAAAATTTGTTAGTGCAAAATTCGCTTACCAAAAAATAAAAATAAAAATAAAAATATTATTCTTACTATCCAAAATGTTTCAGTTCTAAATAATCCATATTTGATTTGATAATCCAGAGGAAAAAAAAACAAATCAATCGCTCAACATATGAGTGGAAATGCATATGCTTCTCTAAATAAGATACATTACAAATCATGACAAACACCCAAGGATGGCTGAGGTGTACATGACTGTAATGTTGTAAAAAAAATTAATCAAAAATAAAAACATGGAGATTAGTCTAAATAAAATCATATTCTATGTACTGTTTCATTCCAGGATGTGAGCTATCATGGCTCTCCACAACATCCTATGTTTTGTAGCTCTTAGTAAGTTTTGTCTTTCCACTATACCTCCCAATGTTTGTTCTGCCATTCCTTTACACAAGCTTATTCCTTAGGTCACTCACTGTTTTCCTCTGTCCTTTAATATTTCCTGTGAGTGTCAAATTCTCCAAACCTTTTTTCCTTATTATGTGTCTTAGAAATTTCAATTGCCTCTTTCTAATTTTAAATATGTGCCATTTTTGTTTCCATCTTCCATAAAACTTTGTTAGGTATCCAGCCTATGGGATTCTCGGCATCCTTTTGCAGAACCATATTTCTGTCATATACAATGGTTAAACACCCGAGAAAATTAAAACAAAATTTTTTTTTTTTTTATTGAATCTCTTGTTTATAGTAGACTGAACCAGAGGTTTTGAGGGGCAGTTTATTTGTTTGTGAATTGGTTCATACTTTTTATTATATTTAAAGTCAGCATTGCCAATTATAAAAATATAACAATAAAAACATAGTTAAGATAAGGAATTTACTGAAACTAAGTCAGTTTTTGTGGCATTTAAATAACTTTATAAAATTATGACAGGTAATTATCTTTCTACACCTGTGGATATAGCTTTCTACACTCTATACACATCAACATTTGTTTGTAGTTATTAGATTTTTAGGAAATTTAATGTGAGTAAAACACAAATTTAATTTGTTGGGGCGGTCTTCCGTTTAGCACCTTAGACTTTACAAGTAGGTAAAATAATTAAACTCAATTAAGTTATTTATTTTTGTTTACTTTTCCTTTTTTTTTTTTTTTTTCTTATTTATCCCTCCACCTCTCCATTTACCTTTCTTATATTTATAAGTGACTAGCATCATACCTGTAAAAACGACAGGATTATTTACGTATGGATTTGTGCTTCTGCCTAAGGTCAGTGTAGTATATGTTCACTCTACCTAAGATCAGCATAGTATCTGTTCACTATGGGTCTTATTGGAGATCATCTTTCTTTGAACATTGTAGACTGGTGCTACGGAATCACAAAAAACTGTAACAAATAACAGAAACAACATCGCTTGAGGACTACCAACAGCAGCAACAACTAAAATGGATATCACATGTAACTTAAAGAGAAAATAATGGCATAATCAAGATGTTGACATTCCATACTACTTGAAATAAAAGGTTAAGAAAGAAATGCACATCAATGCTAGAAAGAGCAATAACAGCGACTGAACTTGAGAAACCTATTTTTCTAAAAAAAAAAAAAAAATTTAAGAGAAAGATTTTATAACAAAAAGCAGTACTGGTTGTTCAGTCAGTGAATGCCAAATGTTTCCTTGTAGGAAAACAGCTAAAATTAACATTACCATACCTAACTTAATATAAGTTAATTTTACTGTATTGTTAAAGTAGTAGAATGCTGGTGAAGTGGATAAGTCTATTGCTTACTTTCACATGTTAGCATTAGAATTGGTGTACACTGGGGATGCAGGTTCAGTCTCTGTCAGGAAACATATTTTCTTTTCTAATATTTCTCAAATTTACAGGCTGATAGATGTAATACATACTGTTTATTTATGCTATATTTATAGTTATCAGGAATAGTGTAAGTATAAAAGTGGACACTGAGGTCAATACTATGCGTCAGCACTCTGTTTCATGCTTCATTGCAATCTTCATGGCCTGAAGATTGTGTTCAAGCATGAAACACTTTCACTGCATGGTGTTGACTTCAGTGTCTTCTTATATATAATCATGTATGTTTGGTTATATGAGCATTGGAGGAGCTCTGTACAATTTTGTATCTTATGTATAGATTTGGGTTTTAAGAGATTTTATTCCCATTTAATATATTGAAACTTTTTAACATATTTACATATATAGTACATTTGTTAAATATTCTGTTGTTGATGGTACTTTATTTCTATAAAAATATATAGGTAAATTTTATATACTTGCATGCACAACATTAGAAAATAAGTGAATATTAAAATAGAATGGTTAGAAATAAAATAATTTTATTTCCCACATATATAACCTACCACCTTTCTTATAAAACAAAATCTTACAAAAATGTTAAGCTCTGAAAATAGTGTAATAAAGAGATTGTTAAGTATTAATTGCTTGTCTGTTTGTGACTAAATTAGTCACTTGTTCACTACTGTTAACATACCATTATAAAAGATGATCTGAAGTTATTTTAAGAACATCCTCTTAGTCATATCTTAACCGCAAATGACTTTTATTATTGATCAGGATATATTGGTACTGCTCAATGGTTGATCTCTAGATTTAAGTTTCTAAGGTTTCTGGTTTAATATAAACAACTCAACCAGTGTATGTATGTATATATATATATATATATATATATATATATATATATATATACATACATACACACACAGAGGTAGTAGTCCATTGGTATATAATCCAAGTGAATCCTATTAACACAATATTAAATATTAAAACTGATTCACACAGAGCTCAATGTTTTTATAATAAACAGAGCAATATATTTCATACAATCGGAATTAAGATACCAGTATGTAAATGATCATTTTCACCTTGTAAAATTAAATTTACAGGATTTTTTAAACAGTCAATGGATGATAAATATTTGGAAAATAAATGTGTGTGTGTGTATATATATATATATATATATATATATATATATATATATATATATATAGTCTTTAATCATTTCATCCCAAACAAGGCAATAAAGCTACTAAGAGTAGAGGGAATTAAGATGACAGATCGCAATTGGCATTGCATTTAAATTTTTATGATCAAAATTGGCTGTAAAGAAAGGAGCTAGGAAAGTGTTCCACAAACCAGAAGTGTTAGCATAGAACTTATGGTTACATCTAGCCATTTCAACTATAAATAATGAAACCAATTTCCAATCTAGTACTGTGCTTAATTGTAAAGTCTAGGTACCATAGAGGAAAGTTCATCAGAACAATTATAATGAAAGTATTTATAGAAAAGGCACAGGGAAGCTACATTATGGAAGTTAGAAAGTGAGTGAAGCCAAGATGCTAGGTTGGGACTGTTAATATTGTGGATTCTTCTTTTGATTTTATCAAGAATCTCTAAATACCTCACAGAAGCACTAGACCAAATGTGGCAGCAATATTCTGTGATATTTTTTCCTCCTAGTTTCCTGAAGAATTTTACCTGTTGTCTGATTACATTGCTTGCTGACAATGCCAGATCACACAGTATAAAAAGCAATCATTAAAATTTGCCAGACAGTGATCAAGTGTCTTTTTTTTTTTTTTTCTTTTGAATAATACTCCAGTTCTATAGCCATTCAAAGAATTGTTGCAATGGTCAAGAATTCTCACTGTGACATGTGTGCCATTGTTGGCGAAGACAGTGCAGAAAAATCATCAGTTCCTTCAGATGATGCTTTGTTCATGATTGCTGATTTTTGGTTCATGATCAAGTCATAAGGTGTTGGTAGCTATAACAATAAAGGAAACACTCATTTAGACCAAAGCATGACTACTGAACACACTGAGAATTGCAGACAGCTGTGATAAAAGATCAATGCTTGGGTAAACAGCGTCAATACTCTGGGGACAGGCACTAAGTGATGATCATATTATCAACAAAGTCATAGAAAGAAAAGTAGAAAAGTACAGATTTCATAAATGATAATCAATTTCAGATACTGATACCTTTTGCAGTATTAATAAAGTTATTGACTGTTTACAACTTTTCTTGGTGTAGTATGATGGACAAGATAAAGTTGATACTATTCAATTGATGTTTCTTCATCAGACACCATCAGTCAGTCAGTTATGTGCCATGCTTGATACATGCTTAGGCAATCATGTATCTTTCGATACATGACTAACAAGGCAGATTTTATCCCACAATAGGTTGCCATTTCTTTCTGCGATAGACCAGTTGCCATCCAAGGCTATTGAATCCATTTTGTCCTGCTACTTACCCATAGCTTGCGGGGGGAGAGAAGAAGAGGATTTATACCTTTCTGAAGGATATTAGCACATAAGTGAATGTAATGGATTCGACTAGAATTCGAACTTCCTCTCCGATTCCTCAATCTGAGCCACTTCTGCTATCCTAGCCTCTATCCATTATTCCACCGTGCTTCCTACACCATCACTGATACAAAAAGAAATGAAAAGAACCTGAAGCAACAGTAATTGGATATTTTACTCATAAAGTAATGATCAGTTACCACCTTAATGCAATTTGTTTACACAAACTTAGCATCTTTGATAAATTTGAATTCATTTAAAAAAAATTTTTTTTTTTATTTCAGCCCAAGGTGATAAAGCCACTATGCACTGCTAACTATGTCTACCCAGATAACACATCTGATATATGTATATGAGGGGTGCTAAAAAGTTGTGGGCCCAAGTCTCTCCCCCAAATCATTGTTTCTAATAACAATAAAATAAATAAAAATCAAATCAAAAACAGGGCGTCTACTCAAACATGGGCATCTACAAAACACTTGGAATAGTAAGAAATAATGTTAGATAAAAAAATCCATTGATTCCTTAGAAATTTTTTTTTTTATACAAATGTTTACCCAATACAAGGTGCCATTCAAGGTAGAGGGTTACTAAAGAATGTTGAAGTTCATGAGAATATGTAGGAAAGATAACAGTTAACCTTAGACTTGAACAGATTAATATTGTAGTAATTGAGAAAGCATCCTCTAGGGAGTTCTCTCCACAAAGTAACAATTAGTCGAAAGAAGCTGTTTGAGTGGAACTTAATTCATACTAATAGAATAATATTGGAATGAGGATGGTTTGCCTTAGTGTAAGTGGTATGGCTGTTAGGGTTAGAGCTTTTTTGAATTAAGGAATGTAACTCATCTGAACATTTTCCATGGAAATAATAATAGTGGCATTGTTTCTATTTGTTTTTATCTCTTCTTGGGCTAACATTCTCAGTTGACAGGAAGTAGACTATATTGAATTTATTGTTAGGCCAACTGCTAAGAAAGTTGGTTCACTGTGTCGGACATGACAGTTTTTTTCCCCAGACTGTATCTTGCATATTTATAAGTCTACCATTCATCAATGGTTAGAATATTGCTGCCATATATGGTCCGCTGCTCCTGCTGTTTACCTAGAGCTCCTTGATGAAATTCAAAGAAGAATCAGCAATATTATTCATCCTGATCTGAAGTTTGGCTTCAGTTACTTTCCCATCACTGTAAGGTTGCCTATCTCTGTGCCTTTTTAAATTTTCATGGTAATTTTTTGGAAGAGCTCTTCACTATGATACCTAGACTGTATGAATTTAAACGCAATACTAGATTGGTGGCATGATCGCATCATTTTACAATTAGATGTAGCTATAACTTCTATGCTGACAGTTTCTTTTCTCACACTTCTCGTTTGTGGAACTCTTCTGGCTCCATTCTTTCCAGCCAAGTTTAATCTGCAAAAATTTAAATGCAGTGTCAATCCCTATCTACTGTCCTCCTGATTGCACTTTTCTCTTTCTACTCATTACTAATGCTTCTGTTCCTAATTTCTCCATAGCCTTTAATACCTTGTGTGTTAGTGGATGTACTGCCTTGCTTGGAGTGACACCAATTTAAAAAAAAAAAAAAAAAATGAAAATATATATTTAGCTTAATCGATGTGAGTTTGTCACAAACTCACATCAATCTATAATAACTAAATATGTTAGCTCTGTCACTGATATTGAGTGCTTTCCAATAAGTACCGCACATATATAACATATAAATAATATATATAAAAATTGCATACATACATACACATATATACACATACACACACACACCCATACACATACACATATATGGTGAAAGAAAGCATAAATAAATATTAGGTTGGTGCAAAAATAATGTTGTTTTCTCACATATGTTACTATGTTAAAAAACGACATTATTTTTGCACCAACCTAATATTTTTCTCACATTATCATTCCCTTGGATACCCAAGGGTTAGAACTGGTTTTTATTTTTAAGACAGAAAACATTTTCTTGCTTTTTACTGATAAACTAAATGAGTCATAAAAAGAAAAAAATAAATATCTAAATTCCCTTCTACTTCTTCCTAATGGTACTTTAACTGTATTTTATTAAGTTTACAGTTTTTAGAATAAAATTATTAGATACCACCAAAGTTTTCTTAATTTTAATTAGAACATATCAAACTCTCTCTATCACCATGTCATTGCTAACTTAAAATATGTGCAAATGGAATTAGCTCCCCAACCCTTTTGAAGTTGTAGAGTTTTTGCTCAAGTTGTTCTCTTACTGACTGACAACACCTGACCCTCATATGAAAACTTTGCTTCTGGCCAAAAAAAAAAAATGACTCACAGACTTCTTGACATAGAGAAATGACCAAGAGAATTGTATGTAGGCTTCTATATATACCACAATTATTACAGATTTTGTTGGTCCAAGACTGGGATAACTTAAATTTGACCACCTTAATTCATATATAGTGTAGTGTGATTCTTTATTTTGTATGTACTTGCATATATTGAGAGTTGACAGCCAGATGATGTTATGTCAGTTTTTTTAAAATATTTTTTCATTTACTCTAAATCATCATCATCATTATTATTATTATTATTATTATTATTTTATTTTATTTTATTTTTATTTATTTTTTTTTTTTTAAGAATTTGTGTAAAAATATTGTTTACTTATCTTTGCACTTGACAATGCTTTATATTACTGGAGAACTTCATTTTGGTGGAAAGAAATGTATGGTTATATGACCTAATTCTAATTAAGTACAGTAGAAAATTTCTTCTTTGAAACTCTTGGGACCAGGCTTGTTTCAGAATTTAGAATTTTTCCGAATGGTAATGTGTATGTATGCATGCATGCATTATAAGTCTACCATTAATCTTTGCTTTGAATATTGCTGCCACATCTGGTCTGGTGCTCCTGCTATATATTTTGGGATTCTTGATAAAATCCAAAGAATCTGCAGTGTTATTGGGCTTGACCTGGCATCTTGGCTTCACTTTCCTATTGCTGTAACGTAGTTTCCCTGTGCTTTTTCTATAAATACTTTCATGGTAATTGTTTTGATGAACTATGATACTATGATACCTAGACTTTATGAATTTAAGTGCAGTACTAGATTGGTGGCAAGGTCTCCTAACTTAGCAGTTGAATTGGTTCAATGTAATTAGAAGTTTTTTGCACTTCTTGCTTATGAAATTCTCTTCTGGTTTCTTGCTTCCCTGCCAATTTTGATCTTCAAAAATTTAAATGCAATATTCATTGTTATCTTCTGTCTTAATTCCTGTTCTTTTATTATTCTCATTTAATAGTGTTTTTTTTTTTTTTTCTCCTCATATTCTCAAACACCCGAAAAGTCCTTACATCTTAATGGCTTTATTGCCTTGCTTGGGGTGAAATCATTAAAAAAAGAAATGTATGTATATATACACCCACACTGTGTATCTTGGAATTATCCAGTACTAAAATTCAAGTTTTTAAGATGCCAAGTGTTTACTAGTACAATACAATATTTATAAGTAATGTAAAACATTTTAACATGTCTGCAGAGGCCTTTATGAATATTCATACTAAATGGGATACATAAATACTATTAGGTTGGTGCAAAAATAATGACGTAATAACATCAAAAAACGACATTATTATGTCATTATTTTTGCACCAACCTAATATATATAAAATTTCAACAGCCTTTTTACCACAGACAAAATGTCACAAACCTATCACATCTTGCAAGGTAAATATTCAATGAAGCCACATTCTTTAATTCCACCAGTTCAGACCTTTACAGCTATGACATACCATGCCATGTAGTACACAGAGTTGAATCATCCACATTCCCTTTATATTCCATTAGTAAGAGGTTTTTTTCACTCGGCTTCTCCCTGAGAACTATTACTTTGTGTCACAGATTCCCAAAAGCATGCTTATCTGAAAACTTGAGGCATGTTCTTATATAGTCTTATCAGATAAAGATTTTCATATGGATGTCATCCATGGCTCTAAACTTGTTCTGAAATATCTAAACTATTGGTTGTATTTGTATACAATCAACAGTTCAGATATTAGGTTGGTGCAAAAATAATGACGTAATAATGTCGTTTTTTGACGTAACGTCAAAAAACGACATTATTACGTCATTATTTTTGCACCAACCTAATATTAACCACTTTCTTGGATTGATGGTTAAAAATGGCTTGAGTGAAACATGTGGGCCTCGGTGAGGACCGTCCTTCCTCAAACCTTGTGGACTGACGTTACAGAATCATAAACAAAGAACTTTACCATTTAACAGAAACCACATCACTTGAGGACTTTCAACAGTAGCAACAACTAAAATATAACATGTAACTCAAAGAGTGAATAAAGACATAAACAAAATTCTGCCATTCTACCCTGCCACAAACAAAAGGTAATGAAAGAAAACCACCATCAGTAATGGAAAGAGTAATAACAGCAACTGGACTTGAAACCTATTTTCCTGGGGGGTGGGGGAATTGTTTTAAAGAAAAGATTTTATACATTTCAATTAAAAGTAGCACTGTTTGGTCAATGAATGCTGAATGTTTCCTTATAAGGAAATGATTAATATTAACATTAACCTCTTTATGTCTAGGATTAATCTGCAATGAAATAAAAAAAAATTAAAAAAAAACTTCAGGCTTTCAGAGATTTAATTTTTTTGAATTTTGAATAAAAGATAGAGTAGTTGGTTAGCAAGTTACTCCTACTATTTTAGTAATGAGAAAACTAACTGGTTATCACTGCATTTGTAACTTCATGATAGACTAAGCTTAATAAATGTCTATTTCTTTTTTTTTTTAATATAACATTTAACATTCATTATATAATGTGAGATTTTAATTACACTTCATATCTTACTTAAGCTTACTTGCACACACACACACAACCAAAAGTTCAGGGAACTTAATGCATCAAATGCCATTTCAAAGAAAGAAAAAAAAAAAAAAGAAAAAAAAACAAGTTTCTTTATTTCCTGCTGGTGTGATTTCAAAAGATGTGTGTAATGCTCAATGAAATATGCTTGGTAACTTAACAGATTGATCAAGCAGTTTAAATTCTCTGAAATTTTTGATAGGACACACACACAAACACACACATATATATATATATATATATATATATATATATATATATATGTATGTATATGTGTGTGTGTGTGTGTGTGTTGTATATGAGAGATTGCTTGCTGTAAGCACCTCTTGGTCAAGTTAGTTATTAAAAAAAGATTCTGATGTTTGGTCAGACATTGAAAAGTGGGTCAGGCAGAGAACTTTTTTATCACCCCCTCTCATATATATATATATATATATATATATATATATATATATATATTAATAATGTGTGCATATGTAAGGTTAAGCAAATTGCTGTTCATGTATGCATGGTTTTGAATAAAATTCCTTTTCTGCTTTCTCAAATTCAAAATAGTTTGGTATTTAAAAGTGAACTAGAGATTGTTTTCATATAAGACTTGTTTCTGTTATGAATAATGCCATGGTGATATTTGTGTCAGTTTAAAAGGAAAAAAAAATGTAGTCAAATTACAGGAAACATGTGTCTTTGTATGGAGTATTCCTAAAATCATGTATATCTATTAATAATAGATATTTGATAAATATTAGAAACTGATTTATACATAGCTTTACATTGGAAAATGCTGCTTGAATAACTTTTGGGGAGGAAGGGTGGTACTGAGTGCACAACAAAAATTATATAAAACATTTTGTGAGAATTACTCTTAGATGGTGTGAGGAATGTTTTATTTTTTTATTTTATTTTAAGGTTAAACGATTAAAATGTAAAAGTAGGATTGAATTTAAGCCCCCCCCCAAAAAAAAACTACAAATAAAAACAAAACCATAAATATTTAGAGTAAGGCATCAAACCATACCTAGGAAATAAGAAAAAGGGTTAAATTTAAGAATGTTAAATTACCTCCTCAATTATCCATTGAAACTGCTATCCGCCGAAAAAGAAAAGCCATTCCCTACCATGGATCATTTAAAAGACAGTTTGCACAGTGGATTGATTGGTTGTTACAAACATCCAATCGGATGCGCAGAATACGTGGTCTATTTTCGTCTATCTGTTAGTGTTTGATTGCGAGTGGGAATCAGGGATCGATCTCCCCTTATTGAATCAACTTGGTGATGGGTTGATGTTAAAAGACCCGAAACTCCCTGATGAACCAAGTCAATGTACATCACTGACAACTCCCACTGGTGCCTCCTTAAGAGTGTATTTTTGAAGTGTAGAAAATTTTCTGACCCTCTCCTCACTGAGCTTATTTGATCTCCTTGTTTAATAATTTTGAGACTTTAAATAATTTTCCAATCACAAGTTTTAAGACTCCTCTGTTCATTGTATATTGAGAAAAATGCTGCTACCCCATGATGATTAAGACACTCTTCCTTGTATTATCTACTTAAGAGAAGTACCATCTTTGATGTCATATAAAATTTTTTTCATACAAGATATGCCAAAAATTAACTTGTTAATGATTAACAAGCACATCTCATTTGCCAATTACTATTAATAATTTTCCATATTGGGTATTCCCATTACTATGACTTTGTGTCAGACTAGGTTTAGCAACCCCCGCCACCAAAAAAAAAAAAAGAAAGAAAAAAAAAAGAAGACTCTTTTGTAACAAAGATGGTTTCTGTTAGTGCCAGAAGTTAATGTTCTGTGGACTGAATAGTCATGGCTAAATGCAAAATAAGTGACTGAACTGTCCAACAAACAAAATTGACAAAATTAGTAATAACAATGAAAAGAACAGGACAAGAAATAATATAAAGCAAGCAAACAATATATACAAGGCAAAGCAACAGTAATATGGCAAAAAGTCCACAAACTTAAGAATTGCCATCGACACACAAAAGCAAGTTTGGACAAGCAAACGTAGCATTCTGACTTCAAGACAGACCGGTGGAAATCGAGAACCGGCGTATTTTATTGGCTAGGAAAAAATCCCAGCATGCATTTGTGTGCTTCTGCATATAAATTATGGAGGGGCAAGTGTTTTGCACTCATTCCTAATAGATTAGAATCAACATGTTCAAACTCGGATAAAGTCTTGGATTTTGAATTCAGATTTCCAAAAACAAGCAGGTCTTTATCATATTCTTTTCCATTCTAGTATGGACTTTTACTATATCAATCTAAACTCTGTAAATATGTAGGTAAATCAATAATTCTGTAGCCAAATGATGAAAAAGCATTTATTTTGTGCAACTAACATAGTCTTCTATGTTAATGTACTTAATCAAACACTTTCCAGTTAATCACTAAGCCAAATATTATACAGTGAAAATTTCTGATCAGAATTCAGCACTCTTTGTGTTAGGCTACAAACTTATTGATCTAACCTCAAGGGATTCATTGGAAAATTAAAATTCCTAATATGGTATTTATGCTATAAATGTTATGTAACAATATTTTTCTTTTTTTATTTACATTACAAAATGTATACTTTTGATATGTTGGTTAATAACACTTTATACTAATATGAATAAAAGCAGAAGCCAATATTGTCTTAGATCTTTTCAAATGAAGAAAGTTTTATATTTTAAAATTATCTTTCTGCAAATTTTTTTATATTTTACCCAAGTAATTATATGTAGTGGTTAATTTCTACTATCAATCTTCTGCAATAGTTTTTGCATTTGTTTGTATATTTCATGTACATAAGATAGCAACTATTATAAGACAGAAATTTTATTTTACTTATGACTTTGTGTATATGAGAAGTTATGGGAATATACATTTATACTTTTACATAAAAAAAAAATCTATTTACTTAAACATTTTTTAGATGTCTCAGGAGAATAAATATAGGATAATTGACTTTAACCTAATTTAAAACAGAAATTAAAGATACTTTCTTGGATATTATATCCATATGCACAGATTCCAAAACAGTTTGTAAAAATGTTTGTTTTTCTAGAGTTTTCTGTAAAAATATTGAATAAGGAAACCTTTCCTCAATTTTATGTTTATTTTTGTTATTATATTTAGTTTTAAAGTATTTTTATCTCATAGATATTTTACTATAATTTTTCTCTGGTGATGGGGAAACTGTAAAAAGCTGAAAACCATAATAGTTTATCAAGCTATCCCTGCTTAGTTATAGTGAAAGTATACCACAGTCACTTGGTATTTAATTCTGTAGGCAATATGTCAAGTAACCTATTAAAAAAATATATCTCATCAGACTACAGCTTGTTTTCAATTTTATAGTTTAATACACAGAACTTGGGTTACAAACAAAATTAATTCCTAAGCCTTGTCTTGAAGTCAAATTTGTAGGTAAGTCAGAAACAGGTACACATGGTTTATTTTGTGCCAGCTAAATCAGTGTCTTAGTATATGTCTTTGCATATAAACCACTTAAAATTGTTTTGAAATACACTAAAATATCTTAAACATCTGAAGGGACATGTAACCATTATTCTCTGCAACTTTCTATCACTAATAGCTCTTAGTAACGTTTGTCTTTTTGCCATATGTCCAAATCTACCCCATGTTGCATCATCCATTCATTGACCATTAAGCTGATCATGTAGGTGACTTGCTGACTTCCCTGTCTCTTTTGCCCTCAAATATATCCTATGAGTGTCAACTTCTCCAAGTTCTCCTTTCTCATTATCTAAGAAGTTTTGGTGTTCATTTTCCTTAAGACTTCTTCATTACTTATTCACTCTGTCAATGTTATTCTCAGCATCCTTCAGTAGAATCACATTTCTCTTGCTTCCAGTCTTTTCATCTGTGAGGCAATTGTCCAGCATAAATGAGAAATCTTAAAGTTGCAATAATTAAGAATTAAAAGCACCTCTGAGAAGAGGGCTAGAGTATTTAAGAGGCTTGCTATCATTCTATTTCTGTAGTAAGTCATAAGTTACTACTAGTGTGAATACTCATTAAAGCAGAATCATTGTAATAATAATGTTATAACTAGTAGTAGTTATGAGTTATCATGGAGACCAACCGCAGTTGGGATCATTGTTATTGTAAGCTCGATGATCCTTTCCTTTGCTGTATAAAGTGTGCTTCACCAGTGCTACATACTATTTTAATTTAGTTGTCCTTCTCCAAGACTGATTGCCAAGTAACTCAGTCTTCTCTACTATTTAAATAGCTGGGGAGAGATGATTCATGTCTTTTCTGAAGGTAGTTGCGTGAAAGTGAATTTAAAGAAACTCAACTGAAATGTGAACTTGGCTCTCCAGTTTCTTTTACTGAGCCACTGTCCATTACACCACCTGCACATCCACATTAGTATTATTATGATGATGATATAACTTATTTTACTGAATTGTTCTGGAAGGATAGAGAAGGAATACCTATAGTTAGGCATATAGTACTTTAAAAGTATTCAAAAATCAGTTCTTAAAACCGTTTAGATAAAAAAAAAGAAAAGATCATGATTAAATGTTAATGTTTCCCCATGTTCTATCGATATCTTGCATACCAGATGGTGCATTTGTGAAGTAACATAACTGGATGATGCAGATAAAGATGATGGAAAAACGGCTACTTTTAATTCACATTTTTAATGTAATAAGCTTTCATTTGTAAGTAGGCATTGTCTGTAAGTCAGATGTTCTTAACCTGAAGACTTTCTGTATATCAAGAACTGCAGCTAATGTCAGTGCCTTGTACATACTGCAATATATATCCACTTGCAAAAATAAATGCTTTAGTTCTATTTTTCTATTTTAAGTCTCTGAAAAGATTTTTTAAAACAATTGACAGTGATATACTCTTCTTCGTGTTATTTCCCTTCAAGATGTTGGCAATCATGGCACTCCCCAACTTCTTTTCTCTTCTAGCACTAAGAAACTTTTCACTCTTTACCTTTGCTCTACCTTGCCATCCAGTGGCACAAATTGATTATTTAGGATACTCACTATTTTCTCCATTCTCTCCTGAATTTGATATATCCTGTAAGTATTAAATTCTCCAAGCCTTCTGTCCTCATTGTGTCCCAGAAAGTTAAACTGTCTCTTTCTGATTGTGTATGTCTTTGTTGTTCCTAATTTCCTTGAAACTTCCTCATTGCTCACATATTTAGTTCATGGTATTCTCAGCATCTTTCCTACATGTTTAAAATATTTTTCACGTGTCTTTTGTTACCTTTATATATGTATTTAACTTTTATAACCCTTTAAAATAATTTCATCATTTTCCCTTGAAAGACTGTATAATGTCACATTTTAATTTTCAGAAATAATTATTCTATTGTAATATTAATACTGTATATTTGTATATGATATGGTTTGAACACATTTTTAATCAATTCACCCCAAGCAAGATGATAATGCCACTAAGATGCAAGGGGCTGCTGGAAGTGAAAGAGAAGGAAAAAAGTTTAGAAGGAACCAGAAACCCAGTAATTTATGTATAAAATTCTGTGATTTCTGTTAGTCCATCTGTCACCCCTTTTTAAAGATTGATAGGTTGTTAAACATTAAACAAACAGCTCCCCTTTTTAAAGTAGCTATACATTGACTGATCAAAACCAAATTAAAAAATATTGTTTATCATGAAGTCCTATAAAATTAAAGAAATATTAAACTGTAAAGTAGGGTTTTTGTCAAAATACATTTTCCAAACAAATCAGCTTATTCAAATTTCATCGATTGGTTTGCAAAATTGAATGAAATGTAGAGTTTGTAAATCTTGACAAAAATGTTAGCGATAAATTTAACAATACTAAATACTGTGAGGATTTCAACATGTGTCAGCATGTTGCAAAATTTCAAAATTTAGGCAGAGACGTTGGCAGTATAGAACTGAAGTATAATTTAGAAGGAACCAGAAACCCAATCCTAAACAAGTAACAAGGGTAAACCTTTACTCCTGTTTAAAAAAACCAGGAAGTAGTATGAACAAGATGATAGATGAACCTATCTAATCATATTAAGCTTAGAAAGACAATGCCTCAAGCAACATTGATTGCTAAAAATATGATTTTTAACCACATAAGTTCAACTTTGCCTCAGAAAGAGATTTTTTAATATTCAGTCAAGTTTTCTTTTATGATGACTTCTTGTCTACACTTAGTAAAAAGAAAGTGGTTTGGCTTTGTAAAAGTCAAAAATATATACTTGGTAAGCTCTCAAGCTATACTTTATAATATTTTTTTTACCTCAAATATTTTTAGTGGATACCCATATTTGAAAAAAAAAATTAATAAAAAAAATAAACATGCCATCTTTATTTCTGTTTTTTGACATCTGGTGGAGCACCCAAGACATTTTAATGTTCTCTTTCAGTAGAATTTGAAATTACATCTGCCATTGTAGGAGAAACCACTGTTTGATCTGGTATGCCTTAGAAATGGGGGTGTCTATTTTAAATATGACTATAAAAAATAAATCCATTAATTCTTTAGAAATTGCTTCAAGATATATGAAGTAATAAATATATCCGTAACTGTGTATAATATTACTATTTGAATGCATATATAAAAGTATATATGTTGACAGGTAATTTTATGCAAGTGGGTATGTGTAATAGATAATATAAAATGTTTTAGTTATGTAAAAATACATTTTTATTATTTCTGACATTAGTCATATTGAACAACATATTAGTATAATGCTTCTCAAATAGTATCTTGATTTCAATACTATCAATCTCAATTGGTTTACACGACCAGGAACAATTAAGAAATAAATCTTGAGTATAAAGTTTTGCAAACCACTTTATTTGATTATTCAAAGAGCCTTCTCCATAAACTGGACAATTTTCTTTCCATTTGAGTTTATTTTTTTTTTAATTTAAAAAAAATGAAAAAAAGGCATCATATATTCACAATATTATTACTTTTCTATTTTGAATGTTAAAATCAATAACTAAGTTAAACTAATTTTACATACTGTTTGGACAACTAGCACAAAACTGGCAAAAGCAATTTTTTCTAATGAATTTAGTTAAAACTAAATGTTCTTAATCACCAAAAAAAGAATTGACTTTTTGGCCAATGCATTATATATTCTATAGACTAGAAAGTTAAAATAAAGAATATTATTACTTGCCAACTCATTATCTAATTAATTCATTTGGCATTAAAATATTTTCCCTACTTATGAGCTTTTAATTTCATTTGACCTTTTATATATATATATATATATATATATATATATATATATATATATATATATACATACACACGCACACACAAATGAAGAGTGAAAAAATATTATTTGTTATTTTTAGTTTTACTTGACTTTTTTAAAAAAAAGATGTCGAGCAACAATAATTAACTTTGAGTTTTAAAAAAATTACTCTTTGAAAGCTAATTTTTCTTTCAATTTTTTTTTTCCAGCAGTTGTACGAGAAGTGTGGTGAAACCTGAAATTATGATGTTTGAACGGAATGGTGCAGTTGTTCATAAAAATCACAATGGCGCCATATCTATTGCAACTCCTCATATAGATGGAGACAGTGTCAGTAAGTAGAAACACATTATGTAATGTTTGTTTTTATTTATATATATATATATATATATATATATATATATACACATACGCACATGTCTGTACATGTATGTATATTTGTGTCTATTTTTATTACTTCAAACATTATTTTTAGTGGACACTCATATTTGAGTAGATGCTCCATTTATTTAAACAGTATTTATTTCGTCTACTGGTCTGTATACTTGAGAAAACTTATTAAAGTGAATGAGCAGGATTCAAACCTAAGTCCCCCTTTGTAGGAAGAACCACCATGTGTCTATATATATATATATATATATATATATATATATATATATATATAATTTCATGTTTTGAAAAAATAATACCCATGCAGTGTTTCCTTGATGTGTTATACTTTTGATGAGAACTTAAATCTTTTTTTGTTAAAAGTTAAGCTTTCAGCATACACAAATAGAATAGTAATTATTTTCTAAAATCTGAGCATTCTATGAATTAATCAGACTAATTTCATTGAAATTGTTCTTTGTAACATGCTAAAATTATAAAAGTATTAGTCCAAATAATTTTTGGAAACTCGGACTCCGAAAGAGAATCTTTAACATTCTTAAGTAGTTTTTGCCAAATACAACTTTTATGCATTGTAAAGCTAATTGCTTATTAGCATAGACTTGGAGAAATGTTAAGGGTTTTTTCCAATTTATAATTGTAAGTTAGCTAACTTGTTGGTATATTTCAATGTATATTTTAACAATAAAATTGCCTGTCAGAAAACTCTTCATGTTACTGTCTAAAGATAAAAACTAAAATACACAATTGTCAGTAACAGTTATCTCTGCTCAATTTAATAATTGTAGAATGTTGTACAGTCATGAGAAGTTATCCTTCATTAAGTTAATGCAAATTGGGTTTATTATTAATATAAAACTACTAAATTGGTATTGTTCATATTAGCAGTAATGGAACTATTGGCTGTTTCCTTTATACGGAAACATTTGGCATTCATTGACTGAGCAGCCAATTCTGTTTTCAGTTTTTTAAATTTTTTAAATCATTCTCTTAAAACAATTTTTCAGGAAAATAGTTTTTTTCAAGCTGTTATCACCTTTTCCAGTATTGATTGCTTCCTTCCAAAGCTTTGGTTTGAAGTAGTGTGTAACATCAACTTGATTATGTCATCATTTTCTCTTCAAGTTATATATGCTGTCCATTTTAGTTGTTGCCATTGTTGAATGTCCTCAAGTGATGTGAATTCTATTATCTGGTACATTTCTTTGTTTGTAATTTCTGTAGTGCTGGTCAACAAGGTTTGAAGAAGGATAGTCCTCACTAAAACCTATTTAAGATAGTATTGGCATTGCTATATAGCATCAATTTATCCCGGAGCTAATTAACATTCTTTGTATTAATATAGTTCAATTTTGGCATGTTAATTGAACATATTGTGATAAAAAGCAACCCCAGCAAAGTAAAACAAGCTGAGTAAAACAAAGAAACATTTGTAGATACCTGACTAGTTTTGGTTAGAATTTTTATGATCAAGATGAATGTATTTTATGAAAAAAGAAATATGATTTTAACCCTGTTTGCTGGGGCTGTAGAATATTCCAACTGCATCTCTGCAGATGGGTAAGACCTCCACCTCAATGAAATAGTCCTTGGTATGACAATAAACATCTTGCACCAAGGCCTCTGATTGGGACATTGTAGGTTTTGAAGAGCATGGAACCACTTTTTAATTGCTGTTGTTTTCAGGTCTTCCCTGACCTGGTGTGGCAGCATCTGTTAGATTCCCAGCTATGGGTAAACAGTGCCCCCCCCCAATCACCAAACATAAATCAAAACACGAGGAAAATATAAAAATACATTTTTATAGTAAAAAATTACCAGTAATACATTTTCTAAAAATACATTTTATAGAAAAATAACCAACAATACATTTTATCATAAAATTGAAGTCATGGCATACATTTTCAAAAAAATTAAAAAAAAAAATTGCTATGATTAATCTCATTTCTTTTAAGAGGAAACAAATTTTCACTTTGTTTGATTTGGTAAGATTATTTGTTAAAAAAAATGCAGCTAAGTAATTATAATTTAATCCTGAAATATTATCATTTCTTGAATAAATTATAATGTTTATAATATTTAGATTTTGGCACTAAATAACCCATATGTGTTGATATAGTGCAAAACAAAAACAAGCAAACCAAAAATGTTTTCGCATAATATGAATGCAGTGTCTGGAAGTAAAAAGCACTTAGTGTAATATTGTTGACCAGAATTTAGATTAAAGCGCCAGTTGATGTCTGTGTAGTGAGTTCTGTTTCATGTCATCTAGAATTGGTTATTCTTTGATGGTTGTATTTTTAAAAAAATGTGAAGAAAGCTTGTGTCAGTTGAAAAGATTTGCCTGTGTAAAAGTTTTTTTTTTTTTTTTTTTGTAGTAATTTCAGCTTTAACAAAAGCATACACAATTGGCCCCTGTCTGTCAGATATAGAGAGTGATAAGGCTTACTCTGCCATGCTAGCCCATGTCATGTTGGTAGAGTGTTTGAATTCAGAGTTGTCTTGCTCTTAAACTGGGTGCCCCACAAAGTATAAAGAACCTAGTTTAGCCTATTATTTTTATGCATATCTGAAACAGAAGAGATGGTTACGTTTACTTCCTATGGCATTTGTGCAAAGTTAATGCAATAGTCTGAAATCTGAATTCAGCTTATTAATTTGATTTTTCATGTCAATAAAACTTACTATGATTATACAATTTTATATTCCCAGAAGCATGTTGGGGGAATTGTTATAAAGCTATGTTAACAAACCTGCACAGATTACTGGAGCTTGTTCATTCTCACTGTGAGGGGTCCATATTTGTGGTGTTGTGTCAGACTAAGTTGAGCTTAGTACATATCTATAGTGGATCATTGATTGAAGTGAAGTAGTTAATGTTCTAGTATTGCAATCCATTAAAAATGACTTTGTTCCTTACTGCATTGTTGATTCCTATGTCCACACTGTCACATACATACATACATACATATATATATATATATATATATATATATATATATGTGTGTGTGTCACACACACACACACACATATATGTCTCACACACACACACACATATATATATATATATATATATATATCACACACACACACACACACATATATATATATATATATGTCACACACACACACACACATATATATATATATATATATATATATATATATTTGTCTATTCTTGTAGCATTTTGTTGTACTAGTTATCTCTCTTGATTTGGTATCACCATGTGATAGTGTCTGTGTTATGACAATAATTGACTCTTCAAATATGTTTACAAAGTTGAAAGATGAAAAGACAGACTTCAATAATAATTGGGAAAAAATATATTAAAAACTCACATGTGTAAACCTACTAATAGTAAGGACTTTGCATGATATTAATTTCATATATGCCAACATTTTTATGTATTGGGTCAGGTGATTTTAAGGAATGTAATATTATTAAGATTCAGTTAAACATTCAAATTTTAACAGTTTAAAAAATATTTTTTTTTTGAAAGACCAATAGAATATATATTGAATAGTTTTTTTTTATCAGTATAGGAAGTTGTGTAGAGCAATTGCTGCCTTTTATAAATATTATATATATATATATATATATATATATATATATATATATAATATTTATAAAAGGCAGCAATCCTTCTTCCATCACATTTCATTGGATACAACAGACAAGGAGTTTTAATTTAGTTTTTTATACAATTTCTCATGCGATCTAATAATTTTCTTTTCAGATAATAAATTATAGAAAAACTATCCGAATGTTTTTTTCCGAGTGCTATCAGCTATACATTTAGCCATTTTCAAGGATGAAATATTTTAACTGTTAAATAAGAAATAGTTTGTTGCATCTATGCATTTATATAATGTTTTCATTTTTCAAAACACAGTCAAGATATTATATCCAAGTTCATAGTTGATATTATTGATATATAAATCAACACTATATGGTGACTCTGAATTTCACATTTATGGTGATCTTTGGACCATGTGTCATGACTCTTTTCATGTACTCTCTATGTAGGCCATTGAAGGTTTATGAAAATGGGATATTGCCCTTCCCATTTTTTTTTTTATTTACAGTGAATGTTTTAGGCTATTTATAGTTTTGACCATTAACTTGTTTGTTTAATTTATTTATATTTTTGTTTATTTTCTGTGTGTCTAAATTTCGGTTTTTGAAATATAGTTTATTAGATTTACGTTATGGGATGATATCTAATTTGTTGAGTTATGAAGTGTCTGTAGGTAGTGTAGTATGGATTTGTTTTCGTATCCTGCTTTTAGAAATTAACTTTTGTTTAGGTTTGGTAGGCCACTGTTTATATTTATAACCATAAGATTTAAATTTAGTGGATACACGTGTTTGAAAATCTTATTAAAGAATATGTGAATAAAGCCTGTATTCCCATTAAACTTGGAAAGTCCTTTCAAGCCATACACTTTACCATTTAGCCCTAAAACTCCATTACAGCAAAGCAAAACTCAATTACGTTATTTAAGAAATGCACATTTGTTTTTGAGACTTTCAATGTCTATATCTGCTAAATTTATTTTTCATATCCAAGACAAAGTAATTTTTAAGGAATTAATAGACTTTTTATACAAAAATTTTTATTGTATATTTATTCTTATTTTTTAACGAAAAATATTGCCAAGTTATTTTTTAATGAAAAATATTGCCAAGTTATTTTTGGGGATGCCAAGTTTTTATTTTGCAAAATTCTAAGTCGTACATAAATTTATATTTATAAATAAATCCAGAAGTTATATGCCATAGAAACATATTTTGTTTAACACTCGGTGTCTTTACTTATATATACACACAATAGTACATGAAGGCAAATGGATTTTGTACCTCAAAACACTTTGTCTGGGCAGATTTAACAGCAAACTAAATAGCACAAATATATTTTCTCTAACATACTATAAGCTCTGTGTAGTTGAATATGCTCTACTGTTACTAAATAGAAGAGTACACCATCCATAAAGTACCCAAGCTGACTTCCTACCTCCTCTCACCCTCATCCATACTAGATCCCTCTACCCAGAAGGATGCAGATTTAGATTCTGCCAGGGAGCCTAAATTTTTCTTTTAATAAGATCTCTTGAACATTCAGGCTGGTAGATGAAAATAAAGATACAGTTTAATAAATAAATATGAGTATATGCTAAAAACAATGTTTAAAATGATAAAAAAACAAACATGTACAAAGACAGTAAATATACCTGCAAACAGAAAGACATGCTATATATATATATATATATATATATATATATATATATATATGCACGCACCCATACTTAAACATATACTCTCTCATTCATATGTGTGTATGTGTGTGTATATATATCATGTGTGTATGATAAAAAAAAAAACATACATACATACATGCATGAAAAACTTTACATATGTATAAATATAATTCTTCCACAGGTGTTATAAACAGTGCTCAATGTAAAAAAGCTAAAAGTATATATTAGTGAATATACATAATATCCAATGTCAATAGCATGAAACTCCAAGTCGTACTATCAACATTCGATATTATGCATATTCACTAATATATATATATATATATATATATATATATATATATATAAGATTTATTTTACATTCAACATCACTTGATAAGACAGCAGAGGTGTTGAAACAAAATGGCTATTTTTGTAGTGATTTTATAACATATTTATGTTATAATTTTTAAATAAATAATTATATCTGCTCTACTCGGTATTGAACACTCTTTTAAGAATAGTAATTATTGATTATTGGAATTCATTCCGTATACACCAAACATATACTTGTGTGTGTGTATATATAATGTGCACACACACAACAATATAAACTCTATTAGTTTCAAAAACACTGAGCTACTTTTCTCCATCTGCATTTGTCATAACTAATTTGTATAAAAAATATTCCTTCTTGATAATATCTTTGTATTATTAACTCTCAGCTGTCAGGATGCTCAAAAAAGTAGCCTATTCAAAATTTATTTCAACTGCTTTATGTTGTTTGAAATCACATTTAATATGATAGATCTCAAAGAAAAAGAAAATGCAATTTTTTGAGTCTTATCTAAACAGATCTTTTTTTTTTTTTTTTTGTAACATGTCTCAGGCTAACCACATTAATTTCATTGAAAGTACATTGAAAATCAAAATTCCCAGAAGTTGGTAATAATTTGAAAGAGATCTGACATTCATTGTTATATAATCTGGGATGTCATTTAAATGCCCATATAGTAAGTAGTTCTACTATTTGCAAATCTCCTGACTGAAGTATTAAAATAAATGATTAAACATTAGAGTAATATGGAAGATAATTAAATTTAAAGTTATCTCCCTTGTACACAGATTTTACTGACTCTTCTCCCTTAAGTCATTAGAAAAGCCATCACATTAGGGAAAGTGAAGTTTGTTTGATTTTCTTTTCTATTAGGTTGGTGCAAAAATAATACATGAAGCCAATTAGCTTTTTTTTTTAAAAAAAAATATTTTAAAAAATAGGGAAAACTTTTGGCTACATAAAGTTTTCTTATATAAATCATGTCAGTGAACTTTAATAAAATTCTTGAATATTATATACGTGTGTGTGTGTACATTTCGAGTAGAAAATAAGTTGTTAACTGTGTAGTAAGTCTCTATTCGAAAAATGCTTTGGAGTTTTTAACACATCTGGTAATTTAGAAACATATACTGTTGTTTCTACTGTAACATAGAAAGTAAATGAAATATTAAAAATAAATAAATGTGTCACTGTATTTTTAAATTTGGTTTAAATCTCAAAAACTTAAATTAATGCTCTAAAGCTTTCATTGAAAGTGAATGAGAAATGTTTGAATAAAAAAAACTCTTTTAAGTACTGAAATATAATCTGTAATTTTCTAAGATAATGAATTTTTATTTATCAATCTGACATATTAGGTTGGTGCAAAAATAATGTCGGTTTTGACGTTACGTCAAAAACCGACATTATTTTTGCACCAACCTAATATCACTTTCAATGTTATTTTTTTATGGATAATAATATTTGAGGAGATGCTCCATTTATTTATTTTTGTCTACTGCCCTGAGTATTCAAGAAATCTTATTAAAGCAAAATATGCCAGAAAGTACATATTTTTCTTTTAATAAGAGTTCTTATATAAAGTGATAAAATACTATTTAATATAAACAGAATGTCTACTCAAATATGAATATCCACTAAAAATGTTTAAAGTGTTAAAAAATATAATCTGTAGTGAAAGTTTTATTAAATGTAAGTTAATGTAAGATTTTAGGCAAATTAATGATAAAATGGAAAGAATTTTCTGTAATGCATCTTGTTGTTTCAGACTTCATTGGACTAAATGTAATATTTTTGATGATGGAATTATGTCTGCAGGAAAGGGAATATAAAAATGCAAGCATTCGTTATAATTACACTCAGACAAGAATCTTTGAAAATTTTTAAATGCTGAAATTTTAAATTAAACTTTTTTCTCTTTGCCACAATATGTTCTCTAAGTTTAAGTTTTGATTTATCATGATTTTAACTAAACCAGTGAATCTAAGTGATGTCATGTCCAAATCAAGCAAATTTCTTTATCTACTTCAAGCTGAATGTACAATTCATAACTTATAGTGTTTATATAGTTTGGATAATGGAATTTATATCATTGCTTTTGGATATCATTTGATGAATTATGTCAAATTCAGATAAATTATCAGATGATATTTGCTAAGGTCTCAGATCATTGATACTTTGTTGGTTGGTTTGTCATGATAAAAAGGATATCTAACATTAAGTTAACTTTGTCTTGGTTTGAATTTTTGACCAAACATCTCAATAGGAAACTGCTACTGAAATGTTTGTGCAAAATTAGCTTTGGGATATTGTTTCTTGTTTTTACATTTGTACATTTGCAATTACTTCAATGAGGTAATTATATTTACCTCTCTTATTTGAATTAATATTATGTGCTAAACTCATTTAAAACAATAAAAATAAATTAAACATTTTCTTAGAATTTTTATTATATTTTAACAAGACAGTTCTTTTTTATTGAGTTCACTCCAAGCAAGGCAGTAAAGCCACTACAACACAATGGGGTAATGGGTGTTGAAAAATTAGAAAACAGAAACCCTACCAAGGAACAAGAACAAAAGAAGTGCAATCAGGAGGATAGTTGAAAGTGATTGACAATACACTTAAAATTTTGAAGATTAAAGTTGGTTAGAAAGCATGGAGCAGGAATGGAGTTCCACATGCAAGAAGTGCAAGTATAGAAACAGCATAGAATTTACGATTACATCTTGCCGACTCGACTATAAATTGATGAGACCCTGTCCTTAGTTTAGTACTGTGCTTAAATTAAGGTTTAGGTTGCACAGCAAGGAGTTTATCCAAACAAATACCATGAAAGTATTTATACAAAAGACACAGGGTTCCTGCGTTGAATACTTTCCAACTAATAATTAATTTCATTATTATTGGGATATTAATTTCAGAGAGGAAATATAAAAATAGGATGTAATAATATTTTTATTTATTTATTTATTTTTTTTACATATTTGAATTGGATGATATTAAGTTGAGGTATTAGTTTGGTGCAAAAATAATGATGTAATAATGTCGGTTTTTTGACGTATTTTTTTAATGTCAAAAACGACATTATTTATGCACCAACCTAATATTTTAACTGTTCTGTGATTTTTAACAATTTTGAGGTATTTTTTTAAAATACTATCACTTTCATTTATATTGTTCAGACTACTGTCCTCCTATTTATTTCCATATTCACAATGTTTTGGACATTGTACACTCTGTCCTTCTTCAGGTGATTGGAATTTTGAACTAAACCCTTTGTCCACTGGGAGTAGATTGTTCTAGTTCCACGTACCATGTCTCTTTTGGGTGTCACAGTTATCTCCCTTTAACTTGACTTTCCAAGTTTTTGTTCACCTCTGCAGTAACCAGGTATTGAACACTTTGGGTGAAGTCACTGGATCCAGCCAATGCTTTTATCCACTGAGTCATGTATCCTTCAGGAGATAACTGATAACTGACATCCATCAAATATGGCACGTGGAACTAGAACAGTCTACCCCAGTGAGCGAAATAAAGGGTTCAGTTCGAAATTCCAACCACCTGAAGAAGGTCATAGTGTACAACGGCCGAAACGTTGTGATAAATATGGCGACAAAGATGAGGACAATAGTCCGAATAATGTAAATAATGTGCAATTTTGTTATTATTATTATTGCTTTTCTCTAGCATTCCGTATTACTGGTTTCCATATTGTATTCATTTCTATGCTTGGCCGGCTTAGGAGATTTTTGTGACTTAGCAAATATGCTGATTTCTTTAAGTTTTTGTATTTTCCAGTGATGTTCTCTGTCTATTATTTCAACCTCATTCCACAGAGGGTAGTGATCTCCCTTTCCCTTCCATATGTGGTCAGCTATGCCTGATTTTTCTATTTCCCCTTGTGTTACTGATTTACAATGATTTTGCAGTCTTACTTTAATGGGAACGGCCTGTTTCTCCTTTATATTTCTTAGTCTTGTTCTCCTCTATGAGGGGCGTCTTACTTGGAAGAGGTGTCTGTGAAGTGTCAAACCACTTTTGAAGGTTGTCCTGATGATATATGAACTACAAATCTTGTGTATTTTCTCCAGTAATCCCTTCACATAGGGTAGGCAGACCAAAGATGTTTTCCAATCACCTGAAGAAGGTCAGAGCGTACAACAGCTGAAACACCATTGAAATTAGTCATTTGTAATAAAATGTTCCACAAGCTCCATTGATATCACATTGTCATGTCTGGCATCATATCTGTGGCCATTGAATCTTTTATTTAATTTTTCCATTGTACAACCCACATAAGTCAGGTTTTGTGCAATCGGCAATATATATTAAATGAAAATCAGTACAATTATCAATGTCTGAAGAAATCATGATGTTTCTCTTTGAATTTGTGATAGAATTGACTTGGTTCATATTGTTGCACGACAAACAGGGCTTTCCCTATCTATGATTGTTTCCTGTTGTACAGAAATCTGAAACTCCTATTCAGTATTGAGTGTTATCCTTTGTATTTGTTAAAATTTGTCTGATGTTTTTATATTGTTTGAAAGAAAGGATAAGGAGATTGGGAAAAATCTCTTTAAAATGTGTATATTTTTGTGACAAATTTCATAGCTGCCATGTAATAATAAAAATGATTTTTTGGGGAAATAAATAAGTAAAGATATTTCTTCTATAACTTATAAAAATAACTAATTGATAATGTCATCTTTGATTAAATTTCAGCCAGTGACATGGATCTTTTAAATGCAATTGAAATTGAGATGACCCAGAAAGAACAAGAAAATGCAGAAAGTTCTCAAGATAAAATACTTGAAGAGTCAACAGGTAAGTTTTAAAACATTTAGCGATATATTCTCTGTACATCTCCTGTTGGTATTCTGTTCCATTCTGTCCAATTTATTCTTTCCTTTGATTGTGACTTTGGCACATTTGTGTCAAATCAGCCTGTTTGTGTGGGGCCAAAATATTCTGTAAAAAGTGAAACTGGCTTTAGACTTGTACTCTTATAAGTGAATAGTGAATAAATATTCACTGACAAAATAAACAGCACTTGATGTCACTATTGTGAAAATATGTGTTCCCTATCCCAAACACTATTTTTCTTTTGGTTATTTATTTATACTCTTAAGGGCATATGGCACAGTGGATAAAGGCATTGGTTAGATCCAGTAACAGGACCCAAAGAGTTGTGAGTTCAGTACCTGGTTAAGGCAGTGGAGAACTTGGAGAGAGGAATTAACAGGAGATAACTGATAAATGACATCCATTAGACATGGCATGTGGAACTAGAACAGTCTACCCCAGTGAGCGAAATGAAGGGTTCAGTTCGACATTCCAACTACCTGAAGAAGGTGGGAGCGTACAACGGATGAAATGTTGCGATAAATATGGCAACAAAGATAAGAACAATAGTCCGGATAATGTAAATAGTGTACATAATACCTAATCTCAAAAATATAGACAGATTTATACCCTTATTTTGCTTGTTTTTATGACCATTGTCCATTATACTTTTCTATCTAGTATCAGAGAATAATATCTGTTTGGTCCTCAGCTCTTATCTAGAATTAGTTATACTAACAAAGAAATCTACAGTATTAGTCTATGACTACTAGTTATATACCACTTTTTTCTTTTTTTTTTTTTACTATACATATCATGTAAATTGTAAATATTATTTAAAAGAATCTTTTATGTGCCGTGTCCCTTCAGGATGGAGGCAATTATGGCCCTCCATATCCTCCTACTCCTTGTAGCTTTTAATAAGTTTAGTCTTTATTATTTCTCGCAAAACTTGTTCTATTACTCAAGTTCATCAAGTATGTTACATGCTGCTTTCCTCTGTCACTCTTTCCCTCAATATGTCTTGTGAGTATCATATTTTCCAAACCCTCCTTTCTCATTACATGCCCCAGAAATTTCAGCTGCCTCTTCCTGATGTTAATTATAAGTTTACTTTTTGTTTCCATTTCCTCCAAAACATTGTTGTTGCTTGCATGTTCAGTCCATGGTATCCTCAGCATTTTTCTGTAGAACCATATTTCTGTTGCTTCAAGTCAGTTCTTCATCTTTGAAGAGATTGTCCAGCTTTTGCTGCCATACAGGAGGACAGATATCATTGTAATAGTTCAATAATCTTTTCTTTGTTTCTAATGAAATTTTTCTATCTCTTAATACTCTGTTTAGCTTTTGGAATTTTATCTTTTGCTCATTCCAATACATTTTTGGATTTCAGTGTCGCTCTTTCTGTTCTCTATTAGAACACTTCCCAGAGATTAAATTTCTGTCCCTATTTGATTTTAGTATCCCTGATTTATAATTTACATTTTGGGCTCATCCTTTTGCTGATAACCATGCATTCTGTCTTCTTGTGGTTTATTCTTAGTCCTTCTCAGTTTCCTTTCCATGTCTGCTATCAACATTGTGTCATCTGCATATCTTATATTAAGATTGTGGCCATCAATAATCCTGGTAGGACTTCTAATTCTCTCAGAATTGCTTCACTGTATAGATTGAATAAATCTGTTGAGAAGACACATCCTTATCTTACACTGCTTTCTATTTTTGTATATCTGCTGAACTCATTTTCTGTCCATATGTAGGCATTTTGCACCAGTATAGATTCTTCATGGAATGGTCAAAACATTGATAAAGCCAACAATGATAAGAATATTAGCCTGAACAATGCAGTGATTAATGCAAACTGTAAATTGAAAAACAAAACCAAATTCAATGTCTGTTAAAATGATTGACCAGAAATTGTTTTAATTTGTACTTTAAAAAATAGTTTTTTAATATTCTGTAAGACTTTTGGAGAAAAAAATTCTTCTTTCTATCCTGTCACTAATCATTATGCTTTTTTTCTACTTGTTTGTGTGTATGATGATTGTCTTTTCTACTTAAGATCATAGTGTAGTGTATGTGCCTGATCCTTGACCTTTTTGAGTTGAAACTAGTTATTCTTTCTAACCAAGAAATCTGCATAACAACAATAATAATAATATGACATGAAAAAGAATTGGGAAAAGTAAGGAAAAAGAGCAGAAGGGTTAAAAAAAGAAAAAGGTGGTATGAAAGATAGAGAAAAATGTAAAGAAAATCAGGTGAAAGTGTGTGTATGGTGTCCATAAAGTCTGCATGCAATTTAAAATACTTAAGTATTTTAATTGCACACAGACTTTATGGACACTCTGTATATATAAACTACAATAATGTTCACTCTGCCCAAGAGCCATTCAAGGTAGAGGGTTACAGTAAGAAACACTACACCAAGCAAAGAGTTAATGCCACCAAGGGACAAGTGAAAGAGAAGGAAAAGGCTTTAGAAGAAACTGGAAATTCATTAAGCAGGAAACCTGGGATAAATCTCTACTTTTTGTTCAAAAGACCAGGGAGGAGTGTGAATTGGATGATAGGTGAACCTATCTACTCCTATTGAGAAAAGAACAAATAATTCAATAGTAAATAAAAGTTCAGAGTTTTAAATGGATACATTAAAAATATAGAGCTGAAGTAGACTTTAGAAAGAACCAGAAACCTAATCCTAAATAGGAAATAAGAGAAACATCTACTCCTGTTCAAAGACTGGGGAGGAGTGGGAACTGGGTGATTGGCAAATCGAATATATACATGTGTATATATATATATATATATATATATATATATATATATATATATATATATGTGCATTCCTTTCTTTTCTACATATGAAAATAATCCATATTTGTATAAGATTTAGATAAAAAAATGTTGCTGAGAAACATATATTAGAAAGGATAAGGGAGAGAATAAGAAGATACTGACAAAGTGCAGGAGAAGAGACAAAGGATGATATTATTAGTATACATTCATGTAATTTCCAAGAATCCAGCTGGTAAAATAACTTCCAGTAGTTTTGTTTTTTTAATTATATAATTTTAACTTATTTTATAAAATAAAACTATTGTATTTGTTGATTATAAGTTTTCAGATGTATTCTATACTGCAGTGTTGGAATTCCCAGGAGTTGGCATCCTTCATTGTTTTACTTTTGTTTTGAAGGCAGGAACTTAGTTCCCAGATCATAGTATGAGAGCATGGCAGAGGAAACTGAATAGGTACTACACTGACCTATTTACTTGCCTCCTTTTTGTGGTGAGATGTGATACAAAGTTGGTTTAATGTGGAGTGCTCATATGCATACATATAGACCAAGGACAAAAATTATCCAAACTCTGCAGTGTCACACTGGTATTGGTAACCACCAGTTGTCCCTCTTTAGTACAGTAAGAGAAGTACTATTCTAGTGTTGGAATCCCCAGGACAAGTTCTTTGTCTTATCTTTAGAAGGATGAGAGAACTGAAACTACACTTTGATCACAGTCTGAAGCAGAGCACTGATCTGAACATTTAGGTACTTTGCGTTCATTTACACAGACAGACAGTTTTTTTGTCAATTCTTATGCAGTATAAAAATAATGAGTCATTTAAATATCAACTGGAGGCTTAAAAAAAATCTTGGTGAATTTCTCTGAGAATTATTAGAAATGATCACTTGATGGATGCTAATATTCATTCTTAATTGTATAAGAATATTGATTATTAGGCATTATAAATAGTCTTGTATTTAAAAAGAAATAAAACATCATTTGCTTAAGAATTTCCCCTGAAACTGTATGATTCATCATGTATTTTACAGATATTTATCTTTTCTGTTGTTTAAAGTGTGTTTCCATTGTTGCCCTGACAAAGGAAATATCCAGCCTCTATTGCTTTCCATCATATTTGGTAATCATTTACTCCAGTTTTACATTTATTCATTTTATTTATTTTTTTTAAGTGTTTTTAGTGCTTGAAGATCCAGCTGCAAACATCTCTGTATTCAATTTCTTTCTCATGTAATAAAATTTCTTAATTTGTGTGCATCTATACATGCATATATTTCCTGTATCTGTCTTGGGAATTAGCAGACCATATTTACTTACAAGGCTGGATTATGACCTTTTTAGGCCCCTAGGCTAATGAAATTATGGTGCAACCCTCTAACTTGCCTACACACATCTTGAAGTAAACTTATTGCAAATTCTTTAAATAAACTAGAATAGCTATCTTTTGTTTGTCAATAAAAAATATTTAAGAAATACCACTATTTTGCTATTTATTCCAGACCAAATTAGCAAATATTTGCACACAACTTTAGTCAAAAACAATTTTTTTTATAATTGGCCTTATGACAATGAAACAAACAAAATAAATGTTTGTTATATTGATATCATTTCAGTGTATGAAACTATTTAGAAGTTATAACATCTAGAAAATTAAAATCACTGCTTTTTAAAAAAATTCTAGGAGTTAAACATTCTGAAATAAAATCAAACATTATCTACTTGAAACACAAACCTTCTTTTCCTTGCTTTGTTTCCTACAAAGTCAAATAATTATGAGTTTGTCATATTGATATCATTTCAGTTTATGAACCTAAGTTATAATGTCTAGAAAATTAAAATATTTGCATTATGAAAGATTAAGGGGCCCTAGACTTTAAGCTATACTAGCCTAAAGGATAATCTGGCCCTGTTTATATTATGGTATATAGAGAAGTAAAGGCCAAGTTTACTGTTATTTTATTGTTGACTCCATGTGGTTAAAGTGGGAGACTATCGTCTTGGTCCTTTTGAGAGTTCATACAGGGTCATTGTGTATATCTAAAAACCTTGATGTGTGGGTGGTGTAATGATTAAAAACTCTGAAAGAGAAATTGATGAGTTGAGTTCATTACAACCACTCTCACACAAAAACACTTTGGAAAAGTATGAACTCATCTCTTCTCCCTCTCCCACGCCAATCTATGGGTTATAAAGTAGGGCCAATTGGGCTGCTTTCTTGTATTTAGGTAACAACCAGTCTAAAAGAACAAAAACTCTGAATTCAAAACTACCTTGAAGACAAATGAAATCAATCCATTTTTTGAATAATCATTGTCTGAAAATTCTGCTTTTTAATATCTTTTATGGTTACAAATATTTAAGTAAATGTTCTGTTTATAATAAACAGTATTAACTACATTTACCAGCCTGAATGTTTGAGAAATTTCATAGAAAATATGTGTCCTCCAGCAAGAATCAAACCTGTATCCTTCACAGAATTGTCATTTGGCCTGACATGCTATACTATTTAGCTACAGAGGAAGTGTCTGCTTAGCAAATTACTGTTTTTAAACAACAAATTTCCCATGGCTAAAGCACAAAGAGTTTAATTTGTTATTTGTATCTATAAAAATAACATATTAACAGAAAATATATAAACCCTGCCCAGGCCTACACCCATCAGTGTTGCCTCACTGTGATGACAAAACACTGGAAGTAACAATCTACTGATGGGAGGATTCTGAAGGTCCTTCTGTATGGAGAACTGGCCACTGGTAAGAGGACACAAGAGTGACCTCATCTTCACTTCAGTTTCACACAAATACTCTTTGAAAAAGTATGAATTCATCTCTTCTCCCCCACCCACACAAATCTATAGGTTAAAAAGTAGGGCTGATTGTGCTGCTTTCTCGTCTTTGGGTAACAACCAGTCTAAAAGAACAAAAACTCTGGATTCAAAACTACCTTGAAGAGAGATGAGATCAATCCATTTTTTTGAACACTCGTCTGAAAATTCTGATTTTTAATGCCTTTTCTCATCATGCTTAGTCAAAAGGCCTACTAATATACAATAAATATTATTAGTCTTATAACTGATATTATTTTTTTTTTAAATCTCTTAAATGTCTTTCATCAGCCTTCTATATCTATCTATCTATATATATTATAAAAAACATGTGAACAATCCTTCTTTACTATTATATATATATATATATATATATATATATTTAAGACAGGTTAAGTCTTGCAGTTTCAATGGCAGTGCTTGTAGGTTTTGACAAGAGGAAAAGCTGCCTATTGTGACATACTTGGACAGAGACAACTTGGTGAATGAATGGTCTGAAGTGATGTCCAAATGCAGACACGTTAATAAACATACTCTGGCCCAATAGGAACTCGGATGATTATATTTATGAAAACTTTTTTTTTTTCACTTCCAGTTTTTCCCACACTTTCCTCACCCCTCTGCTTATAATTTTGCTTTATGGCACCAATTTAAGTTATATAAGCAGGCTTGAATAGTGCTACAAATTATTTGCAAAACCATCTGACGAGACTGTAAGGTTGAAACTTCGGTAATGTTGAGGGCGAATTTTTTGAAATTTCTTATATTATCTGCTCTACACATTCAATTTTTTTTTTTTTTTTATTTAGAATTGTATATTGAGCATTCTCTTAAAATATCCGTCCATTGGTCTGACTCCAGCATGACCTAATACTGTTTCATATCTCTATCTCTCTCTCTCTCTCTCTCTATATATATATATATATATATATATATATATATATATATATCTATATACAGGGTGTTTCAAAAAGAATATGCCAAAATCATCACGTGATGTGTCAATAACGAAAAAAATTACAAACCTCTAGCATGAACACATGTGTTGTATATACATTCAAGTTTCATTTCATGTTTTATAAGTGGCCACCACCGGCAGCGCAGACAACATCAAGCCGATATGAGAATTCCTCCCAAACGCGCCTCAGCATGTCACAGTCCACCGTGTTGATTGCAGCTGTTATTTGATCTTTCAAGTCATCGATACTTGCTGGAAGTGCTGGAACATAAAATTGGTCTTTAACATACCCCCACAAGAAAAAGTCACACACAGTGAGGTCCGGGGATCTTGCAGGCCAACTACAAAGAGCAAGGTCTTTAGCACCTCTCCTCTCAATCCATCGCTGAGGCACGTTTTCATTCAGATGAGCTCTAACCCTGAGATGCCAATGAGGTGGTGCTCCATGTTGCTGAAAAATGAAGTCATTCGAATCTGCCTGCATTGTGACAATGGCATTTGTTTTCACGAACTCAAGCACTGTTTTTGCGTGCTTAAGGTCGCGAAAACAAATGCCATTGTCGCAAAAACAAATGCCATTGTCACAAAAACAAATGCCTCCTGCTGAGGAGTTGCGATTTTGATTGATCTTCCCATAATTCAGCTGAACCAGAAGTTATACTAACGACAGCGGTGAAACTGACACCCAATCAAACTTTGATAACTACTCTATCAAATAACCACTGATTGAGTCCACTACAATGCTATAGACCTGAAAAAATAGCGCAATGATTTTGGCGTATTCTTTTTGAAACACCCAATATATGCGTGTGTACACAGGGTGTCCTTAAAGTCTGTGTGCAATTTAAATTCTTTAAAGCATTAATTTCACTAATGAAGAACAACAATATTTTCTGTCAAACTGTTTCCAAATCTCTCAAATAGTGGTGGACAGATCAGCTTTGCAAGATGTGGTCTGAAGCTTTTTTTTTTTTAAATTTTCAGTTGGATTGAGAGTTGGATCATCTACTAGCCATTTCATTATGTTATTGAGCTGATATTTCTTTCCAATATACATTATTATATTGAAAACTGATTTTATCATCACAAACATATTTTCTATTGGTAGAATGAAAAAAAAAAAAAAAAGTGTCCAAAATGTCAATGTATACCTGTGCATTGACTGTTGATATAATGATTCCTATCTCTCTTTATTCTTTCTCCAACATGCAAGCTCATGATTCAGTAAATTTGTTTATTTTCTGGAGGCAGTCATCTTTTATAGGACATGTTATTCATCGGAATGGTACTAGACAAAATTTCTGACATCATCAATTTGGCCAATGCTGACTCATGATTAGTCATCATTGATTATTACTTTTATTGAATCATCCACACTCTATGATTGATTCTTACTAACCTGCTGTAACTTTATTTTCTTTGTTTATGTGTTATTATTTGTTTTCATTTAGCCTTTCTCTATATAAATCCTATTTTCATTTGGCTGATTTCAAACAATACTGTCATAAATATTGACTTTTCTTTCTACTCGTTTGTTTTTCATCTGTTTTGTTTCTCTTTTAAAGACAATGATTTGAGTTTTCTATACTGACACTTTGACATCTTCCAGAGTCTACTCTTTTCTTTCTTTCTTTCTTTTTTTTTTTTTTTTTTTTTTTTTTTTTTGACAGCATTCCAATTTTGTTTACTTGTACCAAATTTTTGACACAGCTGATTAGAGACAACTAACATCTGAGCACTTTCTTTTAACTGCATATTAATTTGCTTATTTAGAATTGTAGTGCCATTTCTTTTACAAAAGCAGCTTGCTTACAAAAGATTTTATTTTTTCTCTTCTTGATCTAGGGCAAAAACAGGCTATTTCAAATCATTTATATTATTTTCATGTATATTTTAGGAAACAAAAATGTTTGTTTATTCAACAGATATTTTGTGCTGTCTCTTGGATCTAACTGTTGTGAAGTAAAAACCAATGAAAACATCAAGTGTGGTGATAATGTATTTTTGTCAGGAATTTAGTTTTGGTTTTTGTATGCATGAGCACACACACACACGGGGTGCTAAAATCTTTTCAGTCTGACCAAGAAGGTATACCCTATTTTCATTTCTTATAACATGAACAAGATATCCTTAGACATGGACAGTGGAACAAAAACAATCTACTCCCAGAGATTAAGTAAAGAGTTCAGTTTGAAATTCTTTGAATGTTACTCAAATTGAGAGACATCTGAAGAAATCCAGAGAATACAATGGTTAAAACATAACAAAGATGAGGATATTAGTCCAAATGTAAATGATAACACCTCATACCAGAAATTCAAACAGAAATTTGCATGGGCAGTATAACACATTTTTTTTGTTTTTATTTTATTTTTTTTTTAATAATTTCACTCCAAGCAAGGTGCAAGAGGCTAGTTGGAGTAAAAACGTTAGTGAGGAGAAAGGACAATAAAAGAACAGAATTCAGGAAGACAGAAGATGGTGATTAGCATTGTATTTAAATTTTTGATGATTGTAGATGGAAGGGAAGCAAGAAAGTGGAAGAGAGTTCCACAGGAGAGAAAAGAAACTATTAGAATAGAATGTAAGGTTACTTCTAACTAGTTCAACAATAAAATGGTGAGTTGCCAATCTGATGGTATGCTTAAATTGATGCAATCGAGGCACCAAAGAGGAAAGCTCAGAACAATTGCCATGAAAATATTTGTAGAAAAGACAGAAGAAAGCCAAGTCACAATGGTGGGAAAGTGACAGAAGTTGAGTGCCAGGTCAGGAATAATTACATTATAGACCCTTGGAATTTCGTTGAGAATTTGGCATGAGCAACAGACCGAATCTGGAAGTAATATTCAATGCATAGATGAATGGTAGATTTATAAATGTGCAAGATGGATTCTGATAAGTGAACCAACTTTCCTAGCAGTAGATGTAGCACTTGATTTAATATAATCACTCCACTTTGTCAATGGAAAATTTTGAAACTGAACTGTTGGGACATCAAACATCAAAATGATAGTCCATCATATATATAAACACTAACTGATTAGTATTCAAAATATAGCAAGTTTGGGGCAAAATAGAATAATGAAACTGATATCAAAATTAAGTCATATTTTTACCATTTAGTACAAGTCCCCAAATGTTTTATCCACTTTTTTATTTCATCCTTGAAGAAACTTTGTGTTTTACTTTGGATCCAGTTGTTCTCAGCAATTTCAGCATTGACATCAGGTGAAAAATCTTGACCTTTTCATTTCTCTTTCAATTCTGGGAAAAACCAGAAGACTGATAATATCAAATTGTGAATATATGGCATGTGTGGAATAAGTTTTTTTTTCACTTTTTTTGCACCTTTTGTTAATTGCAATGTGGCTTTGTTGGTATTTAAAAAATTCTACTTTTAGGTCATTTTGTGGTTTGTTGTTTGAGTGCTCACAAGGTTTTATTGCTTTCATATCGATATGAATTTTGATTGACATGCAACCTTCTAATGCCAACATTTCTATTACAGATGACTACTCAAATGTAATAGCCATGATTAATGTATGCTTTTGCTCAATGCCATCACACTGACACTAAGCACTTTGGGATAGACTTTTATATTCTACTGAATGCTTGTATCCATTTCTACCATTAACATCTTAATAGGAAAATTTATTTATCAATCAACTCTCCTCTCTCTGTGTACACACACACACACACACACACACACACACTATTAAAAACAATTTTGTGTAATTAAATCTAATGATGTTTTTTCTAATTTACTATTAGACAACATGTCAACAAGAACTACAACTTCTTTCTAAGAAAACTTTATAAATCTAATTTTTATTACTTCAAACATTACTTAGTGGTTACCTGAATTTGAGTAGATGCTCTGTTCTTATTTAAACAGTGTTGGTTTCATCTATTGGCTTGCGCACTTGAGAAAACTAGCACTCCAGCAGGATTTGCACCTTGCAGGAGAAACCACTGTCTGATCTGGTGTGCTTTAACCACTTGGCTACAGAGAGCTTCCCAGTCAAGCAAGGTTCTATTTACGTTAAAGCAGATTTATTCATTCAGATTTTCTGAAAAGCCATATCTGCTCAGTTTTGTATCGGAAATGTAAACAAAGCAATTATAAAGAATTAATGGATTTTAATTTTATTTTTAATCCTACATATTTTACTTCAGACATTATTTTTAGTGGACACCCATATTTTTGTAGATGTTACATTTTTTTAAACAGTGTTTATTTAGTCTACCAGCCTGTGCACTTGAGAAAAATCTAATTGTAAAAAAAGACCAAAGATTATAGAAGCCATTTACATTCAACTTAAGTAACCATCCATAAATAAAAATAACTATTGTCTGAGGACCTGCATTCTTGAATGCATATATAAAAAAATTTACATGTAATTACATACTGCTGTTACACAACTTGTAACATTTAAGTGAATTTAATTTAAAAAAAAAAAATTAGACAATCTACTTAAAACAAACTTTACTTTTTTTACTCACTTACAGCCTCGGATAATGACTCCTGTGAGTCAAAAACTTGAATTGTATAATATTTTCATAGCAACTGCTCTGACAAGCTTTTTTCTCTGGTGCCCTATGTGAATTTAAGCATGCTACTAGATTGGCATCTAGGTCCTGCGCTTTTAATGTTGAAATAGATAAAGGTAACTGACACTTCTACTCCAAAAGTTTCTTTTCTTACACTTCCTGCCTGTGACAGTCCCTTCCATTTACTTGCTCCCCCGATGACTGCAATCTTCAAAAATTTAAGTGCAACGTCAATCACCACCTTTTATCTTCTTGAATCCCATTCATCTTTTATCCTTTCCTTAGCCCCCCACCCCCATCAGACCCAGTCTTTTCTCTCACTGTCACTCTCTGTAAACCTTTGTGTATTACTTAAGGTGAAATGATTAAAAAAAAACATGTTTTGAACAATTTATTGAGATGCCAACTGCACACCTGGGGGTGGGGGAGTGGAAGACCAAGAATGGCATGGCAAAGGACTATGAAGAAGGGAAAGTGAGAGGGACAGGGCACAAGTGGAATTCTGCAGATGCCTTATATGCAGATAGATATCTATGCACAACAACTCCATGTAAAAGGGTATTTATACATTACAAAGGAAGATCATTAAATTTAATAGATATTAAATGTCTATTGTTTTTAAGAACAATTGATTAATTTAATTTTTTCCAATTTTTGAATAGGATGTTGCATATTGAGATGGGAGTTTTGGATGAACTGTCTGAAGTTCATCTTTGTTCTGTTATTTTGTTCAAGTACTTTCAACTATCTCAGTCATTTTCAAGAATCATGTAGTGTCTGGGCAGTAAGCAAGATTCCATTGTCTATATCCTGGTATTCTTTATGAAGCTGAAAGTTCAAAATTGTCAACAGTGATGTCATGTGTAGCAGTTAAGGGAGTTAGACTGCATCTCAAATATATATATATATATATATATATATATATATATATAAAATTCAGCAGCATAGTATAAGTAAATGTGTTTAGAAAATCAGGCTGGGCTTAAGCATATCCCCCATAAAAAAAATGACAGCTAGTTTTATTTTATTGCCAAACTTACACCAACCACACAGTAATAACTCCAGATATTTTCAGTATTGTTAAAGCTTCTCTTCCAACCATTGTCAATTAAGAATCTTCTATATGCTCTTTCAATTGATAGAAAACACTTGTAAGTCATAACTTGGTTTTCCATTTAAGTATCAAACACTGATGACTTTTGAAAATTGTGTACAGAAAAAAAGTAAAACTTTTAACTATGTCAAAAACAAAAATGATGTATTGATACCTTTTATGCTACAATGAGATTTTATTTGTTTCTTGACTTTCTTTTTATTCTTTAAGAGGTTTGTAATCTTGCACAGACTGTACATTTAAAGGATTGTTTTATGTATCACTTTCTTACAAGGCTAATGGCTTCTAACCATCTTTAAGCAATTTTCCTTATTTTATTGTTATGGACTCTTGTAAAAGAACAGAACTTACCATACGCCTCACAGAAGTCATTTTTATTATGAATCAAAGACTATGAATATGGTCTTGCAGCAGATTTTGTCCGAACAGTCATTATTTGTTCTCTTCACTTTATGTCCATTTTATTGTTTCGTGAGGGCTTCATGTTTTTGTCCAATTTTAGGGTTTTTCTTATACTAATGTTCACTCAATATAAGGCCTAAGAGCTACTCAAGGTAGAGGGTTACTGTGTGGTTTTGCATGAGTCTAATAAAAGGCATAAGTGAAATTTATGGGTTTATGCAGGAGACATAATGGTTAAACATAGACTTGAAAAGGTCAAAATTGTCATGGTGGTTTTCTGAATGTAGTTTAGATGGGGCACCCAGTGAGGATCAAAATCCCTATTCAATCATAATTGATTTAGTGAGACAAGTTTGCTAGCCATTATACCACATTGAAGTGCCTAGGTTAAGATTGGGAAAACATCCTGCCAGGAATTTGTTCCACAAAACCATTTCTTAGGAAAAAGCTGCCTGACTAGAACTTCTTACTATTGGAATAAGGGAATGGAGATGATTCACCTTTGTGTATGTAACATGGTAGGTCCTAGTTGTAAAAACCAGAGGTGGTGGGACCAAGGAATGTACCTCGTCAGAACACATACCATGGAAATAGCAATAAAGTATCGAGAAGCTTGTGATGTTTCATCAGTGGAAAAGGGTTGTAGGGTGGAAAATAATTCACCCACAAGACTGGGTAGATGCTTTTGGACTTTATCAAGACAGGCAAGTGAAGACAGGGCATCTCTACTTCATTTTTGGTCTGATCTGGCTCTTGCAATGATAGAGCATAGTGTAGTTTGAGAAATAGTTTTCTAGGTCTTTGTAAGAGTAATTTGTACAGTCAAAGATTTTTTTTTTAATTTTTAATTCTTTCACTCCAAGCAAGGCTATAAATCCACTAAGATGCAAGGGGTTACTGAGTGTGAAAGAACCTGAGAAAAAGAATAAGGAGAGAGGATACTAAAATATTAGGTTGGTGCAAAAATAATGACGTAATAATGTCGTTTTTTGACATTACGTCAAAAAACGACATTATTACGTCATTATTTTTGCACCTAATAACAGGAATTAAGGAAACAAAAGATGGCAATTGGCATTGCATATAAATTTTGAAGATCAAAGTTGATTGGAAAGCAAGTAGCTGGAAGAGTTCCGCAAGTGAGGAGTACGAGAGTAGAAACTGTTAGCATAGAACTTAGAGTTGCATCTAGCCATTTCAACTGTAAAATAAGACTTAGATGCTAGTCTAATATTATACTTAAATTTATAAAGTATAGCTGTTTTGATGTTTTACTTCTGGTGAAATAACACAAGCCTCGACTGATGTTTCTAGAAATATTTATCTCGGTCAACATCGGGAAATACTGAAAACAATATGTGTCAAAACATTAATAAAAAATAAAATATTTATTGTAACTTAAAGTTTACCAAATTTCAGGAGAGATTTGTAGGAATGAATTGCCTGGTGCACCTTGTTACCAATGAGTCAAAATTTGCTAGGATGAATAAGATTAATTCCAGCTTGTGTGTTCAGGCATGGAACAAATTCTGTCTTTGTTATATTTTCCTCCAATTCCTGGACTGATCATGATACCAAAAGCGGGACCAGTCAAAAATTGTGGAATTTCTGTAGGAAGTAGACCCCAAGGGTTGTTCCCCTTGAGCTATGAATCTGTGATATTGCCCTAATTGGCACACATTCTTGGTGACGGCTACAGTTGAGCCATTAAATATGAAAATGATAATTACTGTTGTAAAAATCTAATGGTGAAAAAATTACTAGCTGACAATTCAAATGGAAAGGAACATAATATGGGATTCTGAGATTTGCTATTCTACATGTTTTTTTTTTTTTTCAGGTTATTTAATTCATAGGGAAAGAAGAGAAGTATCAAAAGTAATAAATTTAAAAACAAAAAAATTAATGTGTCCAATAATCTGAAAACTCTTGGACTAAAAGTGCCTTCTCTTTTGTATTGAGATTATCTTCAATGTTGTTTTCTTTTTTTTTTTTTTTTTTTTTTATATTATTATTGAAAATGAATTCTTTGAGAGTCTCCAAGCAATATTTTCAGTCAGTATTATATAAGGAAGAAAAAAAAAAAAATTTAAATTGTTTACATTTTTCTTTTTAAATTTCACTTATCAATTTCGACTTTTTTGTTTTTCATTTTCCAACAAAAGACTTTGTTGTCTTTCTCTTTATCTGCTATGATATTTCTTAATGACCTCTCTCTCTCTCTCCATATTAAAAAACATATCTTATAATTTTTAATTTTTTCCCCGGTTATTAAGTTTCACTTGTAATATGTAGAACTTGAACTGTAGACCTTAAAAGTTTTGTTTTGCCACTGAGCTGCTAGCAAGTTATATTATCTTCTATTCATTTTTTTTATCTTTCAATTAAATTATATTTTACTTTATTCTTGCAACTGACTGTATTTTTCAAGCTATTCTGTAGCTAAATTTGAGTTACCTGATTCTTTTAATAGCCTTAATCCAACTTGAGCAATGAAGCCATTCAAATACATTAAAATATGATTGCTTGCAAATTCAAAAGATTTCAAATTCTGTGATGAAGCTAGTTGTAGTTAATTAATTAATGGAATCACATACTCACATGGAGATATTATAATGAATGTTGGATATTCGTCTTCTATTCAAACTAAAGACTGCTTTTGTTAGAAAGCCTTGAAATGATTTTATAGCGAAAAAATATCTATGTATTATGAATTTTTGACTTGTATTTCTTTCATCTTAATTCTGTTATTTTTTCTTTAAATTAGTATTCGATAGATTCAAAATCTTAATGCTCAAAATTAGGAAAATATTTGGATTTCTTATATGAAGCATTGTCTGTTATTAATTTTTTACTTGTATTTCTTTCATTTTAATTTATTTGCTTTCCATTGCTACTACTCAGACCTTAAGTTTATTGCCATGAGAAAAGGTAATATTAACTGTTTCCTTACAAGGAAATATTTGGCAATCATTGACTAAGCAGACAGTGCTATTTTTGGTTGAAATATTAAAAATCTTGAACTCTTAAAACAATTTTTCAGGAAAATACATTTCTCAAGTCCAGTAACTGTTATCACTATTTTCAGTATTGTTAGCAGTTTCCTTCCTAACTTTTTTTTTTTTTTTTTTGAAGTAGCGTGGAATATCAACATCTTCATTGTCATTATTCTTTCATGTGCTATCCATTTTAGTTGTTGATGTTGTTAAAAATCCTCAAATTATGTGGTTTCTGATAGATCAGAAATAAGATTCTGACAAGATTTAAATTTGTATCCTTTTTATGTTGGAAAACCTGTCTCCATGTGATAAGTGTTCATTTGTTTGCACTACAAGATGTAATGTTTACAGAAGTTTATAATTTTATGTACATTTATCATAGTAATATTATTATTATTATGCAGAATTATATTATAAATTAGTTATGATAAAAAGTAAGTAAAATTAGGATTATTCAGGATAATATTATTATGAATAGCCATAGAATGATGGCTTGAGTGTATGTATAGCTGGCCACTGGTATTTGAGGATACCTGTCTATTAGGATGGGTAGCCAATCACTACTGCAGAAGCTTGCTCAAGCACATCTGTGTTTATTCAACACCCACAGAGCCCACCTGTAGTTTAGAATGCAGCTATGCTAAGCAGACCTTAGTTACAGTTTCTGGGAAAGAGCATGTTATCTAGCATTATCAACAATTTGAACAAGGCCAGCATGCTCAAGCCCTCAGCCACAGTGATTTGTGACTTTGTGCTAGCATAGCTATCAATGGCCCCCAAGGGTTCTGTCTACCCAATTTCACTTACAAGGACTGGATCAACCTGTGGTGTGGTTTTCAGGTACTTTCCAAAGGTGTCACATGCTGGGATTGACCTTGATCCAGTCTGATGACATTAGGAAATCTCCTTGCTGATAATCGACCATGGTGAGATTCAAACCCAGGTCTCATGGTCGGAATGCAAACATTCTAACCACTCTGCCATGTGCACAGTAGAGTAGAAGCAATGAAAAAGCAACTGAAATTAATATGAAGGAAATATTTTAAAAAAAAAGAAAAAAAAAGAAGAAATGAATAATAGTTGGCAATGCTTTATCTAATAAAAATTTGAGATAATATTACTATTAATGACTGTAGAATAAAGGCTGGACTAACTGTGATACTAAGCAACTAAAATTAAAATGGATGAAATATTTGTCAAAAGTGAATAATAACTGACAATGCTTCATTTAATGTATGTGATGTGGAACTACTGTCACTTGTAACTTGAGTATGAGCGCAGTAAAGATAGAAAAATAAAAGATAAGATAATCTATACATTTTTAATTGGCAATATTTTTTCTTGATGTTTGTTGACGGAAATTGATCATGATTGACTTATCATAGCCATATTCTGATTTTAAAACTTAATCTGACTAGAAAATTGCATGTCTATTTGTTTTATATCAAGATGACTTGGTTTGTTTTCAAAAATGTTACTGGTTATTTAGATAAAAAGGAAGACTATTTAATAATTGATTTTAAAAAGGTACTAAAATAAAGAAAAAATAATGATATATAAATGAATTTTAAAAGCAAATTGTATAGAAAAGATGTTATAAAATTAACAATTTTATGGGAGTAAAATACCTCATGCTAGAAACAAATAACAAAACACTTTCAGTTACATGTATAACTGTTCTGTGTTAATATTATTTGAATTAATTCCTGACCATTGGCAATCCCTTTTTCTTGATTTTCACTATATTCTATAGTAAAATTATTTGCAATACATTTACTATAGTAAAATAATTAGCAATACATTTATATTGTTCGTAGAATTGTCCAATTCTATCAGTACTGCTTTTATTAACTTCTGACTATTGACGTTACCTTTCTTCCAGACTTTTCAGTGTGTTTCTATAGTAAAATATTTGCTGTGCCTTCTGTAGTAATATAACAAATGAATTTTCATTATACATGTAATTGCCCACACAAATGTTGAAACTTGCTAAAAATAATTGTAGGTCTGAAATTGCAGCCATTAAATCAAAATCTACTTTTTTCCACTTTAAAAAAAAAAAAAAATTCCTTCATAGCTTTTTGAACAACTTTTTCCTTTTACTACCAAGAGTGAGCTATAATTTTTTTTTTTTTTTTTTTGTGAGGAACCAAAAATATACCCTTTGTATCATGCAAGCAACCCTTTGCAGTTAATATTTTGCTTAAATATATTAGTAGAATGTAGATAAGTATTAAACATTCTGCTCATATATTATTAGTATTTCTGTTCACATACTAAATGTACTACAGAAATTTTGGTGTCTGTTTGCTTCCTATATGTTTTTCAAAATTGCTCTCTCACCATAATCATTATAGTGAAGTAGCTTAAAAGCTGCCCTATCAGGCGGTATTTAAGCAAGCTGCTGTGGAGAACTCTTGATTGGGCTTTCATTACAATAGGTAGAGAGGAGTAGATGTGATAGGCAACAATAAACTACAGAATAACTCAAAATTGATCACTTCATTTAAGTATTACATTAATATTTAAGCTTGCCTTTTAAAAGCTCAACAATAATGCTTCTGCCACCATTGAATTTAAAGCCAATTTGATTGTATGTAGGTCCTTACTTTCCATACAAACAATTATTTCTATTTCATAGGTGACCTTCAACAGATTTAGCAGTTAATTTTGATTATTCCCAAATTTATTTCCAATAAATAAAAAAAATTGCTGTAAACAATCACAGTAAAACTTGGGAATACCAAATTTCAGAATTGCGTGTCCAGATCTGGCATTGAAAGTTTTTAATTTTCTTATAGAGTCGGCCTAATTCCAAAATGGTATGATATGTTAGGCTATGGCCTCTAGGAATAACGTTGGAAAAAGTGTGACATTTGCCTTTATTATATAGATTAAAGCATATCCATTTAATAAATCCTCCCTATGATATCATGAGTTACGTAAACAACTTCTACCAAAGAATAACCTATTTTCCTTCATTTTCTCAACTAACTATTAGTTATGAAAAGCATTAAGCAAATTCCCCCAAAACCTGGTTATTTTATACAATTACCACAATATTGCTACTATGTTTTTCCCAAGAGATGCAGTGATGATACCAATGTTGTCATTTTCTGAGATGTTTCATTTTTTTTTTTTTTTTTTTATACATTGTCCGATTTTTATATTGGTGCTCTTTTATTATTGCGAGGTTTAGGATCTTTTATTTTCTTCATGGAGATTAATATGACATAATTCCTCTATGCAGGACATCACTATGTTTTTCTTCTCAAAATTTGCCCAGTAACAGAATCTTTTTAAGTTAAAATTATATTAACCTACTGTACTGTTTCTCCTTGACCTAATTTAGCACTTATACAATAATCTTTACTTTTAATGGTGGAGTGTGTATGATTTTCTGTTAATGCAGAAAGTCTGTTAAGTCTGCATGTAACGGGGTTAATTTTTTAAAAGCATTTTTAATTGTTTTATTGTGAAAAAAAATAAAAATGTATACTCGTTTCTTTGCTTGGCTGGCTTAGGAGATTTTTGTGGTATAGCATATATGCTGATTCCTTAAGTTTTCATATTTTCCAGTGATGTTCTCTGTCTATTTCAGCCTCATACCACATGGGGCAGTAATCTCCCTTTTCTCTTTATATGTGGTCAGGTATGCCTGATTTTTCTATTTCCCCTTGTGTTAAGGCTTTATGATGTTCTTGCAGTTTTACCTTAAGGCGGGGGGCAGCCTGTTTCTCCTTTATATTTCTTACCACAGCTGTACAGGATAGCATACACACAGTCCTTAGTCATGTTCTCCTCTATCCTCTATGGAGAGGCGACTTACCTGAAGAAGGCCAGAGTGTACAATGGCCGAAATGTTGTGAATATGGCAAGAGGACAACAGTCCGAACAATGTAAATAATTACAATACCTCATCTCAGAAATATAGACAGATATACAAGACAATTTGAAAAAAACTCTTTATTTTGACATGTTTCAAAGATCAAACAGCATCATCATAAAAATGGATTTTATTTTAGCCAAATGTACATTCTTCTTCTATGTGTTGTCTCTTTAGGACGTGGATGATCAAGCTCCTGACAATTTCCTGTCTGTAGCTTTTAATAAATTTAAAATCTACTTTGGTGAAACAGAATATGACTCACATCTTCAATGATGGATTTTTTTTCATATCCCATATTGTTTGAGTACTGTAGGATATGAAAAATCTTAAAACAAATGAATATATAATAAAAAATGAAGTACAAATTAGCAAAATCTAATTAAAAAAAAAAAAAAAATCAATAGAATTTAAAGTGTAAAAAAAAAATAAAAAATTCCAGCATTCATATGATTACATTCTGTTTTAGCAATGTGAATTTGGTTGAAATAAATCCATTTTTCGTTAACACTCCGAGTTCAGCAAAACATGTCAAAATAAGAATTTCCATGTTTTTTTTTCTTATATAAAAACTATAGAATAGAAATTATTAACAGATCGTGATATCTATCAGAGAAATGAAATTTAAATTTTTATTATTGCATTATTCCCAAAGTAAAGTTTAAAACATCAGTAGATCGCTATTAATGTCAACAACTGAGCACACATAGTTATTAATTAAAAAAATTTAGTAATTAATGTATAATATTATCCATAACTACATGTACAAGAATGTCGTTTTTGATAAAAGTTAAAAAAAATAACCATGAGTACGTAAAAAATGCGTATATTTTCAAAAATTCCTTTTTCCACGATATAGCTATTTGTGCAATATTATCATGCTTATTACCTAAACAATAATAATACTGAATAAATTTTATCTAAACATTAATGTACATTTCACATAGCTGTTGTGATCTAAATTATAATAAAAAAAAAAATTACTGTGTAACCCGGATATAAGAGAGTTGTCGGGACTGGAGAAGAAGTCTCTTATATCCGGGTTTGGTCTATTTTGTTTAGGTAAGTATGGCTCTAATTTGGGACCAGATTAAATCTCTCTTATATCCTGGTTTCTCTTATATCAGGGTCTCTTATATCCGGGTTACACTGTATTACTGCTCTTTTTGACAGTATGGTTCAGTGGTTCTTAAGATTTGTCACTACCATATTATCTCAAATAACCATGTTCTCATAATGAAAATTAAACCAAGATATCATTTTTTTTCCTTTCTCCTTCAAAATTTGGCTCAGACTAAGCCTAGTCCCATTTTCTGACTTCTGTTAAATTCTGACCTGGTCCACTTTGTGACATCTGTTAAGTTTGCAATCTTGAATGCCAAGGTCTGTTAAATCAAGTGTTTACTGTTTGTTGTGTCATTTACGAAAACAGAACAAAAGACTAAGGCAAGAAAAAAATTATACTGATGAAGTGTTACCTCCCTTGATATGAACATCTAGAAAAGAGAATTGAAAGAAAATTAAAATTTTCTACGTGGAAATTTGTTTTTGTTTCTGGTTTCTCATCATACATTTATCATGGAAAAGGTTCTGTTAATGTTGAATTTATCTTTTAACAGAGCTAAAATAGAATTATCTAGTTTTTACCAGGGTATTCTCTACCATGTTAATAGATTTGACAAAATAAAATCATCTAACAAAATGCAGAGGCTTTAAACTATTTTAAATCCCTGTGACAAGAGATACATATGGCGAGAATAAGATGCAACAAATAACTCATAGTTCATATCATCCTTCTGTCATTTTTATAAAACTAATATTAGTGAATCTTTTAGCAGTGCATACTGAAGCCTCTGTTTAATGGGACGATTGTCTTTGTAATGGGTAACATAATAATCTTTGCTTTATCTTGTGCTTTTGATGATAAAGCTAGCCTCATTTTCATAAATGAAGCAAGAAGTTTGACTCATTGCGCCTTCTCAGACTAATGTTATATTGAATCAATTGCTAGGTCTGCTACTAGAAAAGTTGGTTCACTTTGTAGTGCTAGACAAATTTTCTCACCAGAATCCGTCTTGCATATTAATGTCTACCATTCACTCAAGTTTTGAATATTGCTGCCACATTGGGTCTGCTGTTATTTATAGATTTTTAATAAAAGAAAAAGAAGCTGCAATGGCTTGGTATTTTGGCTTCAGTTACATTCCTGCCACTATAATGTAGCTTCCCTGTGCCTTTTCTATAAATATTTTCATAGTAATTGTTCTGATGAACTTTCCTCTATAGTACCTAGACTATGAATTAAGTGCAGTATTAAATTAGTGGCAAGGTCTCATCATTTTACAATTGAAATGGATAGATGTAACTATAAGTTATTTTCTCTCACTTGTGGAACTATCTTTTCGCTTCTTGCTTCTCAGTCAACTTTGATTTAAATGCAATATCAATCGTTTTTGCCGTAATTCCTATTCTGTTATTGTTCTTTTTAATATTTTCCCCCCTCATATTCACAAACACTCAGTAACCCCTTGTGCTTTAGTGGCTTTATTGCTTTGCTTGGGGCGAATTAAAAAAAAA
>OZ010590.1:52614797-52662297 GCA_963932145.1 Acanthosepion lycidas
TGAACATATTTCAGTTTGAACATAGGTTTTTGAATAGCACATATTTTAAGGCTGGTCGAGTATTGATTCATTAACATTCAGGTGACCAATCAACAGGAAAAACCAGAAAAATTTAAACTAATCCATGGGGTCCATTAATTTGAATAATATATGAGATATATTAATGGGACATATTATTCTTGAGAGAAATGGTGTACTTTTTTTTTTTCTTTTTTTTCTTTTTTAAGTCTAGTCTGGACATTTTCTTGTTTTTACAGCAGATAGAAAACTGGTATATATCTTTATATATTTATTTATTTTACAATACAAAGTTATCTAGAAAAATATTTGGAAATGAAATCCATTTGGAAAATATTTTATTGCCTCACAATCCAAAATGTACAAATTTGCACCTGACAGACATAAGTAAAACTTAAATCAAAATAAAAGGCATATTTTGTAGTTAAGTCTAATACTTAGAATTTTTCATTTTTACTTGGTAATTGTGTGTTAGATTTGGTTGTGTATAAAACCTAGTGATTATTATACTGTCCAGCCATTTTCACAACATTATTCAATATGACAAGCACCTGAAAAAGGTGAATAGTATGATGGCCTGGAGTGCTGTGACTATAGCAACCAAAATAATTATACTAGTTCAAATAAGTCAGTGTATGATAATAATTTCTCATCTGAGAAATTTGGATGAAAAATAACTCAATTAGTTGTAAACAGTAGAAGAAACTAAAAGAAGAAAGAAGGGGAAAAAAGTGAATATACAAATAAAAACATTCACTTGTCATCATGTTTTGTTAGAATTTTATATATATATATATATATATATATATATATATATATATATATATATATATATATATATATATCAATATGAAGAGAAAATGGAAGCTTTTGCATGATCAAGAACTCTATTTGGTAGAATTTTACTGTGGTTAACAAAACCATAATTGCTGATAATTATAGAAATAATTTTGGATTTGGGCACAACATTAATTTACTCTTAACTGTTATTTTTATCAGATAAAATTTAAATAACAATGCCCATTGTGATTATTCATCAATAAAAAGCTAAGAAAAATATAGACATATAAAATTTTAAATGTCTTCTGTATGCATATCTATGTATCAGTTTTCATATATGCAGAGTGCGATGTCACCATTTTATATTTTTAATTTCACTCATGTGCATTGTTTGTTTTCAATTTTGTCAACTGCACAGTATAGTAAGGTCAGTTGGGCACCATCTGTGAGAAAAAGAGCGCCGTGATGCAATTCACTCTGCCAGTAATTTGGAAATGCCATGCTGTACTGCTTGGCGTTCATACCAGAAGCTCCAATATGAACATTTCAAAGTGTTTGGATGTCAATCTGAGGACAGTGCAGAGGATTCGGAAAGAGTCGAATGATATATCCAGTCAACATCATGGTGTTTGGATTGATCACTAGTGATGACGACGTTATGCCTCCATTTATCTTCCCACAGGGCCTCAGACTCAACACAGAAGCCTACACCATGTCTTGATGAGGTTGTACTGCCCTAGATCAAGAGGGTAGCTGCTGGAAGACCCTATGTTTGGCAACAGGACTCTGCACCATGCCACACAAGCAGGAGAGCCCAGTCATGGCTGTCAGACAATTTCTGCGACCACATCACTCCTTACATCGGGTCACCTAACTCCCCAGACTACACCCTTCTTGATTATTATGTGTGGGGTGCAGTTGAGTGAGAGACCAAGAAAACTTCTTGTAACACCAAAGATGAACTGAAGGCAAAGATTATGGCAGTATTCACTGACTTAAACAAGGAGACTGTCCAGAAGAGTTGCAGGAGATTCTGAAGTTGTCTGGAGGCTGTGCCAATGGCAATTTTTTTTATTAAATAAATTTAATGGGGTGAAACTTTAGTAGCATTGAAACTTGTATATTTTTAAAACACTATTATTATTATTATTGAGCACTTTTTTCAGCTGAATTTGAAAAAGTTGTCACTATACTCCACAAAATAAATTGTGTGTGTGTGTATATGTATGTTTTGTTGAAGATGACTGAATGGGTAGGTACAGCAATTAAAATTTTATTTAATTTTTTTATGTTCTTAGTTTTTTATTTTATATATATATATATATATATATATATATATATATATATATATATATATATATATATATATATAAAATAAAAAGGCTTAAACACTAATATTCCATGGTCATAATTTATTCCAATGGAATCGTAAATACGATCCAATTCGTCACACCTACAAATTCAAAAATTTATGACCATGGAATATTAGTGTTTAAGCCTTTTTATTATATCCTTACTCTGTCCTGGACATTGAGTTCTACCTGGATTCTATCCTCTTGGAATTTTTTTTATTCAAAAATATATATTTATGTGTATGCATGTATGTATGTATGTATATATATTATATATTTTGCATATGTATGTGTATATTTACCACTAATATTATCTATCTATCTATCTATCTATCTATCTATATATATATATATATATATATATATATATATATATATATATATATATATATATATGAAACAGTACAAAAATGTATTATGGCATGAAAAGTAAAAAAATTTTTATTTTAAATTTTCTATCATGGCCTATAATAAAAAATTTCTTGCTTTTTATGCCATAATATATATATATATATATATATATATATATATATATATATATATATATATGTCTCGTATATATATACACACACACACACACACACACATACATACACATATGGTAATCCACATAGAATTTCCAGGAGGATATAGATCCATGGAGAGCGCTATGTCAAAAGACAGAACAAAATTATTATTAATTAAAGAATATCAAACACTTAAAATCCCATAGGTTATAATGTTTGTTTAGTGAGAGCTCTAAAAAAAATAGCATTTATATTACATTTGTTCAGATCCTTACAGTTTAATGATTATTGGTAATAAAATGGAATTGGCAAAACCTAGTTTGAATATCATGAAACAAATATGAGTCTTTCTGTGGTTTTCCAGAGAAAAGTATGACTCAGTTTTGTTGCACTCTGTCTTATCATTTGATATCTTGACACAAAAAATTCTCTTGCCTTTAGCAATGATGGCCATGATCATTGAGAGTAGAGTGGGTGAGTGAGCCATTGGGCAAAGCACTCTCCCATAACTACTGCATGGTCAGTGATAGATTAAAAAAATATTGTCAACCTTGACAGAGAGCCTAAAAAAAATTATGGAAAATAGATTACAAATTTATGAAACTTAAATTAAAGAAAAAGATATATTAAATCTTTTAGGAAGTTATACAATGATTGATTAATTTTCCTAACCATTGTAAATAGTGGAGAAATACATTATTCTAAAAGTTTGTGTGTGAGTGTGTTTTTTGGTTGTAGTGCAGTGTTTTTTTGTTTTTTTTTTAATAAAATTCTCATCAGTTTTCAGGATGTATTTGGCTGAAGGGCATATCATACAATTTGCGGTTTCAACAACAATAGTAACATGATTCAACATTCTATGCAATGTTACAAAATCAATAAAAATGAATTTTCTAAGTTCATGGCCTTTATAACCTTCCCAGAATTTGTATTATAATTATTCAGCTATGTTTCATGTACTGCAGATGAAAAGATGTTAGAAGTTCTCTGTTAACCCATTATTGCCTACTGTGTCATCTTTGGGATGGTGAGCATTAATGGATTATAGTTAGAAAACTATAATTAATATAGGATTCTTTTCTAAAATAACCTATAATTATTACTGGATTTTTATTTTAATCTTTATAACTAATACTCGATTTTATTGCAGGCATTAATGGGTTTACATAGCACACAAAAATTGTAGAAAAATTATCCCTCAGATATATAGATACATCAATAAGTCCATAGCCTAATGATGAAAAAAGCAATTATTTTGTATAACAAATATGTAATATTTTTTAACATGCTTTCCTTCCTAGTCAATCCCTTTTAATTCATTTGTGAATATTGATCACATAAATTGAACATTATACAACAAAAATTTCAGATCAAATTTAGTTAATAACTGTCAAGCTACAAACTTCATCACAGAATGGTATTTCAATTGAGCTGACACATCCATATTGTATTTAATGTACTAGTTACTTAAATTTTACAATTGGCTTTTTTATTTTATTTTATTTTTTTTGATAACTTTAAATTCCACTCTTCTTGCTTGCTGTAAAAAGATAAGCATTGCAAAAATAATCAGCTTTCTACTTGATAGATATACTAGGATATTTGGCTTACATAATTATTATCATGGACAAGGTAATTGGCAGGATGTATTCAATTTTCAATGGAGACTGGTGTTTACTTTGCATTAATACCCTTGGGAAAGGCATGAATCCATAATTTCACCCTTCAGTTATGGGTGAAATAGCAGAGTAAACTCAAACCTGTTTAGGATGATGGTCCAGCCTCTTTAATACACCTTAATTTTGATTTGCAATATTTATTTAGTAGGGAAACTAAATAGAATATTTAAATAACCTTCTATCTGGAGGATTGTCTTTTTGAAGCTTATTTTGGGGTGGATTGGGGGCTGAAAATGGCATCTTGATGCTAGGAAATATGGTACTTCTCTTGAATGGGCACTCCGCAACTGATGGACACATGCTTGTGGCAGAGACTCTTTTTTTCTTTTTTCTTTTTTATTCAGCAGTAAAAAGTCTGTGATTCACACTGGCTTCTAAAATTATCCTCAGATGATGCATTATGAAAAGAGGAAACTGATCATTTCACTTATATCCAGTTGAAGATTGTTTTACATTTTTGATACTTGACTTTGCATATAAAAATAAAGGGTTACATTAAACATAAAATTGCATTTTTAAAGAAAAGAAAAATGATACTTAACATCGGGTAGTGGCAGTTGAAATTTCTGGGGCACATAATGAGGAAGGAGAGCTTGGAAAGTCTGATACTCACACAACAGATTGAGTGAGGAAAAAACAAACAGGAAAGCAGCATGTAGCATACTTGATGAGCTTGAGCAAATGGATGGAAGAACAGGCTTTGGGATAAATAACAAAAAATAAAACATATTAGGAGTCACAAGGGACAAGAGGATGTGGAGGGTTATGATCATTAATGTCCTGAAGCGACAGTACATAAAAGAAGTACAGTCACTAAGAATAAAAAGTTCATAGATATACAAATAATGTAAAAAGAACACAGATGGTTATAAATTGCAAATATAAATTGATTAAATCCTAAATATTATATAAGAAAGAATAGAATTCTTTAAATAAGTGTTGTAGAGTAGCTGAACACTCCCACAAGATGGTCTGGTCTAAGACTATTTAAACAGCACTCCCTCTTACTGAAGGAAATGAGTTAATGATAACTGTTGATTACATTAGTCTGTGTTCCCAACCATGTACCATATTATTCTCTGGAATAAACTGTTTCTTACAGTCTATATGTGTATCAAGATTTCCTATTTATGACACAACAAGTTTTAAACTTTTCAATTCAATATTTCAATCTCATATTGATAACTTTCTATTGGTAATGGTAATATTATCTGTTTCCTTATTTATTTCAGAAAAAAATAGTCTTCAATGCTTTTGAAATACACATTTTCATGAATAAATAGTAATAGCTGTTTCCATATAAAGACATATTTTGCATTCATTGATTGAGCAGCCAGTGCCACTTTCAGTAGAAAATATTTCTCTTCAAATAATTTTTTAGGAAAATAGGTTTCTGAAGTCCAGTATCTGTTATTGCTCTTTCTAATATTGATGGAGGTTTCCTTAATCTTTTATTTGAAGTTGTGTGGGATGTCAACATCTTGATTGTTTCATTATTTTCTCTTTAGATTACATGTGATATTCATTTTAGTTGTTGCTGTTGTTGAAAGTCCTCAAGGAATGTTTATTTGGTACAGTTTTTTGTTTGTGATTCTGTAGCACCAATGCATAAGGTTCAAAGAAGGATGATTTTTACCAAGACTCATAGGCTTCCCTCAAAGCCATTTTTAACCATTGATCTGAGAAAGATGTTGTATACATTTGACGGTTTAGATATTTTTAAATGAGTTTGACACCATACATGGCATTCATATGAAAGTCTAAATGTTTTAAGATCTTATAATACTAGGTTGAGTCATAAGTAATTTCCATTTTTGAGAACTAGGTTTAATGACAAATGCATCAAACTAACTACTAATCATATGTGGCATTTAAGAATAAATTTGGAGTACACTTATATACCTTAGTTTTTTTCCATATCAATGGCAGTGTACACAGTGAATTAAAGAACAAATTTCTTCATCCAATTAGGTATTTACTCTGTCTCCTCACTAAGATGAGTTGTGACACAAAGCCTTTTTTTAAGGTGGGGACCAAAGTGCGTACACCCGGGCCAGGAACAAAAATTGCCCACAGCCCCCGCATTGGTTGCGCTGGGCTCGGTGCAAGCACCAATCCCTCTTTCTGGTGCAATGAGGGGGCGCAGTTTCTGGCAGCTATTCCCCTGGGCTGGGCACCCCTCAGTATAATTTTCCTCAGTTGTGACTCTGTTCTTTGATGGAGTCGCCCCTGAGTGCACTCTGCCCAAACACAGACACACAACTGAGAGATGATAAATAGATGTGTTACAAAGTACTCCAAAGAGTGATTTATTCACTCCTTAATCCAACTAATGGACGAATTGAAAATGCATATTTATGAAACAATGTTATGGGAGAGTTCAAGGAAAGGAATAATGCTGTGGGAACATGTAAAAAATAAGTACTGTTTATGGTCAATGAGTTGTAACTGGCCAGCAAGTATGAAATTGTTTTGCAAAATGTCATTCTGGAGAAACATTGTTGGAAGATGAGCCAAGTGTTCACAGGACATTGATGATGAAGCTCTAAAGTCATTAGTGTAATGCAATCCATGCAAAGTACTTGGGAATTAACAAAGATGTTAAACAGATCATAATCTACCATGTGCCAACACATTAGAAAAGATAGAGAAAGTCAGCAAGCTGGGTGTTTTGGGTTCCACACATTCTTAGGGAAAATGGATCATTGATAAAGAAAAGTTGATATTATTTATGACTCAACCTTCATATAAGAAATGGTTACCATTTCTCAACTTTTATTATGAATTCTCAAAGAAACATTATTCATATTGTGTCTTTTTATTGCAGCAATAAAAATCCAATAAAAAAAAAAATTTACATTTTTAAAAATGTTCATTCTTGAAATCTTTTGTGATAGAAAACTGTCATCATGAACTCTTGGATCACATTTAACCTGAAAAGGTTAAATGTGATCCAAGAGTTCATGATGATAGTTTTCTAATATGGTATGATTTAATAAATACATGATTCAAATTTGATTTCTTATTAGGGCTAAAAGGTTAAAATCTAGACTTTTTTAAAAGAATTAGCTTATAATCTCACCTATTTGGTGGGCTTTCGCTAGTATTTAAAAAATATATTTTTTAAATATTACACTTTCTTAAATCCCTTTTCTTGACTGTTAGAGCAAATCTATTGATAAATTTTTGTTACTTTAACAGCCACCAGTTATCCGAAGAAAGAAACAGCATTTGGTCAGTATTTTGTCATATCCAAATAGTAATTGCTTTCTGTTTTTAACATTGATATGTCTTTTCTTACCAAACCCTTAACCAATCCATACTCCCAATCTTTTAAAATTTAATTAACTATTTAAAATGTCACATCTTATTGAATGGCAATATCTTTACTAAAATATTGTTTGGAAATATATTATTTTATGACAACCTTTTAACATAGTGTATATTTATAACTGGTTTCAGTGTGTGAATCTTTAAAATAGACTTAAGGAAAGTTAAATTTTCAGTACAAGATTTAACTAGATCAGAACACTAGTTCAAGAAAATCAGTGTATAATAATGATAATTCCTCATCTTTAACATTCAAACAAGAAACATTCATGATTTTTTGGTCTATAATTACAAAGAATTAAGAAATGTGTATATTAGTATTCATTTGATGATCATTTAAATCTTTAATAACTGGTGGCTCAAACTGCAATTCAAATGACAATACCTATATTTCTAGAACTTTCCTCAGTAATTTAACTAAGTTCAGTAATACTGTCATATGGGAGGATTTCAATTTTTTTCTCAGATTTTTCATTATTTCCACCAGTTCAGACCTTTACAGCTAGAACCTGTCATGTTATGTTCACAGTGTCAAATCATCCCTATTCCCTTTGTATTTCTTTGTTAAAGAGTAAGTTCCTCATAAACAGCTTCTAACCTAAAAATTGTTACTTTTTGGAACAGATTCTCAAGAGTATGCTTCCCTGACTACTACAATTTTAACCACTTCAAGTCTTTGGTCAACTAATATTTATCATACATATCCTTATAATATGCACTTACTTCCTCTTCCCCATTCCTGTTAGATTTTTTGCGTTCACTTTCATGCAAACACCCTTGAGAAAAGTATGAATCTATCTCTCCTCTCCAATTGTTATTCTAAAAATTGTTAATGCAATATTAACTAAAAAAAAAAGAATTCTTACAATTCGAAATGTTTAGGTTTAAAATAACCCATAAAAGATTGATAAGCTGTAAAAAAATCAAATTGATCCTTTTTTCCCCCTCCATCTCCCTTATGTTACAATAATCTCACTCAATAACTTTGAGTGGCTCTTAGACCTTGTATTGTGGGAACTGAAGTAAAAAGGAAAAAAAAATCACATATCTAATATTTGTACTGGTGATTGAGTAAGCAGAAAGTCTTAAATATCCAGCATTTTCCTCAGTATCCTTGCAGATTTCATCACCATCATAATCTGGAGAGTCTTAATTTGAATATTTAAAACATTAGGTTTGATAAAACAGCGTTCTTCCTTTTTTTTTTTTTTTTTTTTTTTTTTTTTATTATTCCTAATCCAATTTATCTTTATTACAATATAAAGTAACAGATTTTGTTCTTGGAGTTACCATTATCATCATGATGTCTGCAGACCATGAAGAGGAATCAAATTGGCATGTCTTTATTTTCTGTTACTTGCTGCCTTATCTGTTCCTTCAATAAAAACTGCCAGGTGGAGAAAGAAGAAAAAGAAATCTGTTCAATTATTGATTGTTTGGTTATGAAAACATACATATCATGAAAAATAAACATTGAACTAAATCAATAGACAGACAGAAATTGAAATGTTACAAGTTTCAAAATTGATTAATGTGAGAAACGTGTGTTCCCTTTCCACAAATGTATATGAGCTAAAAAATCAAGATCCCATATAAATTGTTAGTTTGATGAGATGAATTAAGTAAATATGTATGTATTTAAATGGTAAAAAGAAATTAAAATATTTCTTTAATGATAAATGAAGAGATGAATACAAAGATAAAAGTTTAACTAAAAAAAAAAATGGTAAATTATTATGAGTATTGCTTGGAAAACAAGAATAGAATGATGGGTTGTGTAAGAAAAATTCAATGATTAGATATTGACACATGAGCTAAAACTCAACACAAACCTGATTATACTAGTATGAATATTTTAAAAGACTTGTTATGATACCTATTTGAGTAAAATATGTCAGTAGATAGATGTAGCAGCATTGGTAAATAGTAAAAAAAAAAAAAATTGGAAAAATGTTAGATATGAACAGACAGATATGGACAGACTTGGATAGAAAGAGTTGGTATGGACATACTGGGATAGATACAAAGGTTTTGATACAGGAATTCTGGGATAGGCAGATTTGGGTAGAGGCATACCAGGATAGATAGATTTTGGTACAGGCATACCAGGATAGATAGATTTTGGTACAGGCATGCTGGGAAGGATATATAGATTTTAGTACAGGTATGCTGGTATATACACATAGATTTTGGTACAGGCATGCTGGGATGGATACATAGATTTTGGTACAGACATGCTGGGATGGATACAGATATTTTGTTACAAGCATGTTGGAATAGGCAGATTTTGGTAGGGATATACTAGGATAGATTGATTTTGGTAGGGATATACTAGGATAGATTGATTTTGGTAGGGATATACTAGGATAGATTGATTTGGGCAGGGATATACTAGGATAGATAGATTTTGGTATGGAAAGTTACTGGTCATGATTAAATGTAAATAAATGGCGGAACTTCCCAACAAATAGAATTGACAAAGTTTGCAATAAAACAAGAAAAAGAACAGGACAAAAATAAATAATTTAAAGCAAGCAAACCATATATGCAAGGCAAGTTAACAGGTAAAGCAACAATAATATGGCAAAAAGGTCCACAAATTAAGAATTGGGGTTGACACACGAGTGAATTCGGATAAGCAAACATAGCATTTCTGACTTCAAGACAAGACAGACTGGGACTGAATCATATGAAATGGTGAACTGGCCTATTTTATTGGTTTCTGCCTATAAATTGGGGAGGTGAAAGTGTTTTGTAATCATTCCCATTTTGGACTGGAACTAACATGGTACAGGCATACTGGGATAAAGATTGATATGGACATACTGAGAGGAATAAATATAGACAACCTAGGATAGAGATAGGTACATTTTATTCATATGTTATTACTGTCAATTGTATGTTTCCTTCGGAATTAGGTCAGTGTAGGAGAAATATCGCAGTTTGTTTGCATAGTGTATTGTTTAAAAGTTCAAGGAATCTCAAAAAGTAAGATTTATTAGAAAAGTAGCAACAAGAGTCTTGGAGAAAATCTGATTGCCAGATGTCAATAAGATCTGATATCTTGTCCTTTATTTCCCTCCCTGACCTTTTTCTCTCTACCCACCTAGTTTGGTAATGCTAACTTGTTTTAAATGTTTGTTTTAATTGTAACCCTTGGAATTGTTGGTGATGGCTTAATTTCAACACTTACCTAATACTAATAAATGTATGATTTTTTTTTTAATAATATTTTTTATTAGAGATATTATTTACAAAAAAATTTCAGTGTATTTTTTTTAATGTTATTTAATTTATATTATTATATAATGCAAAAAGAGTTGATAGTTGAGACTTCTTCCACTGTTACTGTGATGTCACCTTCTGCTACTTCTGTTTGGCTGAAGGTCAGGTTGTGTAAATGGTTGGCAGTTGATTGACGCATAATGGAAGATACAGGGGTTACATTTCAAATAACTTGAAGTTTCTGTTACAGCACTGCTTGGATATATGTGGAGAAGAATTCATTACAATGTTCGCTACATGATAACAGTAATGAGTAAAAGAATTAATGGTTGTTTTTATGTTACACAAAGATTTTGCTTTTAAATTATTAAAAGAAACTTATGTTTACAGTTAAGAAGTTTAAATATTGATACATGTTAAAATTATATTTTAATTTTATTATTACAGAAATGTGAAAGGATACAATGTTCTCAACTTGAAAAATAAATTATGAAACTGGATTCAAATTGTTAATATTCATATTATGATATAACACTGTTATTTAATTCATATTTACTGTGTTATATGAGGGGATTCAGAAAATCTCTTGGCCTGACCAGAAGATTCCCTTCAAAATTCTGATGTTTAGTGATTTTAAGAAAAGTTGTGCTGGAAACTTGTCAGGATATTTTTGTTTGTGTTTTTATATATATATATATATATATATATATATATATACATACACACACACAATTCTCACACCTGCTCCATATGTGGCCTCCTTTGTAAATCACTAGCTGGTCTTAAATGCCACTTAAGATTATCGCATAAACTTTCATAACTGAATCAATAAGCTGGCAGATCCTCATACGTCGAAAACAACGGGAGAGTCCATTATTATTATTATTAGTGTGTGTGTATATATATATATATATATATATATATATATTAATCATTTCATCCCAAGCCTGTAAAGCAACTCGGATGCAAGGGGTTACTGACTATGAAAGAATATGAGAAAAAGAAAAACATTCCATTGATTGACATTGCATTTAAGTTTTTGAAGATCAAAGCAAGTAAGAGGTTGGAAGAGAGTTCTACACGCAAGAAGTGTGACAGAAGAAACTTGCAACTACATCTATTTACTACTTTACTTAATAGTAAGTCTAATCAGTTCCATAAGACCTTCTGTTCTTAACTGGGGCAAGGAATGGGTTGTTAATTTTAATGCCTCCAAAATTAAATTTCTCTCTATTAATTGCCCAAGAGAATGCTTTCTGACTTCCATTAGCATGGCTGATGCTAACCTCCAAGAGAGTGATGTGTGCCTTTTTAGGCTAATGTTTTCTGCTAACATAAAGTGAAAAGATGATATTGAATTAATTACTAGGTATACTGATAGCAAAGTTATATTTTGGTGAGAAAAATTGTCTATTTTACATATTTATAAGTCTATCATTCATCCTTGCTTTAAATATTGCTGCCATATATGGTCTGGCGCTCCTGATATATGTTTAGAGATACTTAATAAAATCCAAAGAAGAATCTGCACTATTGTTGGTCCTGGTGTCTTTCACATTGCCATGATGTAGCTTGTCTTTTCTATACTTTCATGGTAATTGTTCTGATGAATATTCCTCTATGGTACCTAAACTCTATGAATTTAAGTGCAATACTAGATTGGTGGCAAGATCTCATCATCAATTTACAGTTGAAATGGCTAGATGTAACCATGTTCTATGCTAACAGTTTCTTTTTTCACACTTCTCGCTTGTGGAACTCTCTTCTGGCTTTTTGCTTTCCAGTCAAGTTTTATCTTCAAAAATTTAAATGCCATGTCAATTGTTATCTTCTTTCTTTTTTCCTGTTATTTTATTATCCTTCTCCTTAATGTTTTTCGTTTTCTTATATTCTGTCATACTCAGTAACCCCACCATCACCATGTTTTAGTGACTTTGTCGCCTTGTTTGGGGTGAAATGATTAAAAAAAAAAAATTGAATTAAACTGGTTTCAAAGAGACTCACTTATCCTTTTTAGCACTCTGCATAATTAATATTACTTCCCTTTCCTTTCCACTGCATTCTTTTTCAAGGCCTCTCAATTGCTGTAAACGTATTGTTAATTTCACTCAAAATTGTTTTCTGTTGCCATAGCAGGATATGATAACTCAAATATGAAATTCAAATTCAGTGATCAGAGTCACCTTCTGTGGCAAGATAAATTTTTTGTACAGCAAATGAAGTCACATGCTGAATGATAAAGGTTAATGAAGTGGCGGCTTGCTTACTAAACCATAACTGACTGAAAAACTTGTGGAGAATTTTTAAGAGGAAGATTTACATTGGTGAATGACAATTTACTAGCAAAGATGAATTGTTCTGGATACTGTATAGTCTATTTCACAAGAAAAATACAACAGCTTTAAAAATCAATGGAGGTATGACTTCTAAAATTAGTTTTCAAACATAGATCATCTATTTCCCATTTTATTTTTGTAACTTTGTCATCAATACAGTGACGCTGTTTTCATTTTCTTTTTATTCAGAATATTGTTTTTATAAAATTTGCATATTTTGTTATAATTTTTAATTACATTACAATGTTTATTAGTTTCAATTAACGTGGTTAATTATGTGAAAGTTGATAAATCCAATAATTCATAAGGGCTCTTGACATCCAATAAACATGACATTTTGTTGGCTCTAATTTATACATTGTTATATCTTTAAAGAGGTTACAAACAGACAAAGGTGGTACTTAAGTGAAGGAACATCAACACGCATGTACATGAAAGAAGAGAGGTTTATTGTAAGACAGAATTGGGTGACAGGCTAGTAATTCCCGAAGCAAGCCCCCAGGTATATCCTGTGCTCACCATATATAGCTACTGATATAGCCAGTCCACATAATCAATAAGGAGTGTGGGACATTCCATTACAACATACATATTATGTGAAATATTCTGCATACTAATAGTGCAAATGTTTACATTAATTCATGCATTGGTTTTCTAAGAATTAAGTAAAATTCACAGTAGCTAATGTGAAATAAATTATTTACACTATTTACATCTGGTCTATTGCACTCATCTTTGTTGCTGTTATCACAAAGTTTCGGCTGTTGTGCCTTCTGGCCTTCATTGGGTATATGTTCATCTGAGGAAGCTACTGGGCATAGACTGTTCTTGTTTCACTGCCCATGTCTAGGGATATCTCATCTAGTTCCATTTCTACTGAGACCAAATATACATTGCCTCACCCAGGAAGTGTAGGAAGTGCCAAAATTTCTGAAGGGCATTTTAAATTTGGAGACATGCAGTGAATATAAATTTAAAAAGTGATAATTTAAACCGATATATCTGAATGTAATGAGAACGAAATAATATACAAATTCTAATGTTCATAGCATTATTTCAAAAGAGGGCTCAATACCGAGAGTAGAACAATAATTATTGACAAACAGAATTGTTCATAACCATTTTTGGCTCTCACCAGTTGAGGTGCAACTAAATGCACCAAAACAAGGTTGCATCTTGTAGTGAGTAAATTGTTTTTGTCTATATGAAAAAATTATATATATAATATATATACACATAATAGCCTAGTGGATTAAAGTACTGATTTGTGAATTTGGTGATTATTGTAAATACAAATTCAAACCCTAGAACTCAGTGAAAATGAGGTGGGCAATAACTGAACAATACTAAATAAGAAATAGATGAGATATCCCTAGATATGGTCAGTATAATGAAAACAACCTGCTCTCATAGATTAAATAAAGGAGTCAATTTGAAATTCCTTGATGGTTGCCCAGATTTATAAACGCATGAAGGCCAGTGGGCACAATGGCTGAAACTTTGTGATAACAACAAAGATTACAACCGTAGCTTCCATGTAAATAAGATATCCTCAAACCAAAAATTAAAACAGAAATTATATGTTTGTAAATACATTGAAAACTAGGTGGGAAAAAAATTGATGCTGATGATTCTAACAAAAAAAAGGCTATTATATATATATATATATATATATATATATATATATATATATAGAAGCAGTATTAGTAATGATGTAATTAATTCCTGATCACTGAAAATCCATTTCTTCCTGAATTGCAATGCAATTCCACAGAAAAATCATTAGCAATGTCTTCGCATTATATAATAGCAGTATTCTATCAGTAATATTGGCATTAGTTCCTGATCTTTGAAAATTCTATTCTTACTGAATGTATTCCGACAGTAAAATCATTAGCAGTGCATTTACATTAAATATATATATATATATATAATAATAATTATATGTATGTATTTATGTATGTGTGTGTGTGTGTGTGTGTGTGTGTGTGTATATATATATATATATATATATATATATATATATATATATATAGTGTGTGCGCGCGCGCACTTTTATGGCTGCCAGTTGATCACTTGTTTGCCATCTGTATTACCGTGTAGAGGAAGGCAAAAATCAATTACATTCACAGTAATACCCTGCAAAAAAAGAAATAATTAAGAAAATTAATAATCTGACTTTTTCAACATTATCTTTAATTAAAAGTACTGTATTTCCCATTGCTGAGGATACACCCCATTTTGACTTGCACATTTTTTAAACTTTTTTTGTTGGTTAGTTGAGTTGTACATAAAATTAATCAGGATATGCCCTTTTTTTTTCTTTTTTCTTAACAAGAAGAAGAAAAAAAAGTAACCTTTGATGCAGATGTAAGATGTAGAGTAAATGTATCATGGGTTTGATTGATTTGTTTTTTTTTTTTAACAGTTCTGAATTCTGTTTAACTGATTGAGAAAAGTGGTGGAAACAGTGTAACCTGTTATTTGGGGGTGGGTTGGATATCCACTTTAGCAATGGTGAAATATGGCAAATTATATTTTGGTCCTGCTTCAATAGATAATACCTGAAAATGTTTTTATTTGATAATTTCAAATTACCAGTACTTATCTGTGATTGGTTTTTAGAATAAAAGCATTATCATGAAAGGATAAGCTGCTAAAGATAGATGTGAATTCAAATCCCACTTGAAGCGTTTTTTTTTTGTTTTTTTTTTTTCATTTTAAATATATATCATTTAATGTAGAATAACATTTTAAGAGCTGCAATGAAAATAAAATGAATGAAAGACTTGTGAAAGATTAATAACTGTAATATAACAACAGTTTTTAATTGATGATATTATAAAACTACAGTTTCCAGGTACTTAAAAGTATTATTTGTCTGTAGCAGACAAAAACAACATTTTATGTATCATAAGATTGAAAGAAATGAAAATCCCCCTACAATGCCTTTTTTTTTTTTTTTAATTAAAAGTAAGCTTTCTTATTTCAGTTTGGAGTTGGAAAGTTGAAGAGGCATGAATTTCATTTAAATGGAGTAAACTTTTTTTTTAAGCAGGCTAGACAAACAGCTATTATTTTTTCCGATTGATTACTTATGAATATTAATACTTTTAAATTTAACTATGAAAGAATATTTTTAATCTGTAGATTTTCACCATGAGTGTATTTAAAAATAAAGGCTAAGTTCTTTTTTTTTCTTTTTCAAACAAGTCCTTTGTCTAAATTTTTTAGATACTTCCATTGCTGCTTTTCTTGTCATATTGGTTAGATGTATGTAAAATTTCCAGAATATTATTAGTCTTTCATCTTTATATATATATATATATATATATATATATATATATATATATATCGGGAACTTTTCACACACCTAATATTATTAATGTTTATTTAAGGGAATTCTGAAAAATTGACAGCCTAACCAAGAAGGTTTTTTTTTTATTTTTTTTTTTTTAACGCCCCCCCCCCCAAATAACAATTCTAATGTGTGGTCATTTGATCAGATTTTGAAGAATACCTTGGGCCTTTCATCATGCCAGAATAAAAATATATAATTGCATTTTTTTTTTTTTTCTTCAAATTTCAGTTTCTTTTTATTTTAAAAATTCCTGGATGTCTTTTTCCTTTTTAGTTTCTTGCACATTCAGGCATTTTAAGAGCATACAGTATACATGCACTTCTGAATTCTATTTAACTGATTGAGAAAAATGATGGAAACAGTGTAACCTTAAGTCTTATTTTGTTAACCTGGCCAGGTAGACTATAGCTAACTTTTCTCTTCTGTATTCAGTTTGTACTTGTAAAATTTAATACTCAAACTATTTTTAATATCTGATTTCTTTTCTCTTTGTGTTAAACACTTCTCATTCGTTCAAAGTATATGTAAATTTTACTCTGAGCAGAACTGAAAAACTGAGAAATCAGAATTTATTTTTTTATTTTATTTATTTATTTATTAATTCTTTTTTGAAAGAGTTGAAATTTCTAGGGTATATAATGAGGAAAGCGGGCTTGGAAAATTTGATGCTCACAGGACAGATTGAAAGCAAAAGGGACGGAAAAACAACACATAACTTGTTGAAAGAATTTGAGTAAATGGATGGCAGAACAAAGTTTAGGAGCGAAAACAAAAAAGTCAAAATTTATTAAGAGCTATAAAGGACAGGAAATTGTGGAGGGCCATGATCACCTACATTCTATGGCTCATAGAAGTTGTTTATACAAAGAAATCATTCTTGAATTCCAAAAAGGAAAAATTTAATTAAAATTTAACACAGTTGATCCTCTCTGTTGTGAATATTACCTTAGTGTTGATATAAAAACAATACCATGATGTGGGCAATATATAACAATGTATATCCTTAGTAACGGTATTAAGTACAATAATGTGTTCTTTGTAAATGGCATAGTCACAATTTCCTGCCATGTAATGTGGTGATTAGAGCCAAAGCAGGAAGTAACAAGGACAGGTTTGAAACTTAATGAGAATAATCATTTGATTGTTATATTGAGAATCAAATGTATGTCAGAAAATCAGAGTTCAGTTACTTTTTTTTTTTTTTTTTTTTTATTACTATTAAAAAACTGAAAAACCTTTCCCCAGATGAGGATTTTTAGATATCTGGTAAGTTATTTATACTATTTACAGACTGTTGTCCTCATTTTCGTTGCTATGTTCACAACGTTTTGGCTCTTGTACACTCCAGCCGCCTTCAGGTGATTGGAATTTCAAGCTAAACCCTTTATTTTATCCACTGATTTTTCTAGTTTCCCATGCCATGTCTCTTCTAGCTATTTTCTGTTATACTGAAAGTATTTTTGGTTTTCTTGCCATGATTATTATTGTATTCACATATATTTTCATTGTAAATGATTGTTGGTCTTCTTCGATTTTCCTGATCAATTTTCATCTCAACTGATAGCATTTTTTTTTTTTTTATAAGAGTATTTTCTGCTTCTCTAGTAAATTACAGAATTATTATTAAAAATTATTTTTTTCTTCACTGTCCTATTTGCCTGTTTTGTCAGTGTTTTTTCTCTAGTACTGTAGCTACATATTCCAGTAACATTAAATTCTCACCAGTAAATGCATTAATCAAATTTTCTTTGCATAACTGAAATAGTGATGTTCTTATATGCTCACAAATAAAGTGATTATGAAATTTTCATGGAAAAAGTATATAAAATAGCAGAACTTCTTTTATGACCACATTAGAAAATTTCGGCAGTTTATCTCAACTGGAACATGTACTCTGTATATAAGGTGTTGCTTGAAGTGATGAAGTATTTTTTATTACAGATTTATATTAAGAATATGAAAACTGAGAACAGACTTGCTGATGGTTTTCTTCTGTTAAATGTCACTGATTCTTTTACAACCATTGCACACATTTCTCTGATTCTCTTAAAAATTATAGAGGCATGTGCATATTGCATCTCTTAACATTGCAATATGTACAATATGAAACTAGTATCAGTCTGCTGATGATATCACTAATATACAGGCTTGGCTTCAGAAATAATATATTCTGCTCTCTGGGAAGTTGTTAGGGTTTAGTGTGTGTATATATTTACACTTTTTACATTAGAGCAATAGTCTGCATGTAAATAGTATAAATAACATCTCAACCCAGAAATTCAGACAGAAAAAAAAATACACACACATACTATATTTAGTGTATACATGTGTGTGAGTAGATGTCATTTTTTATTTTATTTTTTCTTTAAGCAGTATAATTTTTGTCTATTGATTATGTTTTTTGGATATCTTTAATAAAAGTTAGCAGATATGGGCTTGAAAAGATTTTAACAAAAAATGTTTTCCTTCATAAGTATAATTGAGCCTTGCTTTTCCATGATGTCTTTTGCAGCTGAGCAGTCTAAAAGCACACCAGACTATACAGTGGTTTCCCTTAGACAAAGAGGATGCCGTATATTCCTTTTATTAAAGACTCTAGAAAAACCCAGTCCAGAAGCCAAAAATTATAATGCTTTTTAAAAAAATAGATATGTGTATCCACTGAATATAAAACACACAGACATATATATATATATAATATTATATCCTTGTTCCTTGCCACATGCATGAAACATTGAGTAGCATTGTGTGATAAGGAACAGTGCCATTCATTTTACTATATGTATAGTACAACCGTCAATAAAGAGCACATTTTTAAAAAACATCTTTCAGTCTACAAACAATTATTTCGTCTTCAAGTTTTAACTTTAAAGGAAAAAAATTACAGCCTGATGATTGAGACCTGGATCTTCAAAAGTGCTTGCATAACTTAAAAAAAATATACACTAGAAACATCTGACAACAGTTTTATAAATGAGGATCACATCATTCAATGGATTAACAGTATTTTGATGCATAAATTATATTCTACTAGCGGAGTGATTTCACCATTATTCTCATTAATATTGCTGATTGATTCTATGTATGATTATTTCTTTATATATATATATATATATATATATATATATATATATATATATATATATATATATATATATGCAGGTAAAAGTGCTCAATATCAAGGATGGAGCATGTGTAAATATAAGCAGTATGGATACAGCAACATTCACTGTCGATCCCACTGATTTATTTATATATATATATATATAAATTTATTGACAAAATGAAAATTGTTATTTTTTTTTTTATGTGGTATGTTTTGTCCTTTAGGACTTTATAAGACTCAGGTGATGTTTCTATTGATGAAAGGGGAATATAAAAAATGCAAATGTTGGTTATAATTTTTATTTATTACACAAACATATTTTTATTACTTTATATATTATTTTTAGTGAGTACTCATATTTGAGCAGACCTGCTGTTTGTTTTAAACAGCATTTTATTTCTTCTACCAGCCTGAACATTCGAGAAATCTTAAAGAAAAATGCACCCACCAGCAAGATTCAAACTTGCATCCCCCTTTGCTGGAAAAACTGTCATTTAATCCGATGTGCTTTTTGATGACTCAGCTGTGAAGAGCTTCCTAAACACTTAAAGCACTCTCTCTCTCTCTTTCTCTCTCTTTTTCTCACTCACTCTCTCTCTCTGTCTTTCTCCCTCTTTCTCTCCTTCTGTCTTTCTCTCCTTCTGTCTTTCTCTCCATCTCTCTTTCTCTCCATCTCTCTTTCTCTCCATCTCTCTTTCTCTCCATCTCTCTTTCTCTCCATCTCTCTTTCTCTCCATCTCTCTTTCTCTCCATCTCTCTTTCTCTCTCTTTCTCTTTCTCTCTATCTCTCTTTTTCTCTCTTTCTCTCTCTCTTTCTCTCTTTTTCTCTCTCTTTCTCTCTTTTTCTCTCTCTTTCTCTCTTTTTCTCTCTCTTTCTCTCTCTTTCTCTCTTTTTCTCTCTTTTTCTCTCTCTTTCTCTCTTTTTCTCTCTTTTTTTCTCTCTTTCTCTCTTTTTCTCTTTTTTTCTCTCTTTCTCTCTTTTTCTCTCTCTTTCTCTCTCTTTCTCTCTCTTTCTCTCTTTTTCTCTTTTTCTCTCTCTTTCTCTCTTTTTCTCTCTCTTTCTCTCTTTTTCTCTCTCTTTCTCTCTTTTTCTCTCTCTTTCTCTCTTTTTCTCTCTTTTTCTCTCTTTTTCTCTCTTTTTCTCTCTTTTTCTCTCTCTTTCTCTCTTTTTCTCTCTTTTTCTCTCTTTCTCTCTTTTTCTCTTTCTCTCTTTTTCTCTTTCTCTCTTTTTCTCTTTCTCTCTTTTTCTCTTTCTCTCTTTTTCTCTTTCTCTCTTTTTCTCTTTCTCTCTTTTTCTCTTTCTCTCTTTTTCTCTTTCTCTCCTTTTCTCTTTCTCTCTTTTTCTCTTTCTCTCTTTTCCTCTCTTTTTCTCTTTTTCTCTCTTTTTCTCTTTTTCTCTCTCTTTCTCTTTTTTCCTCTCACTCACTCACTCACTCACTCACTCTTTCTCTCACTCACTCACTCACTCACTCTTTCTCTCTCTCTCACTCTCTCACTCTTTCTCTCTCTCACTCTTTCTCTCTCTCACTCTTTCTCTCTCTCACTCTTTCTCTCACTCTCTCCCTCACAAAGCTTTGATCATCTATTTAAAACTATATTTTTAGCAACATCAAGGAACATTGATTCTAAATTTTATAAAAGTCTACACTGATTTAAAAAAATGACATGAACTTTTTTTCTTCCATGCTCTCTCTCTCTCTCTCTCTATATATATATATATATATATATATATATATATAGTATTCATTTATCCTTCTTTATTCTTTTTCTTTCTCCTCATTGCTAGAAGAAAAATCTTAATTTTTATGACAAGTAAAGCCCTACTATTATCTACTTTTCCTACAGTTCTTGTCTATTCTTGGTAAATTTCCAACAATTCCAGTGGAGGTGTATGTATGCCTGTGTTTTGCTTGGATTGGTACAAGCTTGTTTATTGGAGAATAGTATCTTTTCATCTATGTCTAACTTCCTGCAGAGGGAATTTACTAGCTTCAGGTAATTGGGTCCGAGGATGTACACAGTTCCCTACTAGTGTTTCGACTTACTAGTGTTTATTATAGCTGCTACTCATCATGCCATTACAGTATTTTCAACTTCTGCCACTGACTCTATCTACATTTGCTTTGTGAAATTCCATTACATTTTGCCTCTTCATCTGCAGGACAGGTATTTGCTGCTTTGTTTTTTATTTTTTTTTTATTGTCTTGTTTATCATTATTATTATTATTGTTGTTATTATTATTACTATTATTATTGGTAGTATTTTACCATTTAAAGACATAAAAGAAAACTTACTACCTAAATAAATGTTATATATATATATATATATATATATATATATATATATAAGTGATTTCATTTTATGCAATATTTTAAGGGAAAAATGAAATTGTTTGATGTACATTTTGTAATGAAGTTAAACACATGTGTGTTGATTTTACAAACAGTACTTGTGTATGTATTGACAAATGCATGCTGGATTAACAAGATTGTTTTTTCATAGTTGTCTAGATGCTCCTGTGTAATCTTATAAGTTTGGCTGTCACAAGTCGTCAAAGTACTTTGGAGCTACTTCAACATCTTGCATACAAAATACATCTGATAGGTGTATTATTAGCATTATCGTTTTTCTTCACTGTTCTATCATTTCATCTTTTTCTTTTTTAATTTCTCTGCTGTTTTTTCTAGTTAAATGTATACTGTCATATAAGAACAAACACACACACACACACATTATATATATATATATATATATATATATATATATATATATATAAATAGTGTGGGGAAGAAAGAAGTTGTGAATGCCCCAGGCATCCAATCAAAGGGTGAAATATTAGGTTGGTGCAAAAATAATGACGTAATAATGTCGTTTTTAGACGTTAAAAAATATGTCAAAAAACGACATTATTACGTCATTATTTTTGCACCAACCTAATAAAAATTTGGTTTATATTTAATTTGAATAAAGTGTTTATTTCATGTTTCATCTGTTTAAAAAAATTGTCTGTTTATTTTAAATGTCTTCCTTTCTCACATTTCTCAGTATGAGGCCCTATAGGCCTTGGTATTTATCAATCCACCCACGAGGATCGAATGTGGCACAAGGCCGTTTTAATGTGGGTATCCCCGAGCCCATAGGCTCAGCCAAAAATATGGCCTTTCTGAACCTGCCTAGACGGGTTCAGCCCCTGTCAACCTTCCCAGACGAAACCTTGCCCTTCGGCAAAGCCTCGTCCGGGTTCCCCTCTGCTAATGCAGAGAGTTCGACAGCCGCCGAGAGTCTGTCTCTCGGTCTATAGGCCTCCCTTACTTGAGTCTTAGGCACTTACAATCAAGAAGTTGGCCCCAGGCATCACCAAACCTCTGACCATAACTGACATATATATATATATATATATATATATATATATATATATATATATATACATACATCTTCAAGCGAAATTTTCTCAAAAAAAAATTTCGCTTGAAGATTGAACAGAGCTTACTTTAACTCAATTTAATTCAAATAATTATATTGTAGTTTTCGGCTCTTGTTTTGAAACATGAGACCTTTTATGTAGCGTGTTGGAATTGTATGTATATATATATATATATATATATATATATATATATATATATATAATCTGGTGCACCTGTAGTACATCTTGAGATTCTTGACAACATACAAAGAAGGATGTTATCGATCCTGACCAGGTATCTCAACTTTCTCACAGGCATGATGTGGTTTTTCTTCTGTCTTTTCTACAAATATTTTCATGGTAACTGTTTTAACAATCTTTTTATCTGGTGCCCGGAATACATGAATTTAAGCATCTAGGTCCCACCCTTTTACTGTTGAAATAGCTAAATGCAACTGACATTTTTACTCCAGCAGTTTCTTTTCTTGCACTTCGTGCCTGTGGAAATCCCTTCCGTTACCTTCATTTTAACTAAGATCTTCAAAAATTTAAATGCAACATCAATTATCATCTGTCTTCTTGAACACCATTCATCTTTTTTCCTTTCCTCAATCCTCTCTATTCTCAGCCTTCTCTTTCACTTTCATTCTTTTTAATCCCATGCATACTGGTGGCATTACTGCCTTGCTTGGGGTGAAATGATATATAAAAAACAGAGATTGATTGATTGATGATTGATTGATTAGTTTTTTTTATGGCTTATCAACTTTTTGCAGGTTACTTAAAGCCAGAAAATTTTACTATAAATATTGTTGGTACTTTTTTTTTTATATATAAAATGTATTATTGACAATTTCAATTATGTGCAATATATATATATATATATATATACATATATATATATATATATAATAAAAAGGGTTAAACACTAATATTCCATGGTCATAATTTATTCCATTTTCCATTGGAATCGTAAATACGATCCAATTCATCAAACCTACAAATTCAAAAAAAACTCTTGGAATTTTATATATATATATATATATATATATATATATATATATATATATGTGTGTGTGTGTGTATATTTACCACTAATATTATCAATATATATATTAGGTTGGTGCAAAAATAATTTTGTTTTCTCACATAGTAACATATGTTAGAAAACGAAATTATTTTTGCACCAACCTAATATAATAATATAATACTATTATATACAGTATTAAAATTGTTTTTTGTACTGTACTTTACTAAATATTTGCAGATATATTTATATATATTTATACTTATATTTTATGTTTTATATACAGCGTATATTATATTTTAGATACAGTACTATATTATTTTGCAGTACATATTTCTATAGTTCGATCACACTAGATGTTGTGCAGTGCTAGAAGCATTGCAACTTCCCACTCAGACCTCTTTGTTACCTTGTAGAATAAATATTTTTTGTGTATGCATATTTGTGATTATATTAGTGTAAGTGTAAAAAGAATTAAGAATGTACAAAAATTTATGTACAGTAATGAATACAATACATGTACATTACTGTACAGTACAGTAACATTTAAATTTTATTAAAATTTATTGAATTAAAATAGGCAAAATATTACAATGCTGAGTTTGTTTCTTTTAATCTCTCTGTAATGTAAAGTATGTTTTCGTCTAATAAACAGTGTATAATCATTGAATTTTAAACTGATATCAATACAGTACAGTAGAAAAATGTAAAAAACTATGAAGTTAAGCTACGCAGTGAAATAAATTACTCATCCAGTTCAGGTTGATTTGTACAGTAGATTTCATCACTGCAGTTTGTTCCTTTACATTTTTCCGTACAGTTACTGTACAGTTTAATGTGTTACTGTAAATATTACTGTACGTTTACAATAAGATTTTAATTTTATTGGGTAATTTTTTTGATAATCTTTGTAACCCACGATGTCACCCAAGAAGCTGGTTGCTACTAAGAGGGAAAAATTTTCTATGCAAATGAAGGATGAGATCATTCAGAAGCACGAAGAAGTTACCCGTGTTTCTAACCTTGCTAGTCTATACGGACGTTCAGCATCAACAATTTGCACTATCCTAAAGAACAAGATATTAGGTTGGTGCAAAAATAATGACGTAATAATGTCGTTTTTTGACGTTAAAAAATACGTCAAAAAACAACATTATTACGTCATTATTTTTGCACCAACCTAATAGAAATAAAAAAAAAAGCTTGATGTAGCCAAGGGAGTTAGCATAATTATCAAGCTTCATCTCAAAGCACTGGAAGATATTGAGAAGCTGTTGTTGGTGTGAATGAATGAGAGGCATCTATGAGGTGATTCTGTGTCTGAAGATATTACATGTGCAAAGGCAAGGGCACTGTAGATGGATCTTATCAGAAAAATACCAGGCACATCTTCTGAAGATGAAAATGCATTTCAGGCAAGCCGAGAATGGTTTAAAAAATTTAAAAATATGGAACTGGCATCCACACTGTAGTGAGACATGGAGAGTGTGCAAGCTCTGATAAAGCTACTTTGTTTCAGGTGTCTCAAAGTGACCGAAAATACAAACCTGACCCGAAGAGAATTTTGGAAGGATCACTTCATCCTAAATTGCTTTAATCTCATTGATAAAACCTGGGAAGGAGTCAGTGATATATTTATTTACATTATTTGTGTATAATCTTTAAAAAAGTACTTTAATTTTACATAAAATACAATTTTTATATCAATATTTTTTGGGCTTGGAATGAATTAATTTAATTTCTATTAATTTAAATGGGGGAAAATTGTTTTGACATGCAAAATTTCCAGTTACAAATCCACTCCCGGAATGGATTAAATTTGTACATCGAGGTTCCACTATATATATAATTTGCAGGTTATTTAAAGCCAGAAAATATTTTTTGATTGTAAGAATTTTACATAATGATCTAGTGATAAAAGTCTTAATAATTAACTCATAGCTGGGAGGATAAGAGGTAGATTCATACCTTTCTCAAGGGTATTTGCGTGTAAGTTAATATAATGAACCCAACCAGTATTGGAACTTAGCTCTCTGATTAAGAATTCTAAGAAATTATACATTACATTACCTGCACATCCAAGCTTACAGCACTTTGGTATTCCCAAATGGTCACCCATCTAGTTACTAAGTTCAATATTGCTTACCTTCAGTGATTGTATAGGAACTGGTGTTTCAACATGATATGGCCATAATCCTAAAATGCAAGAGAGATTGTGCATTTGTACATCTTTATTTAAAAATATAAAGAGAATTTCTTTTGACATTATTTTCATTTTTACTTTTCCTTCCATTTCCTCCTTTTATACTTTTCTTTTTTTTGTTTTCTTCTTTCAAAGCCATTGCTTTTATGCCTGTTAGTGTCCCAGCTATGGGCAAATTGTGATCCCTTCAAACAAAAACATTTCAGTATAAAAATACATTTTTATAGTAAAAATACTAGCAATACTTTTTTTATTTAAGAATATTACCAACAATACATTTTCATATAAAAAAATTACCATACAATACATTTTTATATAGTAAAATTGCCAACAATACATATTTATAGTAAAATTGCCAACAATACATATTTATAGTAAAATTGCCAACAATACATATTTATAGTAAAATTGCCAACAATACATATTTATAGTAAAATTGCCAACAATACATATTTATAGTAAAATTACCAACAATACATATTTATAGTAAAATTGCCAAGAATACATATTTATAGTAAAATTGCCAAGAATACATATTTATAGTAAAATTGCCAACAATACATATTTATAGTAAAATTACCAACAATACATATTTATAGTAAAATTGCCAAGAATACATATTTATAGTAAAATTGCCAAGAATACATATTTATAGTAAAATTGCCAAGAATACATATTTATAGTAAAATTGCCAACAATACATATTTATAGTAAAATTGCCAAGAATACATATTTATAGTAAAATTGCCAAGAATACATATTTTATAGTAAAATTGCCAACAATACATATTTATAGTAAAATTGCCAACAATACATATTTATAGTAAAATTGCCAAGAATACATATTTATAGTAAAATTGCCAAGAATACATATTTATAGTAAAATTGCCAAGAATACATATTTATAGTAAAATTGCCAAGAATACATATTTATAGTAAAATTGCCAAGAATACATATTTATAGTAAAATTGCCAAGAATACATATTTATAGTAAAATTGCCAAGAATACATATTTATAGTAAAATTGCCAAGAATACATATTTATAGTAAAATTGCCAAGAATACATATTTATAGTAAAATTGCCAAGAATACATATTTTATAGTAAAATTGCCAACAATACATATTTATAGTAAAATTGCCAAGAATACATATTTATAGTAAAATTGCCAAGAATACATATTTATAGTAAAATTGCCAAGAATACATATTTATAGTAAAATTGCCAACAATACATATTTATAGTAAAATTGCCAAGAATACATATTTATAGTAAAATTGCCAAGAATACATATTTATAGTAAAATTGCCAAGAATACATATTTATAGTAAAATTGCCAAGAATACATATTTATAGTAAAATTGCCAAGAATACATATTTATAGTAAAATTGCCAAGAATACATATTTATAGTAAAATTGCCAAGAATACATATTTATAGTAAAATTGCCAAGAATACATATTTATAGTAAAATTGCCAAGAATACATATTTATAGTAAAATTGCCAAGAATACATATTTATAGTAAAATTGCCAAGAATACATATTTATAGTAAAATTGCCAAGAATACATATTTATAGTAAAATTGCCAAGAATACATATTTATAGTAAAATTGCCAAGAATACATATTTATAGTAAAATTGCCAACAATACATATTTATAGTAAAATTGCCAAGAATACATATTTATAGTAAAATTGCCAACAATACATATTTTATAGTAAAATTGCCAACAATACATATTTATAGTAAAATTGCCAACAATACATATTTATAGTAAAATTGCCAAGAATACATATTTATAGTAAAATTGCCAAGAATACATATTTATAGTAAAATTGCCAAGAATACATATTTATAGTAAAATTGCCAAGAATACATATTTATAGTAAAATTGCCAAGAATACATATTTATAGTAAAATTGCCAAGAATACATATTTATAGTAAAATTGCCAAGAATACATATTTATAGTAAAATTGCCAAGAATACATATTTATAGTAAAATTGCCAAGAATACATATTTATAGTAAAATTGCCAAGAATACATATTTATAGTAAAATTGCCAACAATACATATTTATAGTAAAATACAATACATATTTTATAGTAAAATTACCAACAATGCATTTTATCTGTAGTTGAAGGTATACATTTGCTTTCAAAATATATTTAGTTGAAACCATAAAATTGCATTGAAAATATTTAGATTTCTTCATTAAGTGACCCAGAAAAGTTGATATGCTACTAAACAAAATCAACCGCCTAAACAACCAATATGAAAAAAATCTTTCATGACATTAATCCATATAATATCCTACAACTGCTTAAAGAAATCAAACTTATTCCAAAATATAACTTCAACGAAACTACAACATAAAACATACATATCACTGCCTCTAGTAATTATGTTCACACAAACATATATATGCACAAAAGCTGAGTATCATCTAATGTGTATTCAGTTGTAAAAACAGAATAACATATTTTCATTTCTTCAAAGCTGCCAAGAAAATTAAATTTTGTCATTAAATGACCCATAAGTAGTTGATATGCTATTAAACAAATAAATCAAATCATCACTTTTATGACCTTCTTACTTGGTTTTCAAGGAAACCTTTTTCATTCTTATTGAGAGTTTTATGAATTATTTCTTTTTTAAGTTTTGTCATATTCTTGCTTTCTTTCTTTTACCCATCCTTTCTTTCATCCATTATCTTTTCCTTTCTCTGTTTTGTTGCCCCCCACCCTCCTTTTTGTTTTTCTCTCCCTGATTTTTATCACTTTTCTTATATGAAGTTTTCTTTCTGGAATTCTTTTTATGTTTATTTTTTTTAGAAACTATGCTTTCATTCCATTTTTTTTTTTTTTTTTCATATCTTTTAATTTTTCTACTCATTCTTTTTGATTTTCGATTTCTTTTTAATTCTTACCTATTTAATCTCTTGTTACTTCTCTTGCTTCTTTCTACCTTTTTTTGAGCGTCTTTTTTTTTCTTTCATTCCTTTTTTTTGTGAATCGAGATTAGAATAAATCTGTTCATGCCGCCAAATAATTATCCAGCCATAAGATCTCGTTGACTGGAAAACTGTGATAACTGTCTTAGCCTTTTTTTTTTTTTTTTTTTTTTTTTTTTAGATATATAAACATGTCTGAATATGTTGATGTCTTGTGAAATGTCAAATAGTCTGTAACTCATGCAACCTTGTTCAAAACAAATGCCACTAACAATGGTTATGTTTTCCTCATCAGAGAATGTCTCATTGGTATTTCTTTTGTCATTTGGGGCTTATGGCCACAACATGTTGAAACACAGGTTCCTATACAGTCACCAAAGTTAAGCAATGTTAAGCCTGGTCAGTACCTAGATGAGTAACTGTTTGGGAATACTAGGTTTTGTAAGCTTGGATGTATGGATGGTATAATGGATAATGACTACGGTAAACTAAACAAATTTGAATATTCAATGGAATTCACTTCTGAAACAGAAACAAATAACGATTTCTTTCCTAGATATTTTACATTGTACTGGAATTGACTTAAAACTAAGTGTCTATTGCAAATCAACTAAGACAAATGATATTTTATTCTGGGGCCATCATAAACAAGTGTATTGCATATAGGTGTTTGGTCTAGTACCTCTCACCCAGCTACCACACTAAAAAATTTTTGGAGAAAGCCCCCCTTCCACTCCTCCTGTTTCATATAGTGGGAAATGCAGTGTAGTAATATATACACACATGCATTCTAAGATGGAAATATATGTACACATATGCACATATTTTTAAATTGATTTATGCAAAAAGCTGATGGAAATTTCTCAGTTTATCCAAGAGATTAAAAAAAAAAAATCTGTTTGGTCAGATTTTAAGGAATGGGTTAAACTGAAAAATTTTTAATCAACCCCTCTGATCCACTTCAGAGATGTAAACATATTCTTATATTCTTAAACATATACATATTTTTTTTTTTTTTTTTTTTTTTTTAGGAGGAGGAGAATCGGATATTTGTAATGTGTAATGTCTTGCTTGGAATATATTTATTTATTGAAAAACAAACAAAACAGGAAAAATGCTTTGAAAACTACAAACATTTTGCAGAATTTAATGATAATTTGGGAGTTTTCATGGTAAAAATGGATTAAAAAATGTTAGCAAAAAAAAAACAAATTATGTAATTCACATTCTATTAAATTCATGAATAAAATTATAGACATGAGATAGATTTAAATGTTTGATTAATCCTATATATATATATATATATATGTATATATACATACACACACAACACACTATTAATAAAAATAACATCAATATTTTAATTCCTGTTTTACTTTGTGTGTGTCTGTTTTCATGAGGTATTAAATGATTCTGTTAATATTTCTTTAATACTTGAAACTCTTTCCCCTTACTCCCAATATTTGGTTGGTATTGTCTTTGTGATTTTTAAAATATATTGATCATGAAAATATACAAATTCTCATGTTTCCTCCAGCTGTTGATGGAGTCAGATTTTATAGATTTTCAATGACAGCAGTTGGTTATAGTTCTGGGAAAACCAAATTTTGATCATTTGGATTTTGAAGCTCTCTTAGGTGCTTATAAAAAATATTAATTATACTTGCACTTTGTAAGTTTTACAAGTACTTAAATGACAATTGGAAAAACTTTGTTTTTCCCATTTTAGGCATCATCAGATTGAAGATAAAAAAGTTAATTGTGTATGTATGTATTTGTGTTTGTTTAAAAGAATGAAATCATATTTTCCCAAGCTGGTGTTGCTCATGACTAGAAAAGAAAGAAAATGAGTGATTTATTTATTTATATTTTTTTGAAACATCATAATTTCATGAATGTTTTTTTCAATTGTCATTTAATATATAACTCTATCGGTATCATTTACCCAAATTCTTAACACAAGTACTTAAACTTACTGGTCATGGTTAGTCTTGGGTAAAGTATATTTTTTAAATGTTTTTCAAATTTCAGCTGATAAATGACTAAAAATTTTAGATCAAAATTTATATTTGTTTAACTGAATGAATATAAGCAATACATTTGATTTGTTGTCTAGCATCTTATGCATGATCATATAAAAAATAGTAATATTAATGAATTACATTGTCAGAATCTGATCCTAAATGACTTAAATTTAAATCATGTAGAAGTTATTTTAGCTCTGTTGGCTATTTTGCTTGTAATGATCAGCCCAACACTAACAATTAGATGAAGTGAAGGTACTACTTAAATTTGACAGGTTTGCTTGTAAAAAAAAAAATAGGGGACTTTGTTTTTTTAATAATTCCTAATTGTAGCAGTTATCATACCTGCCTTAAGCTACATTTGTTAGGATTGAAAAATATATCTTTTTAATAATTTTAGAAGGTGAGGTGGTCCTGTTCATAATATAAATACAGTTTCAAAGTGATCCCTGACTTCTTAGAGTTATCTGTATTTTTATTTAAAAATGTCAAGTTTGAAACTACTTATGTCATTGATAATTGTGTACTACTGATGTTGTCTTTTTCAGCCAATTTGTAATCATAGACAGTAATAAATAAGTATAATTTCAAATTTGACATTTGCAAATAAAAACAAGGTACACATACACTATTTACATTATTCAGACTATTGTCCTCATCTTTTTTGCCATATTTATCACAATGTTTTGGAACGTTGACCTGAACACTTTATTTCACTCACTGTGAGTGAAATAAAGAGTTCAGTTTGACATTCCAAACAAACTGAAGAAAGCTGGAGTGTACAACGGCCGAAACGTTGTGATAAATATGGAAACAAAGATGAGGACAATAGTCTGAATAATGTAAATAGTGTACATAAACCTCATCTCAGAAATATAGACAGATACTAAAGTACACATACTTCTTTATGAAGTAAGGAATCAATTTGACACTGTATACAGGACCCTACTTCTAAAATGATAAATTAATATTTTTCATTTTTTTGAGATTGACTTGAATGAGGTATAATGAATGCAAAATTACAATTTTGTTACAAAAAAACTTTTTTTTTTTTTTTTTTTTTTTTTTTTTTTTTTAAGTGAACAGTCATCTTTAATCTTTAGGGATAGATTGTCATTGTTCCACTGTTCATGCCTAGGGTTATCTTCTTTTGTTCTTATTTAGTACTGCCCTATTATTGGTTGCCCTGTTTCCACTGAATCAGACTGCATACCCTGACCCAGGGATTGAACTCACAATTACTTTCATTAAATTCCTGAACCAACACTTTAATCCATGTGGAAAGATTCTGGAGCTCTAAACCTGCTTTTTCTATGCTTGACTGCATTCACCACTGCTTCAGTTCAAAATTCCTTGATGGTTACCCATATTAGCAAACATCTGAAGAAAGCTAAAGAGCTGAAACAACTATGATGAGGATATTAGTCTGAGTGTAAATATTATAAATAAAAATACCCCAGATGACCAGAGCTTGGCAGCTGATCTCTCCTCTGACTGAGCTCTAACAGCTCAGTGCGGAACAAATTGACTAGTCACATTCAATGCCTTGAAAACCAAACTAGTGATATTCCATCATCGCCGATCGGGCCCAGAACTTTTATCAATCACAATGTATGGACATTGGGGCTTAAAAGTGGAACTTGTATATATGATCTGGGAAAATGACCAGTTCCCTGGTACCACTCCAGCAGTGTACCAGACTTCTCCTGCTATCCTCTACTTTTACTAGAACTAAATCAGGCTGAAAATGGAGTACATATGGCATATGTGGGCAGGAGCTGCCCAGTCATTGATTTCCACTTTCAATAGTTCAAAAGTGTCTCCACGTTTTTGTAGGTGACAAATTATTTTCCACCCTATAACTCCTTTCTCACAGATGAGACAATGTAAGCCTCTCACTGCCCTATTGCTATTTCCATAGTAAGTGTTCAGATAAACTACACTCTTTATATATAACAGTCCTAACCTTCACTGCTAAGACTTGTCGTGCAACACACATGAACCACCCTCCACCCCTTGTTATTTTTTTGTTGGAGATATAAGTTCTACTCAAGCAATTTCTTCACCAAAACACTGCCTTGTGGAACCGACTCCCAAGAGGGTGCTTTTCTGATCACTACAATCTTAACCTGTTCAAGTCCATGGTTAACTGTTACTTTTCACTCACACATCTGCATAAGATGTTCCTCTTACCATGTAACCTTCTACCTTGTGTAGACCCAGGCCTTGTGCAGGGTGAATACCATTGTAAAAAAAAAAAAAACTCAGAATTTTAGACAAAAATAAACTGAAGTACAAAAATATTAAATACATTTACCTGGTAAAGTGCAACTCCTCCGTTTGTCTAATTTACTTTCTAAGACCTTTACAGTTAGAACTCACTATGCTATGTGCATGGAATCAATCACCCATGTTTCCTCTGCATTCCATTTGTAAGGAAGAAGTTCCACTCAAACAATTTTTTCTTGAGAACTGTTATTTTGTAGAACAAGCTCCCACATAGAAGCTTCCCTGAACATTACAATATTAACCTCTTCAATGTCAATGATCAATCACTATCTTCTTAGAAACTTTCTTCTACCCCCTTTTATGGTCATATTACACACGTCATTCAGTAACTGTCTACCATGAGTGGCTCTTGGGCCATATATTGGGTGAACTTTAGTACCAGGAGTGAAAGCTCTTTAGATCCTTTGTCACTTGTTAGAGGAACCCCTCCTTGAATGACCATATCTTCAGGAGTTTAGCCATACTCACCATGCATAGCCAATTGCAGGTTGATGAGGCTATAGTTGGAGGTTTTGAATTCAGAGTCTATAGGACCCAGTCTGTCCTGTTACTTACTCATAGCTAAGGAGGGAAGAGATGGATTCATACCTGTCTCGAGGTTATTTGCATATAAGTGAATGTAAAGAACTCGACCTGAATTCAAGCATGGCTCTGATTCTTCAATCTGAGCTGCTACCCATTGCACCACCATGCCTCTGAATTTTGTTATTAAAAGAAGATAATGATTGCTGTGTGATAATGGAGTCTGTTATGTACTGAATTTGTTAGACGGATACATCTATCCAAGCATACTGAAAACAGTTGTTTACTGGGTGTGGTTGTAGGGTATTTAGTGAGGTCTACAACATGTTGCACACATGCTCAATGAAATTTAAGTCTGGCAAGTGCAGGAATGGGGTCAGTGGAGTACTTGAAAGTACTTGAGTGTGTTTCTGGAACCAGTTTTGTGTCACCTGTACATGATGGGAGGGGAAGTAAGTCATGGCCACTGTGGAACATGAGCTTAAAAGGGGTACAAATGGTCTCTAACAAAATCGATATGTCACACCTGTTAGGAAAAACTCTGTTTTTCTAGTGGTCCTTGAAAACTCTAATAAAACACATTGCACATGATTACAGTACTATCATTAACTTTCGCAGTAAACTTAGCTTACTTTTGTGTTTCAAATAGATAAGTTGGGACAGTTTGGGAGAAAAGTCCATCTCGGACATCTTTATTCCGACCACCCTCTTATTAAATATACAGGAACATTCTTTCCACAATTTAGGCTGTGAACATTTCAGAACAAAGCCTTTTATCACTGAAATTTATTATATATACATACATACATACATACATATATATATATATGATAGAAATAATTAGGAGGATTTGATAATTATAATTAAGTAATTCATCGAGTCTGAAAGAAACCTCAACAGAATGCAGAAAGCACTGGACGGCCGTTTCGTCCTGTATTTGGAACTCATCAGCAGTGCGCATCCACTACCGAGAATTGAAACCCGGACAGTTAGGTTATCAAGCAAACATCATACCAACTGTTATGTTCAGACTTGAAGAATTACTCATATATATATATATATATATATATATATATATATATATATATATATATATATATATATATTATATAATATATATATATATATATTATATAATATATATATATATATATTATATAATATATATATATATATATTATATAATATATATATATATATATTATATAATATATATATATATATATAAAGAAAAAACAGACCACTTTAAGGTTCTATTAGTTATAATTTATTTCACCAGAGATTTTATTTTTCTCTGGGTCTTCAGACTCCACTTTCAAGGGTGAAAAAATGAATTTAAAATTTACGCTTTTGAAGGGTAGTATTAAGCTTATATAAGGTGACATAGAGGGTGGTGAGGAATAGTGTGAGAAACATGGGAGAGTTTTAAAATTTATTTTTATTACAATATTTAATATTGAGGAGGAGGGGGTAAGGATCAGACATTGATCTATTTAATTGGTGGTCTGTTTTTTCTTTAAATTATTCGCTCTGACTTAACATTGAACTCTTTGGATTTCATCCTACTTGTGATTATCCATACGGATTACCAATATTTTCGTTACTTATCTATATATATATATATATATATATATATATATATATATATATATATATATCCAGCCACCCCTTTTATTCCAACTCCATTTAAAACTAAACTGTAGTTTGGCAATAGGTCATATATGTGGTTAACCACTGAGGTTGGAACTCATGAGAATAAGGCTTACAGCCACATCACGGTGAACACTGGTTCCTGTATGGTCACTGAAGTTAAGCAACGTCGATACCTAGGTGGGTGACTGTTTGGGAATACCAAGTGCTGTAAGTTTGGATATGTGTGTGATGTCGTGGATATTGACTCAGAATTTTTAATCGGAAAGTTGAGTTCTAATTCTCATTGGCTTGGTTATATCCACTTACGTGCAAATACCCTTGGGAAAGGTAGTAATCCACTGCTTCTTCCCCGAGCTATGGGTTAATTAGTAAGACTTGTATCACTAAATCATTATTATCTCAAAAAAAAAAAAAAATTCTTCCAATCTAAAATATTTTCTGGCTTTAGATAACCTGTAAAGTCATGAGTATAGTAATGTTCTGCTCAGTTAGTTTGCTAATTTTTATACTAGAGTGAGGTGATCTCTTTTTTAGCAGTATTCATAATTGTTTTGACTTTTGAGTCTATTTTTCATAATATAAAACTGTTGAAAAAGTTGAGCATTATAAATGTAATGAAAACTTTACTTACATGATTCATGTTTTGATTTAAAAAACTGTTCTTGACTGTCCCCCCCACCCCTTCCAGGTTTTTGTATTTTTAATATATTGTTATATATTACTTTAAGCCTTAATATAGTGGACACTTCTTATTTGAAATAGACACCACATTTACATTTAATAAAACAATGTGTATTACATCTATTGGCTTATACATTTGAGAAATATTACAAAATGTGTCCTCAGGCAAGGTGCAAACTTCCAAGCCCCCTTTGTAGGTGAAAGTAGAGTTTGATCTAGTATACTTTTTTACTGCTTGGCTGTGAAAGATTTCATAATAAGTAAGGCTCTTTTTGAATGAGTGTCCACTGTAATAATGTTTGAAGTAATAAAAATGTCAAATTATAAATAGATCCACTAATTCTTTATATATATATATATAATATTTACTAAGCTTAAAATAAGCCTCTCACTACTATATTGGTATTATTATGCCAGATGTTCAGACAAGTCATGTTTCTTAGTTTACAGTCAGTACCCACGATGCCATGTTCACGGTGGCAAACCCTCTTTTTGTGTCCCTTTCATAAAAAGTGAGTTCCACTCAGAAGAGTTCTTCTCTAGAACACTTACTTTCTGAGACAAACTCCTGAGAGATTGCTTCCCTGACAACTACAATCTCTAAGTTTGATATCTATCTATTCGCATACTAATAATACCTTCCCTCACAACAATCTCACTCTCCCTTGAGTAGCCCTTGTATTCAGTGAACTAACAGTGTAAAAAGAAAAAAAAAAAACAAGGAAAATTCATAAATATGTAAAATAAATTATATTCCACAAGGCAGTATTTTCCAACTGGTGAGAGCCTTAGAAAACTAGAATTCGGCGATCAAAAGCTGTCCTGAAGTATCTGTAGGAATGACATTGTGTGTATATATATATATAATTTATTTGAAAATTATAACATAAATATGTTATAAAATCACTACAAAAATAGCCATTTTGTTTCAACGCTTCTGGTGTTTTATCAAGTAATGGTGTTGAATGTAGAATAAAAGGTTTTAAAAGGTTCAAATTGACCAAACACCCCTGTTATATATAATATAATGGAAGAACATTCATGAAAGTATGTTTGAAAAATAATTATCAGATATTATTTAATGTCAATAACATACATATATATAATTGGTATCACTCCAAGCAAGGCAGTAGAGGGTGTGGAAGAATTAGGAATGGAAAGCAATAATGACAAACAGAAAAAAAGAAAGAGTAATCAGGAGGACAGTAGATAGCAACTGACATTGTATTGAAAGTTTTTCAGATTAATGTTGGGTGGAAAGCATGGAGCTGAAAGGGAGTTCCACAAGTGAGAAGTGCAAGAGAAGAAACTGTTAGCATAGAATTTACATCTTGCTAGCTTAACTGTAAATTTATGAAATCTCAATGCCAGTCCAGTGCTGCACTTAAATTAAAACAGTCTAGGTACAATAGTGAAGATCTCCTCCATACAATTACCATGAAATTATTTATAGAAGAGACCTAGAGAAGCAACCTTACAGTGGCGGGAAAGAGACTGGAGCTGAGATACCGGATCAGGATCAATAATATTGCTGATCTTTCTTTGGATCTTATCAAGTAGCTCAAGGGAAATAGCAGGAACACCAGACCATATGTGGCGGTAATATTCTAAGTGTGAACAAATGGTAGATGTGTAGATATATAAGATAGATTCTGGAGAGAGAAAAATGTCTCACCTGACATAGAGAACTGGCTTTCTTAGCAAGCTGACCTAGCAATGGATTCAATATAGTCTTTCCGCTTCATATCAGCAGAGAACGGGAGACTGAGGAGGTGTAACAAGTCACTTTCCTGGAGGTTAGCATCAGCCAAGGCAGTGAGGGGTCTCTCAGATGATTAATGCAAAGTTTAGTTTTGGCGGCATTAAAATTAACAAGCTATCTTTTGCCCTAATTAATGACAGACTTGAATCATTTTGAACATCTGGTATATTTTAATTTTGGGTGGGTGAAGGGGTTTACTATATTTATAAATGAAGAGTGCTGAAGAGTGGAGCATTTGTAGCTATAAACAATGTAGACATGTTGATAGCCATACAGTGTTGATTTCTCTCTCTCTTTCTCTGTGTGTGTGTATATATATATATATATATATATGTTGAGGCAAAAAAGAAATGGGACACAAAGTAGTAATATTAGGTTGGTGCAAAAATAGTAACATATGTGAGAAAACGACATTATTTTTGCACCAACCTAATAAAACCAAAAAATAAGCTCTTATTTTTTGTGTCCTAATACATTTTGTGCTTTTCTTTGCTTCTATTTTGAAAGCTTAATTTAAAAGGAAAGAAAAGATTAGATAAAAGTCTTGCAATTCGCTTTTCATAAAGATTTAAGTTATTTACTCATTGATTCTCATTCATTCATAATTTATTTTCTCATTCATTTTATCTTGTTCACTTGCACATTAACTTAAATTTTCTTTTCGAAAATTCTTTCATTCACTTTCTAATTCACTTGTTTGTTAATTCCTTCCTTTGTTTATTCAATAAATCGTTCTTTTACTCACTCGCTCACTCAATCACTCTTTCATTCATCATTTCGTTCACCTGCCCTACTTATTAATTCATTCTTTCGCTCTATTCATTGGCTTACTTTCATTTACTCATGCCTTTGCGTATTCACCCTCACCCACACAGATTCACTTGTCCACTCTCTTACACATAAGATCTCTTGTTCACCCAGTTGTTTAATCAATCTCTTCTTTTTTCACTCACTCTTTCTTTTACCCTCTCATTTGCCCACCCCCTTTACTTTCTGAATTGGTATTGATTTTTTCTCTTCTCTTTCTCCCATTTGGAGTTATTAGGCTTGCCTTCGCTTCTATTCCAGTTCGTGAGAAATAACAATCGTTAGATTATTTCTATGATGCTTTTTTTTACTTCTTCTCCAACTCTCCTCTATTCTACCTGCTGTGTCACTTACCAAAAACTACTAGTTCATTTTGTTGAGCTTACCTGGCACTAATCGTTCAGACAACGTCCACTTGTATGTACCAAGACAATCACTCTGTGATCTACTTGCTTGGGCCTTCACTGCCTCCCAATCCACCACCACCACCGGGGTTTTCTTCAATTGTTTGTCATTCTTTCAGTAATCTGATCATTGTACTGGTATTAACACCTTACCTTGTGTACATGTATTACAAACGGCTGTTACCATTACCCCACCCTACTGTGATTATCGGTACTATTTTGCTCTTTTGCACTGACAAACGATGGTGACATTACTGATCTGAAGGAAAGCAATTGTTATCAAAATAGGTAAAAGGATTTTCCAACATTTGCTTACATGGTGCCTCTAGGTATGTACCAGTTCTGAGTATATATGATTTATGTTGATGGCTGAGATGTGAACTGTGTTGTAATTTTGTTTCATACAAAATGGATTTAAAATTACTTTAAAAACAAAAAAAAAAAATCTGTATTTTGTTAAATTGTACCTTTTTGGAAATGTAATACAATCAGGTTCTCTTTTTTTTTTTTCTTTTTTTTTTTGTTTATTTTTGTTTTAGCTTATGCACATGTATAGGCATGTGCATATAAGTACCTACAAGCATGAAAGATACATATTCAAGCACACATTTGTGCAGTTTGAGATGCAACTCAATCATTACATATGCATGTTTCTTTTTGTATATTTAAGCATACACATACGCACACAATATTAAATTTATGCAATGTTGACTTTGTTTTATATTTGATTCTTACATTAATATAAATGACAAACTATACATATTTTAATTATCTTGTATGTAATATATATAACAATGAAAACCAATTCTGCATATTTCATTCTTAGAATAATAATACTGAAACATTAATGCCTTTATAAGGCTTATATTTTTATCAGCCATTTCTTTTTCTTAGTACACTATGGGACCCAGGCCTCCCCAAGTTAGTCAAACATAGGAAATAATGGGCCTTTTCCTGTATGATGGCTAGTATATTGGCAGTGGGGTTGAATTCAGACTTAACCTTTTTATAATCTGGCTGCCCTCCCAAGACTAAAAAGTCAAATCTACCCTGCTATTTTAAAAACCTATAGTTGGGAGAGGGTGGTGAAGAAGACCTGGACTCATACCTTTCTCAAGGGCATTAGTATGAATTGAAAGCAATCTGTATGTATTCATGTGTATATATACACACACAGTCAAGAAGCTAAATGCATAAACAGACTAATACTCCTCTGTGTGTGTGTGTGTGTATGTATATATATATATATATATATATACATACACACACACACACACACACAGTCTACTCATGACATTGTAATTATTATGAATTATATTTTTTTTTACTAAGATTTTGCTAATTCTAAGAAAATCAAATTACTTCCTAATTAATTCTAATTATGAACTGAAAAATTGGCATGAATGAACATCAATTGATCAAAGATTTTATCAATTTTTAAAATTTACTTTCTGTAAAGAAATAAAGTAAATGCTATATTTTTCTTTTTTTTTTTGCAAATTTTAACCAAACCTAGTATAAATTGTATTACCATCATCTTTGTGAGTGTGTCTGTATAAACTTTATTAAATTAGTTCTAGTATAAAAACATTTATCTCAATTATCAGCATAAATTTGTGATTTCCTATTAAGAATTTGCTTATCTATAATTATTAGGTTGGTGCAAAAATAATATCGTTTTTTGACATTAAAAAATACCTCAAAAAACGATATTATTTTTGCACCAACCTAATAATTTCTTTTTCCATCCATAATAGTTATGTTTGATTTAAATGAGCACCACCATTTAATAGTATTTAGTATCATTGAGTTACTCTCAATGCAAACACGTGTGTGTGCACGTTAACACATACCTGTAAGGTTAAATCACTGAGAATGTTGAATATTCTAAGTTATGGTTATTTTTCTAGATGACTGTCTTTATTTTAGCTTTGACAGAAAGAAAATTTTAATTAAAGCTTATCAGTTTGTTGTTATTATTAGGTTGGTGCAAAAATAATGACAGTTTTTGACGTTAAAAAATACGTAAAAAAACGTCATTATTTTTGCACCAACCTAATATTACAATTATCATTTTTCTTCTAATTGTTATTAGTGATCTTCCCTTGTTATTTGGGGTTTCATAATGTCTAATAATTTTCCTTTTTTTTTCTCTCCCTTTTCTACTGATTAAATATGCACAATGTCAGAAATGAACTGCAATGTTAAGGTTTTTTTTCTTTTAAATATTTTTCTATATTTTATCAATTTAAAAAGTACCAACATAATTTATATAAATTTGTGATTTAAGGTTATGATTTTAAAAACAAATCTTAGTACATTAAACCATTTTTTTTTTTTTTTTTTTTTTTTTAAATCATTTTGTCTCAAGCAAAGCAATAAAGCCACTAGGATGCAAGGGATTACTGATAGTGAAAGAATCTGATAAAAACATGATTGAGGAAAGAGAACAGTAAAAGAAAAGGATTTAAGGAAACAGAAGATTGATAATTGAAATTTAAATTTTTGAATATTGAAGTTGAAAGAAATGTAGAAGCCAAAAGTGAAGAAACTGTTAGCTTACAACTTATGGTTACATCAAGCTATTTCAACTGTAAAATGATGAGACCTAGCTGCCAACCAAGTATTGCACTAAAATTCTTGAAGTTGAAGTACCAAAGAGGAAAGCTCATCAGATAAATTACCATCAAAACATTTATAGAAGAGGCACAAGGAAATTTTGTTATGTTAGATGGAAAGTGACTGAAACCAAGATGCCAGGCCAGGAATGATAATATTGCACTTCTTTGGATTTTATCAATAATCTCTAGCAGAAATAATGGTTTAAAACTGATTTGTTTGTAAATTGAATTATTACTCTTAAATTATTGTTATTAGGTCCTTTGTTAGTGTCTATATCCCAAGAAACTTTCCACAATGGCTCTCCACAATTTCCTGTCCTTTGTAGCTCTTAATAAATTTTGTTTTTTGTTATCTCTCCTAAACCCTGTTTTGTCATCCATTTACACAAGTTTGTTAGGTAATTTATGCAGTGTTTTCCTTTGTCCCTCTTGCCTTTAATATCTCCTGTGTGTATCAGATTTTCTAAACCTTCTTTTTTCATTATGTGCCTTAAAAATTTCAGCTGTTTCTTTTTGATGTTAAGTACAAGTGTCCTTTTTGTTTCCATTTTCTCTAAAACTTTGTCATTGCTCACATGTTCAGTCTATGGTATTCTCAGCATCCTCCTGAAGAACCACATTTCTGTTGCTTCAAAGAAAAACCCTATATGAAGTCAAAGGTTGAATTGTCAACCTTGTGTTTTCTCAAGTTTCAACTGCTTTTACAGCAATGTCAGCATCACTCCATAAACTTTCCTGACTGCCAATGAACATGTCTATTTGTTGGGGGTCTATCAATGAACCTGGCTGTCTTTCCTCCTACCATGAGTTAATATTTTGGGGAAATTAGAGAATGGAAACAAAGAGGAAACTTATACTTAACATCAGGAAGAGGCAGTTGAAATTCTGGGGCACATAATGAGGAAGAATGGCTTGGAAAATTTTTTACATTTACAGCACAGATAGAGAGAAAGAGGGATGGAGGAAAGCAACACGTGAAATAATGGGCTTGAGCAAGTGTATGGCAGAACAGGGTCTGGGAGAAATATAACAAAAAGACAAAGCTTATTAAGAGCTAGAATGGACAGGAGGAGGTGGAGGGCCATCATTACCTACGTCCTGAAAGAACATGGCACATAAAAGAAAGACAAACCTACTTTCAAAGACTGAAGATGTAAGTCAAATTTTAAAAAGGAGAAAATTTTATTCTAGAGTTTTGTTTAAAAGGATAGATCTTGTCATCATAAAATGTTTAAACATAAAAATATCAATTATTTTTTTATAATTATGATCAAGAACAATAGAAACTGATCATGTTCTGACCATAGAATTTGTTTTGTAACCTTCACTTGCTTTACGACTAATGTTTCATAATAATGTTATGAAACTTCAAATAATCTTATGACTTAACACAAAAATGATTACTAATATTTCTGTTAAAAAAGAAAATTAACAAAAAAAACAAAAAAAAAAAAAACAAACAAACAAAAAATTTTCAATTAAATAAAACATATTAATTCAGATATTTTTTTTCTGGAGGTTTAAATAAAATTTCCAAACAAGTATTTGTATATTTTTGGGTTGACATGGCAAAAGACAGCAATTTGTTGGTGAAAAATCAATCCAATTATTGAAAAATATTTTATATAAGATTTTCATTTGAACTTGTGAAGAAACTGATTCATACTTGTTGTTTAACAGTTTTATAATTTCAAAATAGTTCAAAGAATCAATGATTTTTAAAATCATTATAATTCTTCATCTTATTATTTGTTGCACTAATTGAGTTTTCACCCCATCCTACCTCTTATTGGAACAAGAATGACAATCATACTTAAAATTAGAAAGAAACTTGACATTTCTGGGATAAATTATGAGGAATGATAGCTGGAAATGTTCACTGGGAATCAAGTGATAGCCAGTTTTTCATAATGATCTTAGGACATTTTTTTTTTTTTTCTTACACAAATTTTCTATTCTTTTAACTTCTTTACAAAGCTTTTCAGGACTGTTTCAATCTCACCAGATTTAAATTAGAAAAACAATGGAATGCCTTTGTTTTTATTAATAAAATCGGTCAGAAAATACATCCTATTTTAAAGAATGTATTTTAATTTTATAAGCATACAAATACTTTTTACATCATATTTGAATGTTTTTTTTAAATATTCTTTGAAATTAGAAGTTAAATACAAAAAGAAATGTATTTGAACCTATTTTTGATTTTGAATAAATGTACTTGTTGCATATTACACTTGACAAGGAAACAATTTTGGTATGCGATTTGTCACAAATAATGAAGTAAATGATAATTGGTAGGTTTAGTATTTACTATATTTGGGAAAGGTATGAATCCATCACTTCTCTCCCCAGCTATAGGTAAACAGCATAATAGGCTAGGTCCTATAGCCTTGGGTGGCAACCAGACTGGAGAAGGACAGTTCAAAAAACATTCACCCGCAATTGGCAGTGTGGTGTGTACAGCTACACCTAGGGTAGGATCTACGCCTTAAGAGGCCCCTGAACTAATAGAATTTGGGAGCTCCTTCATTACGTATATTCGCTCCCACTGTGTATAAAAACAAAAAAGATATATTTTTAGATGCTTTTATTGGTTGAGCAATTTTGAACTTGTTATATGTCTGTGTTCAACGAAGTGTAAAATCGAGCAGCAGAGAGAAAATTAAGCAAAACCAAAAAAGCTACATCAAAAAAAAATATATATATATATATATATATATATATATATATATATATATATATATATATATTTATATATATAAAAGATGCTTCAAAATCTAAAGGGGTCCCATTAAATTTAAAAGATCCACTCCAACTAGAGGGGTCCAAATACTCTAAATTGTTTCAAATTATTTCAAAGGAGCTCCATTAAATCTGAAAATAAAAAAAAAGTCTCCTCTGTTCTTATATCTTTATTTTTTTTAGTTTCATTAGGGGCCCAAGTCTAGAGGGTCATTGGGTGCCTCTCTTGCCTTGTGACGCCTGGGTTACAGTGCATACTAGCCCATATGTAAATCTGGCACTGGTTACACCCTTGAAGACATGGTTAAACAGGCCCTGAATTTGGTTTGATATTTATTGTTGCTTTGCATAATACTGTGATAATATTTTTATTGATATGCGGTAATTTAAATTATTAAAATAGAGAATTCTTGAGTTGTTTTTATTTTATTTTTAAATGGCCTGTCAATCGCTAAGACAATTTTTGTTCTTTTGAAAGCATCTGCTTTTAAATTAAACCATTATATTTTTTCTGCATAACCATTTTATTTTTATTTTTTGTAAGCTGATAGAAGACGTTTAATCTGTACTTTTATTTTTGTGATTCTAATTTTTACTCTGAACCAGCATCTGCTGAAAGCAGTATTCTCATTATAGTTATAGCTCATCAACATTCCTTTACAATTATCTTTTCTTTTTTTCCTTCTTTTTCCTCCTCCTGCTTCGAGAAACTTAAACTTTAGATTAAGTGGCAGCAAGTCTCTTCTAAACTCCAACACTTTTCTTGATACTATAGCTGTTTTTAGTAATGGTTAGTTCTCACTTTCCCTTTAATTTTGAATTTCTTCAGCCTTTTTCCTTGGATCTTTGGAAACTAATCCCATTGCACTATTAGTGACTGGCATTATCCCCACCATCATCACTATTATTATTATTATAGTATTTGTAAAAGTTGTATCTTATCCCCTTTTTTCTACATATAGATCTTCCTTTTTCATTATTATTGGTTTGGTGCATAATTATCAGGCGTTTTTAAACACTATTTATTATGTAAAAAGAAACATAATTCAACTAACATTTTTAAATGATTATTCTGTAGCGTATGATTATCGATACACATTTTTATAACCTGAAAATAAAATATTTTTATTAAAAAAAAGTAAACAAAACAATAATTTTTATTAACAAAAAACTCCTACAAAAATGCCTGATAATTATACCACAACCCAAAATTATTATTATTATTATTAACAACACAGTAATTGTTGCATTTTTTCTTTCTCTTTTTTTTTTTTTTTTTTAAAAATTATCAGTCCTTTGATCAAGTTTCAAATCTAAAAATATCTACCCTGTGATATTTATTAGAAAATATATTCAAATACGGGAGTTTTAAAAATGACTTCAAAAGGGCTAGCTTATACATTTTTCCTATTACCCAATGATTAATGCCAGACAGAGAAATTAGCCCTCTTAAAACATATGTCAATTCAAATTTCATTCAAATTGTTTGTGTATATCCATTTACATAGACACATCTATATTTTAATTCAATAACAGACTTAAAAATTTCTATAAATTAAAAAAAAAAAAATCTTTACAAATAATTCTATTTATTACTGAATAATTCCTGTAAAGTTCAATAAAGTTTTCTTTTACTTGTCTCTAACATTGATTTTATTACTCACCCAGGATATGGGTTGTTCAGACTGAAATGGAGTGAAAAGTATTAGTCAGTCAGTTATGTGCCATGCATGATACATGCTTAGGTGATCATGTATCTTTCTGATTTTTTTTTCCTGCAGTAGGTTGCCATTTCCTTCTGCAGTAGACCAATTGCTATCCAAGGTTATAGAACCCAGTTTGTCCTCTTCATTTCCCTCCATAGCTGTGAGGAGAAGAGGATTCATAGCTTTCCTAATGGTATTAGCACATAAGTGAATGTAATGGATTTGACTGGAATTTGAACTTGGCTCTCCGATTCCTCACTCTGAGCTGCTATCTATTTATTACAATTTCTTAATTCAAAGCACATGTAAACCATTCCTGTAGTAGACATATGCATAAACTTGTGCATGCAGTGTTACACACAGTGTGTAATGGACAGATAAGCAAATCTTTTATAATGTTGATATCACCTTAGTTTTAAAACAGAAAAATGTTGAATATCTATTTTCTGCCAAAATGCAAAATGCTTAAATATAATTGTTAAAGTGAAGCTTTTATTGTTTTATGTACAGCCTATCATTAATCTTAATAAAAACACGTCTAAGTGGCTTTTTTCATGTGCAACTAAAATATAGTTTATTTTAAAGTGTCCTTGTTGTATATGCCATGTCCCTTCAAGATGTTGGTGGTCGTTATGACAATTTCCTGTCTTTTGTAGCTCTTAATGAATTTTGTTTGTTTTTGGGGATGGGGGGGTGTTATCTATTTACTGCCCCTCTTACTTTCACTCTCTCCTGTGAGTATCAAATTTTCCAAGTTCACTTTCCTCATTATCTCCCCTAGAAATTTCAACTGTCTCTTTCTAATGTTAAGCATAAGTGTCCTTTTAATTTCCAACATACTTATATGCCAAGATGACTCAGAATAAAAGGAAATAATTCATATATCTATTTTCCTCTGTGTGTCATATCCCTTCAGAACAATGGCAATCATGGCTCTCCACAATTTCCTTTGGAGCTCTTTTTGTTATTTCTCCTAAACATGTTCTGCCATCCATTTAATCAAGC
>OZ010590.1:52667297-52687297 GCA_963932145.1 Acanthosepion lycidas
GTGTTTAACATGAAACAGTCTGTTGCCTCTGGGTGTTGACTTCATTGTCCACTTTTATATTTACATTTGAGCACTTTAAACCATATATATATATATATATATATATATATATATATATATATAATACTTTTTGCACAGTGCAGTGATCATAAGCAAATTATCAGGTACACCACATTGGTTCTAGGCAGAAATCCTAACCTTACATATTCCTGTAATTTTTGATGGGTACTATGCTAGTTCATTTTTATTTTAAGGCTATTTTTCAGTGCGCACATATTGCTGTCAAATGTGACACAAGATGTGGATTTCATGCCAGTACCGTGGGGAAAATTGCCCAACCCCCCTCAACACTTCCTATTCTGGGGATGCCTCAGGTGCTGAGCAATAAACCCAACCCCCTTCTGAATGAGAGGTACTGCCTGGTGGGGAGGAAGTCCTCCCCCGGGTGGGCTTGTGCTTACTATTTTTGACACTTTTTCAAATATTAATATTTTTTGACCCTGGTATATTCATTTACATTTTAAGAATGCAGTTTTATTCATTCCATGTGCATATTAAATTTTAGCCCTTTGTATAAATTCAATTCTTGGTAGATTTGGAAACTGTTGTTCACACCCTGACTGCACCAACCATGAGATCACTTTTGATTGGCAGTTTTCATTATGATACCAAGTACGAGTTATCTCGTGATTGTCATTTTCATCTGCAAGTGCCAACTACGAGTTTATTTTGCAGTGATATTTTTAGCATGTAAACAATATTAAGACTTCATTTGAAGTTATAAATCAACCTATGAAAATTTTTCATTTGCTAAGTTGGTTATTATAAAGTGGGTGTTTGATGTCTGATTTCATAATTGACCTCTGGCAGTCAACATGATAAACTGTCATAACATCTGCTTCTTCCTTTGTTCTTGTGCTTAATGACCTTGATATGACATTATTATGATCATTATTACCATCATTACTTTTCATTGTTACTTTGGTTATATTCTCTGAGGAAAAAGAGGAGGTGTTAAAATGCAATGGAAATAAGGTCACAGGTATGTCTGTGTCTCTCTCTATCTGGGAGGGACCTTGAGGGTCAAAATCACTACAGTTGTAATAGATTACAAAATGAAAAATCAATATCTTTTTAAATTTGTATTTTTTTGTTTAGTCTTTTCACTATAATGTTATTGGAAAGCAGGAAGAATGAGTCTCCCCCCCCCATATCAGTTGGGAATAAGGCTTCTCAGGTAAATGACAAAAGTATTAAAACAAAAACAATGTTGATTTCTTACGATCTTTTTTTATTTAAGCATTTTCTTTATTTTTCTCTTTTAAATTTTCACTGTATCCTTCCGACATGAGCTTAAATTGATGCATTCTTTTTCCCTATACTGTAACCTTTTACTTAAAATTCATATTTCATATGAAATCTTGCACACTTTCCAAAATTATATTGTGGGGTAGGAGGCAATAGTTTAAATTGATGTCAGGAGGTTATGCTGCCATGAGTTTGGCAAGATGATCTTTTTATTTGTTAAGTTTAAATATTGATTTCAAATAACTTTGGTAAAAATGTTTGTTAAGGAGAGTATAGGGTAAATTTGTTTTAAGTGTAACTGAAAATTTTCAAGGTTAATATAATCTTTTTTTCTCTCTTTTTCTTTTCTTCTCTCTCTCTCTCTCTCTCTCTTTTCACTCTTCTTTCTCTCTCTCTCACACTTCTTTTCTCTCTCTCACACTTCTTTTCTCTCTCTCACACTTCTTTTCTCTCTCTCACACTTCTTTTCTCTCTTTCTTTTCTGTCTCTCCTCTCTCTCTTCTTCTTTCTTTCTTTCTTTCTTTCTTTCTTTCTTTCTTTCTTTCTTTCTTTCTCTTTTTCTCTTTCTTTCTCTTTCTTTCTCTTTTTCTCTCTTTTTTCTCTTTCTTTCTCTCTTTTTTCTCTTTTCTTTCTCTTTTTTTTCTTTCTTGCTTTTTTCATCTTTCTCTTTTTTCTTTTCTTTCTCTCTTTTTCTTTATTTTTTCTTTCTCGCTTTTTTCTTTTTTTTCTTTTCTCTTTTTTCTTTTCTCTCTTTTCTTCTCTCTTTTTTCTTTTCTTCTCTCTCTTTTTTCTTTTCTTCTCTCTCTTTTCTTCTCTCTTTTCTTTCATTCTCTCGCTTTTATTTTTCTCTCTTTTCTTTTTCTCTCTTTTCTTTTTCTCTTTCTTTTCTCAAGAATAAAATTTCAAACCTTTTTACTTTCTTCGCTAAAAACTAACATCTATAATTTTATAATTTGTAATAAAAAAACAAATAAAAAGATTCAGTTGTGTTATCTTTTTCTTGCCAACTTGAAACTCAATTCAGCAATTTAATCTTGGAGAATCAAAACATTTTGTCCTTTTTCCCAAACAGCTTTAGAAAAACTATCTGATTAGTTTAAAACTTTGTTGCATTAGTATGGATGTGCACATAGTGTAGCTGTTACTATCAAGCGGAAAGTGGGACTGATGAATCAAGTTCAAATTCTGGCCTTGTCTGTTGCTTTCATTTTCACACAACCCTAACAAAGATGTGAATTCATCTCTTCTTCTATGGGTTAAATAGTATAGTATACTGGTCTATCAAGCCTTAGTAGCAACCAAAAAAATTCTGAATTTCAGAAACAATGGTGAAGGCAAAGAGGAAACCACTGAATTCACAGATAATAAAAAAGAAAGATGTGGAGAGCTATGATTACGTACGTCCTGAAGAGACATGACATTAAAAATAATGTATTGTTAGCTGTTGACTTGAAACTATAAATCAGATTTAGACTTTTAGTTTTTAAAAAGTTCTTAAAAAAATACCAAAGTAGAAAGCTTCACTTGGCAGTGATAAATTTGAAGTTGGTGATTCTGTTAGAGAGAAAAAAAAATTCAATGTAGAAGAAAAAGAAGAAAAAGAAGCAGCTAGAAAAATTTGTTTTGCGACAGAAGAATTTTGCCTGTTACCCATCTTTTGTTAAAGATGAAGCTTAAGCACCTGTAGAGTGTAACATCAAAGAAACATTTCTTATAAGAAATCTTTTATCACTGATATTAATCTTGAGTATTTATCTACTTAAAGCACTTAGAGAGCTTTGATTTATACTGAACAACCATATTTGTCTCTTAGCAACATGATATTTTTTTCTTTTGATTAACCCTTTTAATATTGGTTATCTTTACTTGAAAATGGAAATGTGAAGTATGGAGTCAGTTTCAAATACCAAAGTGTGTGTGTGTGTATATATATATATATATATATATATATATATATATATATATATATATATATAAATAAATAAAAAGAAAGAACAGTAAGATATATAATCCGGTGTTCTTATAGATATTTTTATTTTTACAGAATAGTGCTCAATGTAAATTTACAGAGCATTAATATTATAAATTAATTGATTTTAAATCAATTAATTTATAATATATATATATTAGGTTGGTGCAAAAATAATGACGTAATAATGTCGTTTTTTGACGTTAAAAAATACGTCAAAAAACGACATTATGATGTCATTATTTTTGCACCAACCTAATATATATATATATATATATATATATATATATATATATATTATGAAATGGATAAAGTCCAATTATTTTAAGACATTTTTTTATGTTTATATTATGTTTATCTATAAAAAGAACGTATAAACATAAAAAGTCTTAAAATAATTGTCAGACTTTGTCTATTTCGTAATGTGTGACGTCATTTGTTTATATTTGGATACACATTGGGCAGATATGAATGTATGAGAGAAAAACATGGAGAATTGTAGTGTAAAAACAGTAAAATTGACCTTGTTAACCAAAATGCTCCTCTGTGGATCAATTGGTAAAAGCACGTCAGGCTATATGATGGTTCCGTATAGGATACAGGTTCGATTCCTGCCAGAGGATGCATATTTTCTATGAAAATTTCTTGAACATTCAGGCTGGTAAATGTCGTTAATACTGTTTATTATAAACAGAGCATTTACTTAAATATTTGTATCTATAAAAAGGACGTATAAACATAAATGTCTTAAAATATATATAATCTATGTGTGTGTGTGTGTGTGTGTGTGGCTCAATGATTGCATTTAGCATGAAACAGTCTGTCACCTCTGAGTGTTGACTTCAGTGTTCCCTTTTTATATATATATATATATATATATATATATATATATATATATATATATATATATATTATATATTTCATTTTTTTGTCAGCTGTGTTTGCTGAGGTAAACATTCATAGAATTCAATCTTTTTTCTTCTATGTGGTGTGTCCTTTCACAATATAGGTGATCATGACTCTCCACAGCTTTCTGTCTTGTGCAGCTCTTAGCAGCTTTTCTCCCTTTGATTAGCTCCTCTAATGGATGTCCACTTGTAGAGGCACTGTGACTTGAAAGACCTTCTCACTCTGAAACTGGTACATATGATCCAAGATGCAAGAAAAATGGCCAGTTCCCTGAACTGCTCCAATAAGTACCTGACACCTTGTGCTATCCTCTGGCTTTACAAGTCAGGTCAGGTCTAAAATGGAGTACAGCTGTCACGTTAGGGCAGGAACTGCTCAGTTTTCACTTTTCAAAAGTATCTCCATATCCTTGTGGGTGACAAATTATTTTCCATTCTGCAAACTCTCTCTCACAGAAGGGATGTGACAAGCCTCTCACTACTCTATCTCTAGCTCCATTGAAAGTGCTTGGATGAACAACATTCCTTGGTTCTGCCAGTTCTAACCTTCATGGCTAGGACCCAGCATGCCACTCATATTGTAGCAAACCACCCTCATTCTCTCTGTATTCCATTGATGAGAAGTAAGTTCCACTTGAACAGCTTCCTCCCATGAACCAATGCTCTGTGGAACTGACTACCAAGTGAATATTTCCCAATCATTAAAATTTTAACCTGTTCATGTCTAGGCTTAACTGCTATCTATCCCACCTAACTGCATAAACTGTCTTGTATTCTGTAACCCTCTACCTTGAGTGGCCCTGGACTTTATACAGGATGAGCCCCACCCTACTGTAAAAAAAATATATATAATAATGTTCTATGTTAAAGAAATAGGTTTATACCAAAACACATACCCCTACATGTACAAACTATCTCAAAAACATGTTTACTCTAAAAGCATAAAATTATGTACAAAATATCTGTAGTTGAAGGCATAAAATTGCATACAAAATATTTAAATTTTGGCATTAAATAACCTATCTTGCTCTCAGTATGCCCTGTGAGGGTTAAGTTTTCCAAGCCTTCCTTCCTCATTATGTATCCAAGGAAGTTCAGCCATCTTTCCCCATATTTTTTCTTCGCAGTCTTGGTCTTTCCTAACCCACTATGTTGAAAAGTGTCTACAGACATATTTGTTTTTCATATTTCCTTCTGTCATGTAATGAGCATGCGCAGAAGCGTCCTCGAACTGCATGTGCATGTTGTCGCCAGGCACACCTTAGAGTACCATAATGGACTTGACCGAGGATTACAAGAAGAAGACACGCGAGTTGTTTGGCGTCTTTTCTTGGACGACAAAAGCTGTTGCGGTTGGTTGTCCATCGGCAGCAGTCTTGGGTGCCGTTTTGCTCATTTTTGTCGTAAAGTGTTCGTTCGGAAGAGAAGGCATTCATTTCAGGTTCGCAAGTAGGCATTGGTTTTTGTGTTGCATGAAATTTTTTTTTTATTTTCTCTGTTTTCTTGCACATGTCATGTGGATAGTAAGCAAAAGAAATAATCAACTAGCACAAATTGTTTCATTTGTGTGTGTATATATATATATATATATATATATATATATATATATATATATATATATCTTCACTTAAATTAATGTAATTTATATTATTTGTTTTTATATTAAGTAATCTTGTCTTAGTAGAGCAACAAGGTCAAATATGAGAAGAGCATGTTTGTTGCATCTACCTGCCAAATGAAAAGGCTTTACCATGAAAAATATTCAAACCCTTACCCTTTAGTAGGGTTTGAACACCATAAGTCAAATTCTTGACTTAAACAAAAATATCTAGGATTATTTTGCAGTGTACAAGCAAATAAGCTCTAGCTTGCTAAAAATGTTCCATACAAAATAGGCATTTAAAATTCATATATTTGGCATATATGTATATAAACTTGATTTGGCATTAAATAACCCACAGTGGTTGATATGCCATAAAACCCAAACAAACACCATAAGGCATAAGGTAGTATTATTTACTTTGATAATATAACTGTAAAATGAAGAGAAAACATCAAATTGATATAGTATGTCAATATACATTTCATAAAGATTGTAGAATGTTACTAAAAACATAAGAATTTGAAAAAAAAACAAAACATCTTTTTGCAATATGGCAATATTTAAATATTGATTCTTTTTTTATGTACTTTAAATTCTGCTATTTCCATCTCAAATTATTTCATCAGCTGAATCTAAAATAAATTATGAAAAATATTGTGATTTTTAATAATGTACATAAATAAGTGAAAAGGCAAAGTTAATTTTTTTTCTTTTGGGTTATACATAATTCAGCTCGAGAGGGTATCATTGTAATTCATTAGATATTTTTTGCAAGATGATTCTACAAGATTTCTTGAAGTTTACAAGTACAAAAATATTGTTTTGCTAGTGCACAAGTGAGCAACAATTGGTCCTGGCTGTGTGCCATTTGAAGAACCACTGGTTGGTAAAAAAAGAATTCCATCTATCATAACTACTGCTATTCATAGTAAACAGGAAACTAGAATAGTTTTATGTAATAAAATTTGCCAGCATTTTTAAGTTCTGCTATTCTTGGCTGGACAAAGAGAATAAGGTAAAATGGTGGGAGATTGGTAAGTTCTTTCTTGTTTTTATGAACAACATCCTTGTATTATACCGATGCAAAAATATTCATAATTTTATAAGATCTTTTGTCCATATAAAAGCACGATATCATTTATTCAGATGTTAAAGCATTTCTCTAGCTTTCTTTGACCTTATGCCATCTTTCAGATCTTCTGCTGTGTTCCACATCCCTTCAGGACATAGGTGGTCATGGTTCCTACATATTCTATCTTGAGTGGCTCTTAGCATTTTTCTCCCTTTGCTAACACTCCCACCACTGTTCTTCCATTTATTCAAATAATCTCATCAAATTGTGTATTCTTTCATAAAAGAAAAATTCTAGTTTATTCAGTTAATATTATGAGGAATTTTTTTAATGTCTTTAACCTTTCAGAACTATTGACAACACAGAGAGCATTCAATGGAGTAACAGAAATAATATCCTAAAGTGAACAACTTTGGGGAATATGTTCCATGCAGAAGAACATCCCATTCCAAATCCATGACTGTTTACAGCATCATATTTGCAACATAATAATAGTTGTTATACAGCTAAATATTTCTTTTCCAATGCATCTTTCAAACAAAATTTACTGCAGCATTGAACAGTTAACAGTTTTTTGAGGTTTCATCAGTTTTTAATAAAGGATTCTTGACACATCATCACAAATACAATAAAATGTGTTTGCAAAAAACTGAATGCAAATATATATACAAGTATAACAAAGGAAAATTATATTTCTTAATTATCAAATATAATTTGAATGTAAAAGATAAAGGCAATGACTGGTTTAAAAAATGTTAAAATTCAAATCATATAAAAACAATTTGGCAAACATGTATCTTTGTGCCTGCAAAAAACAGTGTTTTTCAAAAGGGCGGTTTTTTCACTGACACTGTTATTATTTTAACTATATTCATTCACTTGGCAATTTTTATTTACAAGATTATAAAAGATTATTTACCTTTTCATAAAAAATTATTTACTATTTTACAAAGAAATAAATGTGAAAAGAAATCCTTTTATTTGAAAATTATCAAAATATTAGGTTGGTGCAAAAATAATGACGAATAATGTCGTTTTTTGACGTATTTTTTAAATCAAAAAATGACATTGTCACGTCATTATTTTTGCACCAACCTAATATGTAAACCATCGACAATGCAATATTTATTATTTACTATTTTATAAATAAATAAGGATAAAAATAAGTTTTTTTATTCATAATTTTATATCAATGAATTATAAAACAAAATTTGAATAAACAAGATTTTCTGGACACAATACATTTTCATTTCTGATTATTTTCTATCTCAGATTACTTCTTGTTTTAATTTTTCAATTTTTTTTTTTTTTTTTTGTGATCTTGAAATCAGTCCTGGAACTCCAGAAATTATAGATTAATCCTTTTTCCTACTCATTTTTAAAAAACATAATTTTGAAAAAGTAATTAAAATTTCTGTTGAAATCCTACTAAACACAAAGAAAAACCTTCCACCTGGCAGGAGATTCTATTTTCATTGAAATATTGGTGTCAATTCAGAATTTAACCAAAATTTTCTTAATTTTAATTTCTCATAATAGATCAATTTTTCATTGACAGTGACTATCTTGTTCAAAATTGATATCTTTCTGTGTTTTCTTTTCCAAAGAATCATTCAAACAAACCAGTTGCTCACTTTTTTTTTTGTTTTACAGTAACAGCTTTTCCTAGATTCCAGCAATTCATCATATAGAATTTCCTTTAAATCTAATCAAAGTTCACATAGAAGCCATTTTCCTAAATTCTGATTTTCTCCTACCCCAAGGCTTGGAAATAATGAACTACAATTGATTGAATACACTGAGTAAACTTCAAAAGATACATTTTAGCTTTCTCTTGTAATGTTGGGAAGTCAGCCAGGACAGGCAATCTTGTCAAAAGATTTTCATCCTCTAGTTTTATGGCAAGCTCATCAACAGATGAGTGAGAACTGCCATGCATGCAGCTAGCCAGTTAACTAGAAGGGGGCGCCCCCACTGATGTGGACGATGCTCCCACATGATAAACAAACACAACTGATAAAGAATAAAAGAAGAATGTACAGAAGATAGTGGCAGGAATTTTGTATAAATTCATGATCTGTGGAATTACCTATGTATTTGGATAGTTTATTCGTAACTTCAATCCTGATATACAGCATTTCATTCAAAAATTGGAAAAATATAATAAAATCTTAGATAGGCCTGTTGGAGAAAAATAAATTTTAGATTAAACCTATTCAATGTATTTCTATGCTACCAAAAACTTAATGATCACTAATTTGACCTGGAAAACAGTTTTATTAAAAAGGGAAGATAATGGTAAGACATTAGCTAGATGAAGAGACCATTGCCACTAATGTCTTACCAATGTGGGAAGTATTTCTCCAGCACCTTGTATATACCACCAGACTTCTTCAGTATATCACCTGTTCTTACTAAATATATGTGATATAATGTGGGATGCAAAACCATATGATAAGTGATTAGTAAAATTAGTAAAATGTAATTTAAAAATATATATATATATATATATATATATATATATATATATATATATATAGTGTAACCCGGATATAAGAGAGATTTTTTCTGGTCCCAAATTAGAGCCATACTTACCTAAACAAAATAGACCAAACCTGGATATAAGAGACTTCTTCTCTGGTCCCAACAACTCTCTTATATCTGGGTTACACTGTATATATATATATATATATATATATATATATATATATATATATATATATATATTGTGCATGTGTGTATTTGTTCTTCAGTTGACTTGGCATAAGCTATCTCAATTTTATGCTAGCTTTCACATAAATATAAGCAAAACATTTTGTGTATATAATTGTTTACTTGGCTCAAGCATGGTTAAAAATAGGTTTGAATGAAACCTGTAGGTTTTGGAGGGTGGGAATCTTCTTTCTTTGAACTTTATGAATTGGCAGTACAGAATCACAATGAACTATACCAAATAACAGAAACCACATCACTTGAAAATTTTTAGCAACAACTAAAATGGATAGTACATGTAATTCAAAGAGAAAATGGCATAATCAGAATTTTGATGTTCCACATCACTTCAAATAAAAGGTTAGGAAGGAAACCCCTATTAATACTGGAAAGAGCAATAACAGCTACTGAACTTGAGAATCATATTTTCCTGAAAAAATTTAAGAGATTTTATAAATTTCAACTGAAGGTGGTACTGGCTGTTTAGGTAATAAATGCCAAATAAGGAAATGGCTATTATTAGCATTAACATTTATTCATGAAGATATGTATTTCCTCAGCACTGAAATGTATTTTTTCCTTAAATAAATCTCTGAAATTTATCTTGCATCATACAAAGCAAAAATTACATTTTTTTTTATTTTTTTATTTTTATTTTACTTAATCTGTTTATTTTTATCTTAACTACCACAAAATTTTGTAAGTAAAAATTGTAGTGTGTCCTTGAGGCTGGAGTGTTTTTGGCACCAGGAAATATATTATTGATTCATTCATGTATATGAATTTGTTGTAATCCTTGTCTTTTCATTGGGACTAGGTTTTGTTAAAAAGTGGCAGTTGTAATATACCTAAAAACAACATAGATTCAGGAATAAGGTTTTGTATTATTCATAAAATCACATTATACACAAGTAAATGCAATACATTGATCTGGAAATAAAGTGCTCAAACCAATAGAGATAAAAATAGCTATGCTAATTTGAACATACCATTTATCTGAGCAGATATCTATTTGATAGGCTCAACTTTATGACAAGATGAATGGTTAAAAAGAAAAGCAACTTGTTTGCCTCTTTCAGCAACTGATAGTAAGTACATTTGACCCAATGTTTAGGCTTAATCAAGTAGTTTAAAATGGTGCCTTATAAGAACATGTAATAACAAGCACCAACTTGAAGCTTCATTTTGATGCCCCTCCCCCCAAAAAAAAAGTTAAAAAAAAAAATAAAATAAAACTTTGGTTTTTAGTTGTTAAGTGGCACACCTTACTCTACCCATTTTCTTTCAGGTTTTCTCTGAATACATTCTGGAGATAGGTGGGTCTCCATAAAATGGCTGTTAAATATGAAATTCCTTGCATTATAGATTAGGACATCTTGGATGCATGGTAGAAACATCTGAAGGAATGTGACTTTGGGCTTTGTTACTATTCTTCCTCCTTCTCTTTTACCCCCAACTAGACTTGCCTCTCCCAGGGATATTGTTGTTGTTATTGTCCTCCTGGAATGAGATTTGTGGGCTGATAATTCAGCACCACCCAGAAGCTTTTCTGAAGAACATGTACCTACTGTGTATGTGTGAGTATGCATATCAGTAGACATATGTATGTACAGCTGTGTGTATGTGCATATATGTATACAGGCATACAAGCACAAACATCTATATAAATGTGTGTTTACATATATAGGTAAATACATACACACACACACACACACACACACACATATATATATATATATATATATATATATATATATATATATATATAACTATTAAAATCAAATAAAATAATTATAACCTAAGGTGGATTTTGACCGACACTTCATCAGAAGTTAATTGTTAGTATTAAAATAGTACTGAAGACGTGTTTTTTTTTTGTTTTTTTTTTTTTTATAAATAGGATCTTAAAATTGGAGATAAGATAGAGGGGTGATTATTGTAATCTAGATCAAGCCAGTGAATCCCCAAACAGTTCTAATTTGTGTTTGAGCTCATTCTGTCTATACAGTCGGATACTGTATGTTAATCGCAACAACTTCTAAGATATTCAGGTGAATTTGTCTGGTCTCTGTGCAGAACAGAGAAGAACTCTTCTGAATAATTGTTCCTACAAACATTTGTATTTAACAAGTGTTCACCAGTAGCAGATTTGTGTGTCTTTGAATTTCCAAATGATGGTTTACCCGCACTTTTTGTCTTCTCTCCAATTTTAAGATACTTGTTAAAAAAAACAAACAAACAAAAAACAACTTTTCAGTGGTATTTTAATACCGACGATTGACTTGTGCCTTTGGTTATATTTATTTTATTTGATTATAATCAAGGTTATAACTATTTTCAATTTTCATCATTAAATTATGATCTCTATCTTAAAAATTCTTTTTTATTTTGGTGTGATACCAAAAATTTATTTGTGTGTGTGTGTGTGTGTATATATATATATATATATATATATATATATATATATTAATAAAAAGAAAGAACAGTAAGATATATAATCCGGTGTTCTTATTGATATTTTTATTTTTACAAAATAGTGCTCAATGTAAATTTACAGAGCATTAATATTATAAGTTAATAGACTTAAAATATGGTTTTTCGCTACACAGTTCGAACCATGTTTCAAAAATGGAAGCTAAAAGCCCCTAATTTAATTTTGTACTTAAATTAATGTCTTGAGGATGAAATGGAAGTAATGTCTTTAATTTAAGTACAAAATTAAATTAGGGGCTTTTAGCTTTCATTTTTGAAACATGGTTGGAACTGTGTAGCGAAAAACCATATTTTAAGTCTATTAACTTATAATATATATATATATATATATATATATATATATATATATATATATAAGATATAACTAGAGATATATCTGCAATAGGACACTATGATTAAAAACAAAAGGAAAACTTGTCTTATCCAATGTGTTTTGTCCTCTTATGGGACTTCATCAAGGCAAATGTAAGGATTTTATTTTGCAACAATTTTAAATCATAAGAACACTCCTAAATATACATCAAGCTAACTGAAAAGTATAAGGAAATTATGGCGGATACTAAGTTTCAAAGTTTTCAGTCTGCACCTGATGATTGCATTGCATATGAAAGTCAGAGTTGTCACACTGGTAAGAAAAAAAAAAAAAGTATATTTATTATTAATATATATATATCTTCAGGTGTTTTGAAGTAAATAATTTGTGTGGATGCATGTGTGAGGGTTTTTTTTTGGTTTATTTTACATATAAAATTCATAATTTTTTTTTTTTAATCCCCGTATAAAATATGGGCTGCCTCATCATTGTGATAACCAGATATATTTAATAAAATTTAAATTATGTAATGGTCAGTCTGGACTCACCACCTGAAGTTTGCATTGTGCATGAGTTGTGCTATTAGTGAGGATATATATATATATATATATATATATATATATATATATATATATATATTGTTTATAGCTCTGTTATAGTTCATCAAGCACTATTTTATAAATACCAGCACTCAATATGGGATATTTTATATATATATATATATATGTGTGTGTGTGTGATCACACACTCCATCTCATATTTTTAATCACTTTTAATTTTACCCAATTTTTAGAAAACCAATGAAAGACTTAAGAGAATTATTTGTACTATTATTGTGGACAATATTCTTCATATTTATAAATTATGTGACTATATGTGACTCTTACAATGTAGCAACATTTTTATGAATTTTACCAGTTTCACGTTATTTTTCAGCTTACTAAACCTCTAAGAAACATTGTTACAATTAAGTTATAATGACAGTGTACAAAATTTTCAAATATTATATCAAAATTATTTAGATGAGGACTTAAAAATCTTACTATTTAGGCCAACATTCTTATTCTGTTTTTTGAACTATTGTATCCTTTGAACATCTCCTGGCCTTGCCATGAAGGCTGGATTTGAGCACCATATGCATATCTCCCAAAGACAAAAAATTGTTTTTTGCCCAGCCCCTGTGACCACTGTTATGTTGGCATTGATATTTACACTAACCCAACCTTTTTAGTGCAATGAGGAAGTTGCTGCTGTAGGGTTGGAATCAACAGGGCTGAGCAACTTCTCCCACCTAAAAAATGGAAAAACATAGCTCCACTTATAGCATGGGGGGGTGCAATAGCCATCTTCAGGTCTCTGCCATCATACTTTGTAACTTTCTTGGAACTTGGAACTGAACCTTTTATTCACACTTAGTAGTAAGAATTAAAAGCACCAGTATCACCAAGAAGAAAAACTTTGCTTAAATTGGTCTTTATGTAATGTGTTATAAATAATCAAACAAATTTATTTTATAGTACTTATTTCTATAATTGCCAGATTAAATAGAAATTCTACAAATGGACAAGCATAATGTCTTCTTCCCACTTAATTTTAAAAATGTTCAGTATTCATGCATTGCTAATGTCTGTTATCATAAGGTATTATGATGTAAACAAAAAAAAAAACATTTATCTGGATATAATAACATAATACATTGAAAATTTGTATTAGATAATATCTTGGTTATCATTTGTCAAAATACAATACTTCCAAAGAAAAACAAGTCTCACAAACCAATTTCAATAAAGTTATTCCTGATTGGGTGCTCTACAGACAGGATCATAGATTATTCAAATAAATAAAATAATAGTGTGTGGGAGAATTTCACAAGAAAAGTTTAATTCAATAAATGTTACAGTGTCCATTTTTCAAATGCTATAGGAAATTTTTGCTATAAGAAAAAAAAAAAAAAAAAAAAAGAGCTGAATTATTAGGTTGGTGCAAAAATAATGACGGTTTTTGACGTATTTTTTTAACGTCAAAAACCGTCATTATTTTTGCACCAACCTAATACTAGGTAATATCAATTGTCTTATAAAAGAAGAGTTGAGGCAAGATATGTGGTTTTGTTTATATTGAGAATACTATTGATGGAACATGTGAGTAATGAGGAAGTTTTAAGGAAAAGGGAGAAACAAAAAGGGTAATTATACATAAAATCAGAAAAAGGTTGATATTTCTGGGACACAATGAAAAAGAAGGCTTGAAAAATTTGTCACTCTCAGGACATTTTGAGTGATAGAGGGAACCATTGCTTAACCCACTTAACAAGCGTGTTTAAATGGATGCCATAGGATAGATAGTAAAAAAGAAAAACAATTTCTAAGAGTTACAAAGGATATGAAGTTGTGGAGAGTCATAATTGCTCATGTGTAGAAGAGACATAGCAGATAAAAGAAGTCCCTTCAGTATATAGCTGATCATGGCTCTCTACAGATTCTGTTTTCTTTCTTTCTCTTATTATTTATGAATTGCGATGATGACTTTGTTTGGAAGTTTCAATCAGATAGCTTCTTCTCAAGAACCACTATTTTGTGGAACAGACTCCTGCATGATTGCTTTCTTGAACAACCATAACCTTTTCCAGTCCAGAGTCAATTGTTATCTGTCCTCCATATACTCATAATCTTCACTCGCATTCCTTCTCTTACGTCCATACCACTCACCTCATTCAGAAACCTTCTATCTTAAGTGACTCTTGAACCTTGTATTCAGTGAACATTAATTTAAAAAAAAAGTTATTTTTACCATACTGTTCAAGCAGCAAAACCCTGTCATAGTGGATATGTAACTTGCCTGCTAACATTAAACAAGAAATGAAAAGCAACCTGATCTCATTATTCAGTAACATGAAGCCTGTCCACTTCAAATGGTCTCAAGTAATGCCACGTATTACCATAAAAACAGAATATCTCATTACTAATATCAGATCAAGTTGTGTGATCCTATAAGGTGTGTGTGTGTGTGTATATATATATATATATATATATATATATATATATATAGCCAGATTGTATTTTATAAAGATGTTAAAGATAAAAATGGAACCTTTTTTTTTCTTTGATAAGACTTTCACTTTTTATCTGTTAGAGGAAGCTCATCAGGAATCCATCTTCTTGAATGTTCTGTTAACTGTCTCTGTGCTTTTTCTTATAGCTTTGAGAAATGCATGCTCACTAACCATGATTACTGTTTTATCTGTTAGAAGTAATATATATATAGAATTTCTATCAATAACACATCTTCACTTTCTCTTTGTAAGTATACACCTGATGTATGGCTCACACACACTTATGATTATTGCAGCCTAGTTGGTGTCCAGCCAAAGGAACTAGTGGGAACTTGCATCTTTACTCTATCAGAGAGCACTTTTGTATAGTCTCCTCAGGTAGCTTCCCAAAATTATCTTCTTTCTGTTTGTAATGTTTATGCTTTCCTAATGACACTGAGCAAGCCTTTTGATTATTTTCACATTTGGTCAGATCAGTTGGAAGCCACTTGATTTGCAAATAAAGATCAGTTGGAGTTGCCTTTATTACAAGGATGTTACTTCTTCCTGTAGTTATATAACAAATATGATTGGCTTAGATTTGTTTATGTCTGTGTGTTTGTTTTTCTTTTGTATTTGTTTGTATTCACATTTAAGAATGTATATAATATTGAGGAATCACATTAAAAAAAAAAAAGAATGAAGGGCAATGGTTTTTATTCACATTTCTTTGGTTACCTCTTTATCATTAAAAATTGTTGGCAAACATGGACCTTTGTGTCTGTAAAAATAAAATGGTGTTTCAAAAGGATTGTTTTTTTTCCATTGAAATCATTATTATTTTAATTGCGTTCACTCTTTCAGTAATATTTATTTACAAGATTTCTAATAACGTTTTTTTTTTTTAAATGGATACTCATATTTGAGTAGATGCTCTGATTTTATTTATTTATTAAACAGTATATCTATCTATTTATTTACATCTACCAGCCTGAATATTTGAGAAATCTTATTAGAAAAATATGTGCCCTTCAGCAGGATTCGAACCTGTGTTCTCTAGGGGAAAATGTCATTAGATCTGACATGCCTTAGACCACTCAGCCATACAGGACCTCCTGATCAAACAAAGCATGAATAGTACCTTTGAACATGTATCTTCCTGATTCTCAAAATATAAAAAACAAAATATTGAAAATAAAATAAAGAGTAACCTTTGAGCAATAGGATTCAGAATAACTTTTTGAACTGAAATAGTCTCTCCAGTTCTGGGAAATACAGTTAAAGTTTGTTATTAATTTCTGCTTAATTTTTCCCTGATTTGTCACAATGTTCAGGATGCTGTATTTTGTGACCATTTTCTAAGTAATTTGCCCAGATTAGAAATAAAGAAGTTGAACCTGAATGTCACATTTACCAATTTGACCACAGAGACCAACTGACAAAGCAAACTCAAAATCTTCCTCATCTATACATTTGAGAATGTCAGCTCTTAAGGTGAAAAACAGCACACTTCAAACATTGCTTATGTCAGAACACTCACCGCTTGTGTCATGACACTCACTAGTTTTAAAAAACTTACCAACTGTCTTTACCTACCTTGACAATGGCTAAAAGTTGAAAGCTTGAACCATATTTCTTGTACTTTCTTACAAAATGAACTTTTTTTTATTTAAAAATTTATCATCCATTGAATGTTTGAAAAATCCTGTAAATTTAATTTTACAAGGTGAAAATGATCATTTACATAATGGTATCTTAATTCAGATTGTATGAAATATATTGCTCTGTTTATTATAAAAACATTGAGCTCTGTGAGAATCAGTTTTAATATTGTGTCAATAGGATTTACTTGGATTACATGCCAACAGATATATATATATATATATATATATATATATACACACACACACACTGTGTGTGCGTGTGATGGAATATATAAAAAAACAATTATATATTTATATTCTGTTGCTAATATTCTGTCTAGCATTTAGGACAACTGAAAAAAATTTTAAAATAATGGTTACTATGGTAATGACATTACTTTGAATTGCTATAGTTAATTTTTTAAATTTTTTGAAAATTGAACAGTTAATAAAATTAAAGATATTTGTAAACTGTCAATGAGATTTGTACATGGGAAAATGTTAAAATAAATGTAAAATATATTGATTTGATATAAGAAATATATATGGCCATGGGGCTGAGTGATTAGAGAGTTAGTGCTCTGACTATAAGACATGGATTTGAATTTTGCCTGGGAATACAATCTAAGAATTTTGCCTGGGGAAACAATCTAAGAATGTAGCACAATTGGAAAGTGTGCAAAAACCATACCCACTGATTGACCCAAGCCTTTTAATTGAAATTGAGTTGATAAAACTGTTTGAAAGTGGCTGATGATTGTGATAATATAAAATCACAAGTCGTTATGATCTTTTTCTATTATAGATCATGCCAGATTGTGTATTCTCTCTCTCTCTCTCTCTCTCTCTCTCTCTCTCTCTCTCTCTCAATAAAATTGTAAGGTCTGCTCAACATAATTGCAACATAAACCCTAAGTTGGCTCCGTGGGTGTTAAAGAAACATAGAAAAAAAAAATGCCTGAACAGGTGTTAACTAGCTACTTAGCAGATGGGCAAACTTGGAGACAAATAGCTGGCTATTATGTGTTTGTTTGTGTTTATATATAAAACACAAATATAAGAAATGTGCTAGATAAAGAACAGTAAGAAATATTGATACATTCAGGAAAGAACAGAAGCAAGAAAGATTGTTTCTCTATAAAGTAGCATACAATATCAAGGAACTCAAATTTTATTCTACAGATTTAGTTTTGATAAAAATTGCAGTAAGTATTCTAAAAAAACTTGTTTTATGGTATAAAGAATTATGTTTATTATACCATGGAAAATATTCTGAAGAGAAAGTTTTATGCTGGCAGACAAGCAATTTACTTGCAACAATGGACTCTGGAATGCTAGTCTGGATGAAACGCAGTCTAATTCATATGGAGAAATACAAAAGCTCAAAAAAGAAATAGCAGCTTCTAAAACTAATTTCACAACATGAAGCATGGATTTCATATTAATGATGATTTTTATAATTTTTCATTATTGCAAAAATACATTTAAAAAAAAATTTTTTTTTTTTTTTCAACATTTGTCTTTATAAACTTTGCATACATTCTGTAATTTTTAATTCCAACATAATTTTTCTTACAGTTTCAGCATCCTAATTAATACTGGGAAGATTTGAAAATCCAGTAAAATTCATGAAACTATAGCCACATTGTAAGGGTGCAGAATGACTCCTCAGCACCATGCAAACTATTAAATTTTTGTAAACCAGATAAAAGTAATTTATTAAGGATCATTTTTTTAATACATGTCTTCATTTTTAATTTACAAATTTATTGAAAATTGTATGCAATTTGCCTCAAATATTCAGTTGGAGATTGTTGTGAAAAAGAAGAAACAATCTGCAAAATTCTTGGCTGGTGAAATGTTCTCTCTCGACATTGTAAGAGTTATATTGGGCCTACTATGACTTATACATACTACATGAAATATCCAGCCTGTCAATAGTGAAAATATTTCTGTAAATCCTTTTGTTAGTATTCTAAAAATTAGGTACAAATTAAATGGTAATGGTAATATTAGCTGTTTTCATACAAGGAAATATTTGGCATTCATTGACTGAACAGCCTGTACTACTGTTGGTTGAAATTTATAAAATCTTTCTCTTAAAACAATTTTTTTTTTTTTTTTTTTTTTTAAAGGAAAATAGTTTTCTGAAGTCCAGTAACTGTTATTGCTCTTTCCAGTGTTGATGGGGGAAGCTTTCTTCCTAACCTTTTATTTAGCTATTGACCTGAGAAAGCAGTTGTGTATAGCAGATAGCTTAGATATTTCTGAACAAGTTTGGCACAAGGCATGACATTTCTATGAAAGTTTTAATCTGATAAGGTTATTTAAGAACTTTTAGGTTAATGATTGTAGCAATTTGTGGTGCTGGAGAAAACTATCCCTAACACGACCTATACTATTCAATTTCCTTGCTTCTCTACTAAGTTTGTTAAAAGTGGTTAATTATGTTATCTACATGTTCTTGACTCAAAAATCTTTTCCTAAAATCATATTAAACATCAGAATTTTTGTTTATTCTTTTTTATTTGTGCTGAGGATTTTTTCTGGCATGCCCTAATATATAAAAATCTTTTTATCTATCTACCTATCTTTGGTAATCAAAATTAAAACAATCTCAGTTGATAATAATAATCTGTTTTGTTGTCTTTTCTGCTCTTTGTTTGCATATATAGAAGCACCAATTTTCTCATTCTTGATTGAAAATTAAAAAAATTTTTTTTTTTTTTTTTTTTTTTGTAAGTTATTTTTTTTCATGTTATTTTTAGTTTGTGTTGAATTGAGTTTAGAAATTGTCTCCCCTTGTTAGTTCTCTATCAGTTTTCTATATCAAGAGTTTATAATGTTAGCTAGATTATTACTGTTAAGTTTCTACATTTAGTAGCATTTAGTAGCTCCTTAATGTTACCATCATGAAGCAAAAATATGAGACATTAAAAAAAAAAAAA
>OZ010590.1:52699295-52751795 GCA_963932145.1 Acanthosepion lycidas
CTGAGTGTTATCATCATCCATATTTATTTTTATTGGCCTAAAATGCAGGTTGGTGAAAGTTGTTATATACAAATGTAAGAAGTGTCCATTTTGGTGTTGTTTTTTTTGGTTTTTTTAATACATTTTTAAAATTTCCCCCTTCCTTTCACTTTCTTTGCATTTGTAATAATCCCCTTTTCCTTCTTGCTTTTATTTATTTTCTTGGTAGATGGCAACTATTGATTAGTCAGAAAAACCAGTCTGATTTGTCAGTCTTGTCAATTCATTGATTTAAGATTCCACATCCTGCTTCAATAAAGATCATTCTCTTCTCTTTAACGGCTTGGCAACATCTTCTGATAATTTATCTCCCAGCTTGAAGGTGATGTCTGTTTGTATTCCAGATTTTCTGTGTATATGGCTGCTGTATACATGTTGGTGAATCTGTAATTTTTTTTTTACTGTTACCAGCAGTTCATGTTTGAGCTCAGATAACATACAAACTAATGTTGATTTTCTAGGCAAGCAAGCTTTCCTTGTTACAAAATAATCTCCTTACTCCCATTTGGTTTTATGCTAAACTTGGTAAATACTAATACACACACACACACATATATATATATATATATATATGGACTCATACACACACACACACACACACACGTCTGTGATTGTATGGTCATTGTGATAGTAAATTGACTTCATAACTTTAAAAGGCATTAATAATGAGTTTGAGTCTCAACACCTCATAGCTCATTTGCAGTGTTTATGTTAATATATAGGCTCAGGATTTGTGCTTGTATTTAGGTAAGTTCCCAGTCCTACTTCTTTATCTTTCCATTTTTTTTTTTTTTTTTTTTAAATAGTTACTGAATCCACAGCTGAAAACCAGTTTTTCATTGGAAATCTAATATGTGTGCATTACTTGTAATTTATATGTCTCATGAAAGTGCAGCACAGAAATCCAAGGTGCATCGTAATAGCAAAATATTTTATTTCAGAAACTAAGGAACTCAGGGGTCAAAAAATAACATTAAAATTAAAGAAGAAAAAACATAAGTGCTGAACTATTATGTAATGTCTACTCTTCAATATGACATTGAAAAGCAGAATATTTTCATTATTGAATAATAAAATTAAAACTGAAATGTGGTTCTACTAGCCAATGGTGATAATATCATGAATAGAGCATTTGACAAATGAGAAAGTCATGAGAGAAATAAAAAAAAAAAAATTACAAAAAAAAAAATTTGTTAACAGAAAAGAGCTGAAATTTTGAGGATACATAATGATGAAAAAAGGTTTGGAGAAATTAACACTCACAGGATATGTTGAAGATAAGAGAAGCAGAGGAAAGCAGCAAATAAGCTATTTGAAAAGTTTGAACAAATTGGTGATTGAAGAAGAATTACAAAATCTTTCCCAATTTTATTTTTCCAAGTACTTTCAATCTCATCCAATATCATCTTCAGGGAGGTGAATTGCTAAGACAAAAAATTATTGTAATTGATAGTTATGATTTTTTTTTTTTTTTTTGTAAATGCGCATAAAACGTGCTGTTATAAATTGTATCTCTGACAAAAACGTAAATATATATATTGGTTTCACAACAAAACATTATCAAGGAGGCTTACACTACATATGTTGGATTCAAGTTCTATCACACAACATTTAAAGGAACATTCCCCTCCATGTTCATGATTTAGAGAAATATTAATTGGCAATACAAGTATACTCCATCATGAAAATAAAAAACATGGTATTTTGAGTTGACTGACAATGACTTATTGCAAAGTCTTTTATTTTATCATTGGTTATAAACTAGAATGTTTTTAATTTGTTCAAGCTAATAGCAATTTGGTTGAAAATTTTGTTTTCATATAACATGCTGGGTTTTTTTATTATTTTAAAGAAATTGTTTTTTGGATATATGTTTTCTGAAATTAATGAATTTTCCCAGTATTTAATGTTTTGATATGTATATTTAGTTGTTACTTTGTTTGACTTTTTGACATGTTACTGAAATGTTTACATGCTATTTTAATTATTCATTATTTATCTTAAGGAAACAAATATGTTTTGTCACCCCCTCTCTCTGTTTCTCATTTCAAACACACTTCTCTCTTGTTCATATTTGCTTAATCACAGATGAAGGTGACTTTAGGCAACAGATGTTCTACAGAAGGATGCTGAGAATACCATGAACAGAGCATGTAAGCAATGATGAAAAAGGAAACAAAAACATGACTTGTCCGTGGTATTATCAGTATCCTTCATTAAAATAAGGAAAATGGAAACAGAAATGACAATTTATACATGAAATCAGAGACAGCTAAAAATTCTAGGATACTGACAGAATTTTGCTAAGAGCTACAAAGAATAGGAAGTTGTGGAGAACCATGATTGTCTACACCCTAAAGGGACACAGTAATCAGAAAAAGACCAGAAGTGGATGTTTGCAAAATGATTATTGCTAAGAATAGCAAATTCAATGCTTATGTACGTCTCCTTTATTGTTGCCCCACATCTGATTTAGTTTGGTAAATGTCTGCCTTCAAAAGCAAGCACATACTGTAAGTAGACATGTTCTTTTTCAAAGTGATTGTAAAGAAAAACAGACAAATGTTTTAGGTTGTGCAGCTTTATTCAGTGTAATTTGACTACTGCTAATAAGTGAGGTTCAACCATTTCTTTTATAGTCAAGTAGTTCTAGGGGGAAGCAACTATGGTTGCCTTCACTACAGTTATGTTTGGCCTATAGGCGTTTAATAATATTAGCAGTACTTGTGAAAATTTTCTTTTTTTCTATTTTCATTTTTTGATAAATCCTAATTCTCAGATTAATGATTTAGTAGGCTCCTTGCAAGTTCTATGACTATAAAATACCCATGGAAATTCTCCTATTGCCTCGTTAAATATTTGGGCTTAATAACTTTAACAGAATATTGAAATAACAATTATAAGCATGAATGCAGTTAATTATTTTTAAAAAAGTAAGAGAGTACAAATGTAAAAATTCAAAATTCATAAGATTTTCTATATTACTGAAGCAGACATCAAACACATGAGTGCAATATTGCTTCCTCTACCCCATCTTTGTTTTTCTTATTATTTATGCTTTCTATTTCTCATTAAAGCCGAATAGTGTCTCTAATATATTCTTATTTTCTCTTGTCTCACAATCAAAATGGATGTTCCCTTATTTATCTGAGGTGTATAATACTTCTATGGTGTTCTTTTTTTAATCTTTTTCCTTTATGTTGTATTCCCTTACAATTATTTATGATTAGATATTTACAGGTCTCTTTTTGTCTAGCACCTTGATTGTAATGTCTATATCCAAAGTGATGCATGATAAAGCTTCTAATTTTCCTCATTTGAATGTTGCTTTTGCACACTTACCACATTCAAATTTAATTTCTATATCATTACTGTAGCTCTTAACACTTCAGTAATTTTCTAAGTTTGTCATCAACTTTTAAAGCTTTAAATCATCCATAGGGAAGAAGTGGTTAATAGAGTTATCAGATATTCTAACCAAAGGTGGTGTTATTTGAAAGAGAGAAACAGAACACAAGAGGAGATAAAGAGTCACCTTGAAAAATTCCACAAATATCTTTACACTATTAAAATGAGACAGGAGTTTTGTATTTCAGAATGTCATGTTTTGCTAGAGAAAATCTTAATTGTGGGCGATAGTTGATAGATTTTGAGTGATTTTAAAATCTGTAGGTAAACTATCACAATCAAATACTTTGTATCAGTCTATCCATGTTGTACTAAGATTATATAACTCTTTCCATGGTTTCACGTATCATTTCCAAATTTCATCCCCATAAAGCATGTGGATGTGATGGTAAAATCCCACATCTTTTTGCTCTATCCTTCCACCTAGTTTGTTCTTAATTTCCATCAACGGCCCTCCTTGATGTCATTTCCCAACTTGGTGTCTATGGTGAGGACATGTTTATTTACTCCTGTCTTAAAAAGTCTGGTAGGTTTGATAAAATCAGATTGGCAGCTAATCTAAAAAATGACTTTCAATCTATTAACTGAAGTAAGAAATATCTTGCTAATTTTAATAGCTCAAAAAAAAAAAAGTCTCTTTAAATCATGTTATGCAACCTCTTTTGCTTTCCATCAGCAGGGCTGGTGCTAACCTCCAGGAGAACATCTCCTTGTGCTTTCTTAGTTTCATGTTTTACACTGACATGAAGTGGAGCAACCAACTTTCCTAGCAACAGATATATATATATATATATATATATATATATATTACGTTGGGGCAAAAATAATGACGTAATAATGTTTTTTTGACGTATTTTTTAACGTCAAAAAACGACATTATTACGTCATTATTTTTGCACCAACCTAATATCTGTTGCTAGGAAAGTGGGTTCACTGTATTGTGAAAGACAATTTTTCTTGCTTCTGTCTTGCATGTTTATAATTCTGCCATTTGTTCATGCAACAAATATTGCAGCCACATCTGATCTGATGCTTTTGCTGTATATGTAGAGATTCTTGACGAAATTTAAAGAATTTGCAATGTTATTGGTCCTAACCTGGCATCTCAGCTTCAGTTAATTTCTCATTGCTATAACATGGCTTCCCTGTGCCTTTTCTATAAATATTTTCCTGATAATTATTCTTTGGTATCTTGATTTTATGAATTTAAGGGTAGTACTAGATTGGCAGTTAGGTCTCATAATTTCACTATTAAAATTGCTAGTTTTAACCATAAGTTCTATTCTAATAGTTTCTTCTTTATCGCTTCTCAGTTGTGTGACTTTTTCTTAACTTCTTACTTTCTGTTAACTATGATCTTCAAAAATTTAAATGTAATGTCCGTTGTCTTCTTACGTCTCCTTGAATTATGTTTTATATTGTCATCTGTTTCTTTCACTTTCAGTAACCCCTTGCATCTTAGTGGCTTTTATAGTCTTGCTTAGGGTGAAATGATTAAAAATGTTCTTGTTAGATAAGTAATACGTCTATATTTTTTTTTTTTTCATTTGTTTTTAGTAGCAGGATTATAATTTCTTCAACATGGCAGGTGGGTATTATCTCTAGGTTTTACATGATAATCAGTCTACCAAATGATGGTGTACTAATGTTAGGGAGTTAATCTAGAAATTGGAAATTTTGTCTCTTGTATGTGATCTCCATTTATTTAATTTAGCTTGTGCTTGTCTGAGCTCAGCAATGGTAATGTTGTCCTACTACTATTGTTGTTGTTGTTGTTCATCCTATCTTCTGGTCCAATCAGCATCCTCTTCAAATGTTTTATCTACACACCAGATCTTTTTTTAAAAGATTTTTTTTTTTTTTTTTTTACTTCATTCATTTCTGGCAGTCCTTTGATCTCTACTGTTTGTTTTTCAAGCTCTCTACACAACTTCTTAGCATCTGTTTTAGAAATTTTGTTCTTCCTGTAGAATTTATTTCTTTCCCCCTGTTTTTGTATTCTGCACTTTGGCTTGTATCCATTGTTTGACAGCCACCCCCTCCTCTTATTTTTTTTTTTTTTTCTTCCATTTAGGATTTCATTTGTATTTGATAGTTTGGACTTTTCTAGACTTTTCTCACTTCATGACTTTTCATGTTATTCCCACTTGATAACTCTTATATTAATGATAATTTTATATTATCTTTTTTTTTTTGTTTTTAATAAAAATCATTTAACCCCAAGCAAGGCAATAAAGCCACTACGATGCAAAAGGTTTCTGAGTGTTAGTGAATATCAGAAAAAAATACTATGAAGGAGAAAGAGGACAATAAAAGAATAAGAATTAAGAAGACAGTAGATGTTTTCTGTTAGATATTACTAGTGTTATATGCCTTGCAGTTAAGGCCTTCTTGAAGAAGGCCAGTGTACAATGGTCAAAATCTTTTCAGTATAACAACCAAGATGAGGATACGGGTCTGAATTGAAAGATATAATAATAATAATTACTTATCTAAGAAAAGTCTGACATCATTGATAAAAGAAGGCCAGAATGTACAATAGCCAAAATATTGTCCGTATAACAACCAAGATGAGGACATGATGTAATGGAATAACCTGTCACCCCCATGTGTGACTACACTATGATAATTCCTCATCTTAAAAATTCTGAGAGAAAATATATCAGTGTGTTTTATAATATTCAGTTTTGTTATGTCATCTTTTGCTTCTTATATCTATTTTCATCAAATGGAAAAGTTGCCCATTTAGTGAAAAGTTGGGTGCGTTTAGCTTTCTTTTGTTTGTATTGTTATTTCTAGTTTCTGTCATTTGTTTTCACATTCTTGCTATTATCATTTCCATTGTCATTATTATTATTATTATGTCATTGTTGTTTGAGTTCTCTTTAATTTGCTCTATTTCTGCAGTTGTTAATCTACTATTCTGCATATTATCACTGAATACATTTGCAAGTTTATTAGAATCTATTTATTTATGGTGATTGCTTTTATGTCTCTCTAAATTATATAACTTTGTTCAAAGTTTCTATTTTTTGGTTTGTTTAATGCAGTGTTAAAAGCTTTCATAACTTGTTCATTGTTGTAACCTAGGGAAGGTTACTGAATAGAATAATCACACAACGGTTGGTAATGAATGATAATACTTAGGACAAGAACAACACATAAGATTCACTAGTGGTGTGTAGAAGTAGTAAACTGCTAGAAGTGAGTCAAGTGAATTCCACAATGAATCTCCAACTGCAGACCAACATACAGTATTTACTACTGTATTTATGTGAATACAGGAGACACAGTGGAGTAATGGATAGCGGCTCGGATTGAGGAATTGGAGAGCTGAGTTTGAATTCCAGTCAAATCCATTACATTCACTTATGTGCTAATACTCTTGGGAAAGGTATGAATCCTCTTCTTCTCCCCCCTAGCTATGGGTAAATAGCAGGACAGACTGGTTTTTATAGCCTTGGACGGCAACTGGTCTGCTGCAGAAAGAAATGGCAACCTACTACAGGAAAAAATCTGCCTTGTCAATCATGTATCAAAAGATACATGATTGCCTAAGCATGTATCATGCATGGCACATAACTAACTGATTTAAGTGAATAGGGACATACCCATCGTTGTCTATAGGTATGCTACAACATTTATACTTTTGTAACTCCAGTTTATTTTTTCTTTCTTATAGTTCACTCAAGACAGAGTGTTATTGAATGGGGATGCTGTAAGGGTGTATATGAATGTTTGTATATTATTAGGATATGTAGGATAGATAATGGTTGACTCAACTTGAAGTGGTTAAGATTGTAGTAGTTTGAGAAGTGTCTGTTCCACAAAATAACAGTTATAAGGAGGAAGCTGTTTGAAAGGAACTTACTCTTTACCAAAGGAATGCAAAGGTAACATGGATGATTTTTCATGCTGTGAACATAGCATGGTGGATTCTATCTGTGAAGGGATGAACTGGTAGAAATAATTAAAAATCTGAGAAAAAAACTTGCCTCCTCCCCACATATGACAACATTACTGAACTTAGCTAGTAGGAAAGCATCCCCTCAGGTGTCTGTTCCACATTGTAACTGTTTTAGGGAAAAAGTAGAACTCCCTCCTTAGAAATGGAATATTATGCTTCTTTTTTTTTTTTTTTTTTTTTTTTTTTTTTAAATGATTTAATGTCTGGTTGATCAGAGTTGAGAATGTCACGGTTCTAATGACATATCGGATCATTTTCATGGGAGTTTCTTCCAGATATTAACTTTTTCTGAAGGTTTCAACCCTTGATAATCCATGTGACTACTGATACTTTTCTTTATTCCATTGCAACTCTGATTTCTATTTAATTCTAATTAAGAGATTTTGGTTCTTGACACATATTGATTTATTTATTTTTATGAATGGTCATATTCAATTTGATCCTTTTGGTTAGATCCAGAAACTTGTAAATGTATATTAATTGTATTGGTATATGCTTAATATATTGTTTCTTTCTTTTGCAGGTAAGGACATTTTTTATCAAATCCATTTTGGTAATGTACACTTTTTTTAATATGATTTTTCTTTCTCAGTGCATGACTTAAAAGGGTCATGCCTGAAATCTGTAAGTTATGAAAAGATTTGAAATTCTTTTATCTTTCTGTCTTATTATTGAGAGAGAGAGAGAGTGGGTGGGGAAGGGGGCAAAATGTCAATACACAGTTATGCTGGTGTACAAAGAGCAATATACTCATTTTGATACCCAGTCTGATAAGTGTATATCATCACATATAAATACGTGCAATATGATTAAATGTTTTGATAAAAGTCTATAACCATAGTTCCCAACATGGGGTACAATTTGATTTTTAAGAGGGGCAATTTGAGACCAAGTTATTAACAGTGAATTTTTTTTTATAGTGGGTCTGTATGTGAGTTAATACACACAGGACATATACAGTATGCATACATAAAAATATTTGTCTGTATGTACATGCGTAATTACATATGTACTGTATATAATGCATATATATTTATATTAGTAATACAATATTTTTATAAACACTGGAAAATTCTAAAATTAAATGATAATACTATTGCATAGATGTAGTCTCAAGTTCTTAAGGAACATTAAGTTAATAGCCTTTTAGGCTTCCTTCACATGAATAGGAGTTTACTTTTTGAATAATAAGAATTTTATGTCACTGGGTGGGGGATGCATTAGGATTTTCGAGATGCTTACATGGATAATGGCCAGAAAATGGTTGGGAACTGTTAGAAATACTTCCAGTTGGGTAACTCAGTCTACTCAGTCTCTGAGAGTTCTCAGTATAAAGGTAGCTGTAATAAGTCAATAATAGTAGTAGTAGTAGAAATGATGATAAGTGGTAAATACAAACTTGAGAGGAGCAGAAAAGTGGTATGAGCATAAACAAATTGCAGTAATAGAAAATGGGAGTGTAAAGCTGCATTGGAAGTTCACTGCATTACTATTCAGAAGGAAGACAAATAAGTGTTGAATCCTCAATATATCAGTATCAAGGGATGTAAGTATAGTTGAGAATGAAACAAATAAGCAGGAATTTATCAAGATTTGAAACCTGAGACAAAATACTTAGCTTGTGGGGGTTTAAGAAAGTATCAAGTCGTCCCATAAGTTCTGTTTGAATTTTGAATAAAGAAAACAAGTGACTAAATGTTACATTTAATTACAGATTCAATCAACAATGTATTTTCCCTGATTATCTATGACTTTCTTCCATCTATTAACAAGCTTACTAATTCCATTACTGTAAAATTCTTTTGGCTTTGATTTGAAGAACTCACAAATGTCAGTTTTAACCTCTTCCTGTGTTACAAAAGCTGTTTCTTCCAAATGATTCTGTAAGCTACAAAACAAATGGTAGTCAGAAGGAGGAAGATCGGGAGAATAAGGTGAATGAGGAATTTTCTCCCAACCAAGTTCTTCGATCTTTTGTGACGTGATTCTTGCTGTGTGGGGTCGCGCATTGTCCTGATAAAACATCACCCCTTTTCGATTCCCTAGAGCAGGTCTTTTTTTCCTCAAAGCTTGGTTCAAACACTCTAATTGCTGGCAGTATATTTGAGCATTAATTGTTGCATTAGATGGTAAGAATTCAAAGTGGATTATTCCTTAGTAATCCCACCAGATTGAAAGAAAAACCTTTTGCCCATGAAGTTCCTTTCTCAGCTGTGGCTGGGGTTCTTCCCCTTTACCAAGCCACTGTCTACGATGCTTAACATTTCGATAAAAGATCCATTTTTCGTCACCTGTCACAAGTCTATCCAAAAAAGGTGAAATAAGTTGGCGAGAATGGAGAGAAGAGCAGATGTCAACTCAGGATTTGAGGTTGTTTTCAGACAATTCATGAGGCACCCATTTTCCGAGTTTAGAAACTTTTCCAAGTTGTTGAAGATGACGATGAACAGTTGTATGGTTTGAACTGAGAACCACTGCCAATTCCTCAACTGATAAAGCAGGATTTTCTACAAGGGCTGCTTCAAGAAGCTTTTCATCAAACTCAACTGGACGTCCGGTTCGATCTTCATCTTCAAGGGTGAAATCTCCACCTCTGAATTTTGCAAACCATCTTCTGCAAGTTCTTTCATTCACACATTCCTCTCCATAAACTGAGTGAATTTTTCTAGCCGCTTCAGCTGCTGAGTTTCCTTTCTTGAACTCATAAAGCATTATGTGCCTCAAATGATTCTTGGTTACTTCCATGTTAGCAGGGTTTTAATCAAACAAAATTTAATTTTATTGTTCTCTGAAATAAAATTTGATCAGTTTAAATGCATCTAAACATAAAAATAATGTTCAGCTCCACTAGACATTATAAAATACTCTTTAAATTTCGTTCATTTTAAGAAAAACTTAAAATTCGAACGGAACTTATGGGATGACCTGGTAGTTGTTCCTCTTGTTGTGGGCATCCTTGGAACTATAAAAGTACTGTATATGAAATGACTGGTTAAAATTGGGATGGTTATTCGAACTGAGATGCTTCAGAAAACGACACTGTCAAATAGACAGAACTCTGAGAAAGGTTTTGTTGATGTTGAAATGTGAAGGAATGACAGGACATTTGGTTATTTGTTATGGCCGCTATTGGATGTTATATTACAGCATAAGGTCTGCTTGAGGAAAAAAAAGATTAATTGTTGGCATTGTTATTGTAGCATTATTAACCCTGTGTTAGTCACATGGAATGTTTTGTTACCCCCAATTTTTTAAAGTGCTTATAATTCCTAGTTGGCAACTTGTTTATAATTCCTAGTTGGCAACTTGTTTATAATTCCTAGTTGGCAACTTGTTTATAATTCCTAGTTGGCAACTTGTTTATAATTCCTAGTTGGCAACTTGTTTATAATTCCTAGTTGGCAACTTGTTTCTTTTGCTCCCCCTCACATTACTCTCCTGACTCGGTAAGGTTGTCTAGCATGCAGTGTGACACAGTTGTAGCTCAGTTGTTGTGGGAAGCAGATGCCATGGGACTACCCATTTTCAAAAATTCAAGGTAAAAGCCTCAAAAACAAAACTGCTCTCTATTAATCACCACAGAGATCCTTCCCTGCCCTCCATTAGAATGTCTGACGCTCAACTTCTTCAGAGCACCACTCTGCGGCTGCTCAGTCTCATATTGACTGCTGACCAGAGATGGAACAAATACATTGAGTCAATTGCTTCATCCACTGCAAAGAAAGTTGGCTCCCTGTGCCGCACCAGGAAGTTTTTCTCTTCAGAATCAATCCTTCAGATCTACAAATTGACAATTCGCCCTTCCGTGGAGTATTGCTGTCATATAGGGTCTGGAGCCACTTCTGTTTGCCTCGGGGTTCTTGATATGATTCAGAGGTGGATATGCAATATAATTGGCCCTGTTCTGGTATTTCTTCTACAGTCGCTCTCTCACAGACGCGCCGTCGCCTCTCTCTGTCTTTTTTACAAATACTTTCATGGTAATTGCTCCGAGGAGCTGCATTGGCTGGTTCCCAGACTTCATGAATTCAAGCGCCCTACAAGGCTGGCATCCCGCTTTCACCCTTTCACTGTCAAAACTATTAAATGTAGCCGTCTCTTCTACTCCAATAGCTTCATATCTTGCACCTCTCGCCTGTAGAACTCCCTTCCCTATTCCAGTTTCCCTGAGAGCTATAATCTCCAACTATTCAAATATAACGTCAATTGACATCTCCACTTGCCTTGATCTATCCACTATCCTTCTTCTCATCCTTTCCTCTATCACTCCTATCTGATCTTGCTCCAAATCTTCTGTAACCCCTTGTGTCCTAGTGGTTTCCTGCCTTGCTTGGGGTGAAATGCTTAAAAAAAGAAAAAAAAAAAGACTAATGAAGAGTTAAAACTTTTTTACTTGAATCATGCAATGACTGTGTGAAATTAGCTGCTCAACATCTATATAATAAATGTGAATGTCACTGTATCACACTTTTTCAACTTTACCCCTAGCGGCCGTAGCCCAACATATCATACCATTTTGGAATCAGGCCAACTCCGTGAGCAAATTAAAAACATTCCAGGGCAGATCTGGACCAACAATCCTGAAATTTTGGATTCCCAAGTTTTCATTACTCTGATTGTTTTCGGCAAATTTTTTTTTTTTTTCTACATTAACAATTTTTATAACTTGGAAATAAATTTGGGAATAATCAAAATTAATTGTGAAATCCAGTGAAAGTCCCCCATGAAATAAAAATAATTGTTTGTACAGAAAGTAAGGATCTACATACATCAAATAGTCTTTAAATTACGTGGTGGCATTATCGTTGAACTTTTAAAAGGTAAGCTTAAATATTAATGCAATACTTAAATGCGGCAATCAATTTTGAGTTCTTCTATAGTTTATTGTTGCTTATGATACCTACTCCTCCCTGCATATTGTGATGAAAGCCCAATCAAAAGCTGTCTGCAGGAGCCAGTTTAAATGTCACCAATAGAGCAGCTTCTAAGCTAGTTTTCATATATAATTTCTCTCTTATGCTTCAATTGGTAATGCTTACAGATTTAGCTAGCCTATCCTAAATTATGTTTCAAGAAAAATGTTAAAACCATTGTTTATTTTTTTTGTTTTTGTTTTTTTTTATTTTGCATATAAATAAAAAGGTCAGTTTGACATGATTACACTTGATCATTACTCAGATCTCTGATAGTTTTTGCAATAGTAATTTTATTTATTGTTGAAGAAAGATTTTCACAAAAATTATCTACTTTCTAAAACTTTAAAATAATTTTTTTTATTTAATTTTATTCTCTATGCTAGATAGAGATGTAGGAAATATTTGAATATCTGCTGTCTTCTATTTTATTCATAGATTTTTAAAAATATGTTTAAAAACTTGTTGGTTTCAATCATAATGGCAAGGACTGCAAAACACTTTTCCTTCCCCATTTTATAGGCAGAAACACACAAATGCATGCTGGGATTTTTTTTCCTAGCCAATAAAATAGTCCTGTTCTTGGTTTCATCTGACTCTGTCCTCATCTGTCTTGTCTTGAAGTCAGAACAATGCTTTCACTTATCGAAACTTGCTTTCATGTGTCAATCCCAATTATTTGTTTGTGAACTTTTTGCTATGTCTCCATTGCTTTTGCCTTATTACTGTTAATTTGCCTTGTATGTATTGTTTGCTTGCTTTATATTATGTTTCACCACTTTTCTTTTTCTTGTTATTGCTTATTGCAAACTTGGTCAATTCTCTTTGTTGAACAGTTCTGTAACTTATTTTGTATTTGACCATGGCAACTCAAGCCACAAAATTTCAATATAAAAACAAAAAAAAATGAGAGATATTTTGAAATTTACATCAGAAAGGTGAGTTACTGTGAAAATGTATAATATAAAACATTTATTATTATTTATTTATTTATCAGTCATACATTCTTATTTGAGATGAGACATTCCAATGTTATGTTAACAAGAGACATTACTTGGCACCAACAAGTGAACATATGTTAACATTACTAGATATTTCAGTCGTATGTAGTGAGGATCAGGCTGCTCATACATTTTATTTCTTTTGTGTAGCCTTTCTTTGGATATTTAATTTACTGATTGGACAAATCATTTTTTCTCACATATGAAAATAGTTAATTGTATGGATAAAAATCCTGGATTACTCATACAATTATAAATTACTTGATCCATAATCTGTTAACAGTGTGGGTGAACTCGTATATAAATAGAATGAAAGTGCGTATCTTTTTTCTGGGTCTTGTTTTCTAAGAGTTTGTTAAACTATTGAGCTCCACTTTTGCTGTTTGGTTTTCTTATTACAAAATTTTGACTGATCCATTCTCTGGCTTTCTTCAGGTCCACAATTTTGATCGAATATACTTTCTGTAATTCTGAGATAAATACTTAATGTTGCAAGCATTGTTCACATTACTGAACTTGTTTGTTATTTTGCTTTTTTATTTATTATTTTAGCCAGTCTATTCTACAGCCTTGTTCAGGTGTACAATACTCTTAGGTACTTAATAGATGCAGTGTAGGGAGATTTTTTATTATTTTTTTTATAGTAAATTTTCTAACTTTTCTTGTTTATTTATTTTGCACTTTTGATCCTTTAAATGATTTTCTGATCACCTCCTTTATTAAGCACCACCTGACCCTATTCATTGCATATTGGACCTCTCTCCTCCAATTAAACCCCCTCCTTGTATTAAGTAGCTAAGAGTATGTAAAAGGGTATATTTTTATAGAAAACTGAATAAAAATGAAATAAAAGTGAGTTCTCTTTTTCAGTAATTCAACTTATGTAGGTGATTCCATTCTCAGCAAATCGGGTGATACCTACTTGTTGCTAAATATCCTTTTCCTTAATGCTAATATTGATTTTAAACTTGTAGTTTAAATTCAGTAATAATCTTTGTTGATTTTGACGTTAGGAAATTTCTCTTCTTGGTTTTCTCAGCAATCAAGCATCTGGTAAAATTCCTGAGTGGGGTTAATCCAGAGTGACAAAAGTTCTTCAGACAACAGACAAAAAAATCTGAGAGAAAAAGCATTAGCTTTTATAGAGCTCCATTGGGTGATCTTATTCCAGTCAACTGGGATAACATCTCCATTAAAATTCACTACCTGGTTGATTGAATCTTGTTAGCTCACTCTCTGCACTAGGCAGTAAATTTTATTTTTATTCTCTTCAGCCACAAAAGTTTACACACAGAAGTATCTTCCACTCTCTCAGCCTCTATCAGTGGGACTGTCCAACTATTTTCAATCCATGGGCCACAGTTTTAACATTTTATAAAACATAATTGTCTTTTATAATTTTTAAGAATTAATTTTTTTTTAACATTCTTTCTATTGTGATATCTGGTTTCCTAAATACTATTTCTAATTTTGGATTGTCATCTTGTATTTTTTTCACCATTACACCTTTTGCAGTGGTAATTATTGAAATGGTTTATAAAACTAAACTGGTTTATTAATTGTAATCAAAAGAGAATCCTTATTGCAATGGGGCATAAAACATGCATTTAATTTAATTCCTAATTCATCCTTGGCTAAAATTCTTCTCCTTTGATTCAAAATTCTTCTGTTGACAGCCAATAACCTCCCATATAAGAATGCTCTGTACAAAAATGTTTAAGGATTGGAAAACTGAGCAAGTAATATTTTTTCTGACCTTTGCTTGTCTAAAATTGAATCTGGTTTGTATTTTCTCTAAATCTTGATTTTGATAAGAATCATTATCATATTGCTGCCATTTCTTTCTGTACATCATTTTCTGAAAAAAAACAAAAAAAAACACACCGTCCCTTTCCCCACTTTGCTTTCAGATTATATACCTGAAGAAGGTTGTAGAATGGATCAACCAACATGTAACAACAGAAGTAACACAATGAATGAGTTGAATGGTAATGACTCTTCTCAAAATTACAAAGGTATCTTGTTTGTATGTTTTTTTTGTTTTGTTTTTTTTGTCATCATATTCTATTACTTTGGGATAAAATTATCATTGAGGGTATTTGACTTGCATCACAATCTGTCCATTTGCCTCTCTCAATGCTTGAACAGTTTTACATAAATTTACACAGTAGCAAGGAAGCTGTAAGAGTGTTATTAAAGTTAACACAAAACACATCATAACCACAGCTTCTGGTTGATGGAAGATATCAAGACAGCAATGAATTCATTTAGCACTTTATTTTATTGTTACACACAACAATTTCAGCTTCACTAATACAGAATCCAGTGGATTGTTAAATTTATTTGAATTAGAATCAATAATAATTTCTGTCTATATTTCTGAGATGAGGTATTATAACTATTTACACGGTTTACATTGTTCGGACTTTTCTCCTCATCTTTGTTGTCATATTTATAACATTTTGGCCATTGTACACTCTGGCCTTTTTCAGGTGATTGGAATTTTGAACTGACCTTTTTATTTTGTCCACCAGGGTAGATTGTTCTAGTTCCATGTGCCATGCCTCTTCCAGATATTTCAGTTTCAGTTATTTCCCTTTTAGTTACTTAACTCTCTAAGTTTTTTTCACCTCTGCTGTGGCCAGGTATTGAACTCACAACTCTTTAGGTCAAGACACTGGATTACTTCAACCAACGCTTTTATCCACTAGATTGGTGGATGAAATAAAGGGATCAGTTCAAAATTCTTTCTAAGAATGCAAGAGTGTACAATAGATGAAACATGAATATGACCATAATAATTTATCTGAATTTCTAGGAGGAGGAATTATCATTATTTTTATTTGAACTATTGTCATTACCACATTTCAGCTGTTGTGCTCTACAGCCTTCTTCTTATTACCCACTACCTAACTGTGCTCACCTTCACTGTTTGGCCTCTGTAAACATTCAGCGAGTTTTGATAAATGTAAGTTGGAGCAATTTCTTCTACATAGAAGAATTCAATAGCATATATCTGCATGCCATTTTGTCAGACTCCGCTGGGGTTATCACAAGGTTAAGCCTTGACTGATGTATCACCAACATGTTTTTGTGATTGTGGACAACATTATAAAATAGGAAGTGTTACTCTTCTATAAAATACAATAAATAAAACTTATTATTCAACAGTGAATAGAATGTTATTTCTTTTGTTTAATATTCATTTATCTACATTCATCTGTGATGAACACATTTTATGTTTGATGATTTTAATGCTCATCATCATCATTGGTTTAATCATTGTAATGTTATTGATGTTGCCTATATTCAGTTTTAAATTTTTCCATTGCCCAATCAAAATAGATTTCTCTACTCAGGGCTCTATCCTATTTTTATCAATGACTTTCCTGATGTTGTCAGCACACCTATTTACTCTTATTTTAATGTTAAGTCCGATAAGGTCAAATTGGCACTTGATCTCAAAAATGATGTTCAATTTGTTGTTAACTGGGGCAAAGAATAGCATGCTAATTTTAATGCCTTCAAAATGAAACTGCTCTCTTTTAATTGTCTTAGACACTTTTATGCCATCCATCAGCATGACTGCTGCTGACCTGAGTGACAATGACTTGTTGCACCTTCTTGGGCTAATGTTCTAGGCTGACATAAAGTGGAAAGACTATATTGAATCCATCACTAGGGGTCAGTTACTAAGAAAGTTGGGTCACTGTGTCGTGCTAGACAAATTTTCACGTCATAATCTTTCTTGCAACTGTACAAGTCTACTATTCATCTATGTATCGAATATTGCTGTCACATCTTGTTTGGTGTCTCAGCTATACAGGAATCCCTTGATTAGTGTGGCTAATATGTACATGGGTAACTAAAAATCAATTTTCAATTACTGTGGTTACACTGAAGAATGTTTTACTGCACTGATGAGTATTATGTATGCTCTAATTGAATTTTGGTATATAAAAGTTTTAGAGCATTAATCAAAAAGGCTTTAATTAAGGGATGCCTGTATATCTAGAGATTCTTAACAAAATCCAAAGAATCTGCAGTGTTATTGGTACTGACCTGGCATCTCAGCTTCAGTCACTTTCCCACTGCCATAATGTAGCTCCTCTGTGCTTTTTTTTTTTTTTTATAAATATTTTCATGGTAACTGTTGTGATGAGGTTTCCTTTTTGCTACCTCAACTTTACAACTTTAAGTGCAGTACTAGATTGGCAGCTAGGTCTCATCATTTTAAAGTTGAAATTGCATATAACCACAAGTTCTATGCTCACCATTTCTTCTCATGCACTTCTTGTTTGTGAAACTGTCTTCTAACTTCTTGCTTCCTGGCCATCTACAAACTTCAAAAATTTCAATGCAATGTCAATTGTCATCTTCTGTATTGTTGAGTCTGGTTCTTTTATTATCCTCTCTCCTTAATAATGATTTTTCTAAAGATTCATTCTTGTTAACCCTTTGCATCTTAGTGGCTTTATTGTCTTGCTTGGAGTAAAATGATTAAAAACAATTCCAGAAGTATTAAACAGAAACAAGAAAATTAAGAGCTAATGTTTTATGTTGTAAAATTGTTGTTTCTTTTTATGGTTCAGGTAACCTAGTATGTCTACAGTGTAAAAATAAGGAGGAATGTGTAATGACATACAATCTAGATAGGCAGTAGTTGAACTTTTAACTCTAAAGTTCCTATTTCAGTATTTTTAACCACTAAGCTATCACCTTGAACAATACATTTCTTTGTCGCTTTTTTTGTTTTCATGTTAAGATATTTTGGATTATAAATTCCTCATTTTAGTGTAAAATTTCTAAAGAAGTTAAAAATCTTCATACTTAAGTTTGTAAAGCCTGTGAAAATTAATGAGTTGCTAGACTTTTCTTTTGGGGATGAAGTACCAGCGAGAGAGAGAGAGAGAGCTATGAATATAATGAAAATATATTTTTCATGAAGCTTGATTAAGATGGAGAGTATGAGGGTGGTTGATGATTCACTTGTACAGAAAATAGAAACCATTTCTAATATGTATCTTGGGATTAGATCCTGGATTTAAAATATCTGGTTGCTTGGTAATAAAAAGGATTTTGTTTAGATTCACAGACAACATTGGCAAATAGTACTTGTTGTCAATCCAAAAATGGATCATGACCTTTGTTGGTCTAAATTTAAAACTTAAACTTTTCAACGACCTTATCATTAATACTAATACTTCCTAATGACTGTACAATAAAGAGTATCGCTTTCTTTGTAGTCAGGTATGTAAGAAATAATCTAAATCTTTAGTATGAGCAAGCCTAATAAGACAGTAATGGTAACATAACAATTAACAACAGAGAGAATGGAATTTGGAAATCATACTAATATACTTGTGAATGGCATATATCCACTTATCCGTGCCTATCTCATAGTTATAAGTACAAGGGGTTGAAAAATTCTCAGCCCTATGAAGAAGTGATTGGATTTTTTTTTCTGTTTAGTCAGATATTGGGAAATGGATTGAACTGAAAACTGTTGATCAACATCTTTTAAATATCAGTTGCAAAGGCTATCCATCTTGTTTGTTCTTTTATACTGATATCATTTATTTGATGTAACTTAAAAAGGAGGAGGCATGGTGGAGTAATGGATAGCAGCTTGGATTGAGGAATCCAAGCCGAGTTTGAATTCTATTCAAATTCATTACATTCACTTATGTGCTAATACTCTTGGAAAAGTTATGAATCCAGCAGCTATGGGTAAATAGCAACACAGACCGGGTTCTATAGCCTTGGATGGCAATAGGTCTACTGCTGAAAGAAATGGCAAACTACTTTGGAAAAAAAATCTGCCTCATCAGTCATGTATCGAAAGATACATGATCGCCCAGGCATGTATCACGCATGGCACATAACTGGCTGAACTTGAAAAGAAGTAACCCTCATTGTCCTGAGGAGGTGACAGGAGGAGTTATTTATTTAGTATATCATCTTAATATTCTAATAGGTCATGGGGTATGGCAATAAACTACATCCATTAGCAAGAACTCTGAGCAAGAGATTGGAGGTTTTGAGAAGCATGGAACCACCTCTTAATTGCTGTTGTTCTCAGGTTTGCCTTAAACCAGAATGGTAGCACCTGTTAGGGTCCCAGCTATGAATAAATAGTGAACCCCCTAATCAAAAGCAAAATACTATGAAAGTATAAAAATACATAATTTATAGCAAAATGACCAACGATATATTTTTAATTTTTAATGATCAACAATCTGTAGTTGAAAACATACAATTGCATGCAAAAAATATTTAGTTGGCACCATAAGATTATGTTCAAAATATTTGGATTTCTGCATTTAATAACTCATAGAGGTTGATATGCCGTTAAACAAATCGACCAACCAACTAATAGGTCATAAGAAAAGTCAGTGTCCAATTTGGAATTACAGCCTACCAAGGAAAATAGAAGGGACATATTATTTTATTCCATATTTTGCAGTGACCTTACTGTATTAAAAGTAGAATTTTGCACATGGTTTATTACTGTGTGTAGCTTATATTCCAGCCACTTGTAAATTACAGGCCAGGCATAATTTATTGCCATTGAAAGGCATCTAAATAAATTATTTTACATGTTAATGTTGGCTCTCTGACATTCTATAAACTTATAATACTTGCACCAAACATTAATCTGTTGTATTACTAATGTTTACTTAAAGGCAGGACTTTGATTATTTTAATGTCTTTAGCTCATTTTAAAAATATCTTGTATCTTTTCTCTTTGCCTACATTTGCAAAATCAGCTTAATATATTTTTCTATGGATCAAGCCACCATTAATGCTTAACTTTTTAATTTTTCAGCTTTTCATTTCCTTGACTTTTCCACAGGTCCAGTTTTTATTGCTTTCTAGAGATCTTTGTTTAAATATTATTTTTTCATTCTCATAGACATCATTTAATAATGGACAACAATTTTTCTATTGGACTAATATGTAAAAGGACTAGGAGCAATTCTTTTAACCTTTAGCACTCTGCATTATTAATATTACTTCCTTTTACATTGCGTTCTTTTTCAAAGATTCTCAGTTGCAGTATCCTTATTAACTTCACTCAAAGTTGTTTTCTGCTGCCATAGATGGGTATGACAACACAACTATGAAATTCAAACACACTATTGTTCAGGGATTGAGTCACCTTCAATGGCAGGGTAAACTTTTTGTACAGCAAATAAAATCACATAGAGAGTGATAAAGGTTAATTTAGTATCTTGGAAACAGCTTTTGGCAAGGTGGGCAATAGTCAATTTTGTAAAATGTGAAAGAGCATAGTTTTGCATGAATATATTCTTTAGCATAAGGCTTTTTGACTGTAACCTGTATCACTCAAAAATGTCTTTTCCATGAACTTAAAATAATTCTCTCAGTATTTATCTTGAACCATCTTCAATTTTGAAGGGAACTATATTTTTACTACCAATAATAAGCCCAAAACATTGCCCCACGTTTCTCCTGTTGTTAGGTTGAGAGAAAGAAATGTTCAACCTACTGCTGGTGGGGGGGGGGGCTGCTTCGTCAGTCAGGTATCGAAAGATACATGATCGTCTAAGTGTGTGTCACACATAGGACATAACTGACTGAATGTTCTTAATATTCTACATTTGCAAAATTAGCTTTAAAATGTTTTCTCTCTGATCAATCTACTTTTCTAGCTTAGTTATTATCTTTTGATTTTTATAATTTTTTTTTACTGATTTAAAAGTGGCGATCCTGTTTGTAATATCGATAATGTGTCAGATCAATCTCTGACTTACAGAGTTACTGGCCTTAGCAGTTCTGTATATGAAAAGAGTTTTGATATGGGATAACAAAAATATTTCTCTTAAATAACAAGCAAATAGAATAGATATATACCTGAAGAACAAAAATTAAAAAAAAAAGCCCCTCCTTTCTAAATGAATAACAAAACAATATTTTTTTTTATTCTGATAAGACTAAGAGTGACAGCCTAAGGAAGGTCTTTAAAAAAAAAAAAAAAAAAAAACTATTCCTCCCCCTAAATTTTTTTTCCTATTTTTATGATCATGGCTCTCCTCAACTTCCTGTCTTTTATAGCTCTTACTACGGGTTGTCTTTTTGTCATTTTCCCTAATCCCTGTTCTGCCAATCATTTACAAAATGGAAAATTTTTTTTTTCCATTTTTTTTATATCATTCGATTACCTGCTATTTGAATTTGATATTTTTGTATACCTTATCTTGCAAGCGTACATATCGAAATTTAGTTCTTGCATATATTTTCCTTGTTTGCTCATGCTAATAAATATTCAATAACTGGTGCTTGAATTCACAAGCAGGCTAGTAAATGTTTGACCTGGATATATTTTATTTTCATAAAACTTATTATTTTAATTCTCAATTCCTTCAAAACACTTAAAGCCAGGGATAGACAATCCATAATCTCAATTTAAAAAAAATTAAAAAACAAAAGAATGATTTATTGCTACTCCTGCTATTTATTGTGTATTTTGGAGACTTCCTGCTCTGTTCAGTGGTTTAATCAATAACCAAAAGGGTTATATGTGGATCACATGATTGCTTTTTGACCTGTGACAGAGTGCTTTATTTTTCAATTTAATTAACGACTGGAGCCAGAGGAAACTTAATTTACCTTTCAGTCTGGGATATACCATATTTTTTAAAAATTTTATTAACTGATCGATTTTTATACTTTTTCTATAAAAAGTTATTTTTTTTAAAATAGCGTGAGAATTATATTTCGCTCATAAAAAGTACTATTAAAAGACTGTATGGGCTGGACATGCGCTAAATGAATAAGGGTAAGTTTTGTTTGACTTTCTTTTTGTTTTGTATATTATTCGTTATCATTTGACAGCATTTTTTTTATTTGATTTATTTTTAGTTTTTTACAATAAATATAAATCATTAAATTTTTATTTAGAAGGTTAATTTCTTGACTTTTTTTTTCTTGTTATGTTAACATTTTTAATTAAAAAGTATATTTTATAATTGGATTTTCTTTAGAAACAGTTGTTAAGTTAAAAAGTAAGTAAATTTATTTAGTATTTTACTGTTTGTTTTTAATTTATGGGAAAATTCGGTAGTTTCTTCAAATATCAAAATATTCCATGCCGGAATAGATCATCATCGGATTACTTTTTGCTGGGTCCTACATAGAATCTCAAGATTTATGTGGGGTACTTGTCAGTGCCCATTTTTTTTATTATCTTGTTAATTTCTTTTTATTTTTAATGTTCATTTATTCTCCCATTATGTTCAAAAAATCCTTTTTGAATCTTAAAACATCTTTATTTGAGCACGGACGAGAAAGTGTATTATTGCTCATTGGTACAAAAAGGTATTATTGTAGATTTCGGCATTTGAACTTAAATTGCTACAAAAAAAAAATAAAAATAAAAAAATAAGGAGGGTGGGAGACTATTTTTAGTTTCTTTCTTTTGTTGATTAAAAAATAATCAAATAGAATGATAGATTTAATTTTTATAAATCTCATATACAATTAAAGAAACAAAGAAAGTCTTTTAAATCGGTTTTTTACATGTACCATAAAAAAATAGCAAATTCTTACAATAGGTGGTTCACTTATTCGTTGCAGTTGTAGTGTAGATGTTTAGGGAGAGCTATCCTTGGCAGTTCAGTTCATAAAATGAAAATAAGTTTAAAAAAAAACAAAAAACAAAACAGAACGTTATAATCACTCAAATTTTAAAGTTATTACAATTTTTATATGCGCGAAATATCCTGAAAAAGTTTCGTAGTGTTCAAAACTTAAGCTAAAAAATTAATGATTTTCTGTTTGTTTTAAAATTGTTTACTTTTTTTATGATACTTTCTGTTCTGACTAAATTATTACTGAAGTGAATAGGAAATTTTAGTGGTGATTTCTATAATAAGTTTAGTTCTGATTAATTATTTATTTGAAAAAGAAAAGTAACCAGTATTAATTTTCTATTTATTTATGGGTGGAAACAGTTACAGAAAGGAGATAAATGGTAATTGAATTTAGAGGTCCACATTTTCTCTTTCTCGCGCGTTTATCTCATTAAGTCAAAGTGTGTCGATAAAACAAAAAAAGTTTTTTGTATACAAACACATTTTGGCACTATATTTATTACAAATTAATGTAAACAATATTTTCAAATTCATTTTTTGTTGATTTTGTTTGAAAACAATGATTGAGCATCTGTTTTTGAAACTGACTCGTGTGTGTATCTAAGTTTACACGCATATACACACACACGTTTATAAACACTTGTCAAGAGTGCATAGCTATATTTACTAACTACTCTCAGGCCTTGGGACGAAATACTTTGACACACTCTAGAGATACAATGATCCATTAAATGTTGATTTGATGCATTTATAAATAAACCTATCATTTTTTTTATTTTTTTTATTTTATTTTTTTGACTGGTATTCCAGTGTGGCCAGAGTTTGTATTGACTTTTTTTTTCTCCGCGTTTTATTTTCACTGTGAAAAAAAAAAAAAATGAACTCTGTGAAAATTTCAGAGAGTTCATTTTCATATTTTTATTTTTATTTTCCCAACCACAAACTTTAGTCGCAAACAATCAAAATCTTTTTTTTTTTTTTTTTTTTTTTTTTTTTTCATAAATAAATTTATTTTTTTAATTCTTTGCTCAGTATCAGTTTCGGTAAAATATTTATTTCCCTTAATTTTTATTTAAAAGAAAAAAATGTAAAATAGAACAATGTTGTGATTTTTTTATTTTTTATTATTTTTTTTTATTATAAGAAGGGTCATATTTAATTTAAATTTAATTGATTAAGGTCCCATAACATTAAATATTCGATTGATTTCTTCTTTTTTTTTAATTTCTTTTAACTGCCATAAAATCACTCATAGTGAAACAGAAAAAAAACAAAACATTTAGAACCTTTCAACCATCAGTTGATTATTCCATCAACAGTTGATCACTAAGACTAAAAATAAGTTAATATTTTAATTTAGTAATATTTTTAAAAAGTAATATTTTAATGAAATAATATTTTAATTAATAAGAAACTAGTAAGGTAGTGTATTAAAAATGTTACTTTTCAAGACAGTCATAATTATTACTAATATTACTTCAAAATATTAGTTATTATAGATTATGACTAGTGAAAGCTGTAATTAAATTCTTGATTTTATTAAAATCTTATTCCAAAATAATAAATGAATATTTCTTTTCTTCAGGTTTTTTCCTACTTACAAGCTACATTCATGACTTCCTTAGAACATGAAAAAACAGCATTTAGTGAGGAAAATATTTATACTTTTCAAAAATTGATGTAAAAAGAAAAATGATTTTAGTTAAAATTGTAGTTGAATTTTTTTACTTCTTGTTTAAAAAATTTTAGTTTATTATTTTATAATTTTTTTGATACTGTTGGAATGTTTTTTTGTCTCATTAAAAGTTTACTTTATGAGGCATAGAAAAAATGAATTAAACACCAATATGTAATTAGTTGCCAAGTTCAAATTACAGGCTAGTCTTTAACTTTCATTTTCGCATATGAATCCTTTTTTTCTCCCTGACACCATCTATGAGTTAAATAACAGGGTAGACTATGCTATCTAGTCTTGAGTGGAAACTAGTCCAAAAGAAGGAAAAGACAACACAGAACTATTGTGTTTCTCAAGGATGTATGCCATACATTATATGGCAATTCACAGATAATTAAGAAACAAAATCTGTGAAGAATTTGCATCCTGAAGGTATATGGCGTTAAAAAAAAAATTGTATTTACCAAGCTAGCATAAGTCTACAGTAGGACACCCACATATGAGGATCAGAGTTGCACTAATTCACAAGATCTTGACAAGCTACACTATTTATATTGCTCGGACTATCACCCTCATCTTTGTTGCCATATTTATCACAACATTTCAGCGGTTGTATGCTCCAACTTTTTTCAGGTAGTTGGAATGTTGAACTGAACCCGTTATTTTGCTCGCTGGGGTAGACTGTTTTAATTCCATGTGCCATGTCTAATGGATGTCAGTTATCAGTTATCTCCTGTTAATCCCCCTCCAAGTTCTCCACCACCTTAACCAGGTATTGAACTCACACTCTTTGGGTCCTGTCACTGGATCTAACTAACACCTTTATCCACTGTACCATGTGTCCTCAAGGCAGTGGAAAACTTGGAGAGGGGAATTAACAGGAGATAACTGATAACTGACATCCATTAGACATGGCATGTGGAACTAGAACAGTCTACCCCAGTGAGTGAAATAAAGGGTTCAGTTTAACATTCCAACCACCTGAAGTAGGCTGGAGTGTACAACAGCTAAAACGTGATAAATATGGCAACAAAGATGAGGATGATAGTCTGAGCAATGTAAATAGTGTACATAATACCTCATCTCAGAAATATAGACAGATACTTGACAAGTTAATCGCTTTAAGCACCGATTGTTCATAAACTTAGCTTAGTTTGATACATATCCACACAAAGATGAACTTGTTCACAATTGCTCCATGAACAGCGCCCATGTAATTAGTTACTTAACATAGTTTGGCACAATAATCTCTAACTGAAACCCCAATGAGGACTGAACTTGCCACACTGGCTTGTGCAACAAGTTGATAACAATTGTTTTATGGCAAGTGTCCAAAACAGTGATTCCCCTCCCTCCATCTACCATTTTAAGAAAAGTATTTATGTTTTGTCTATGTTTCTGAGATGAGGTATTATGTACACTATTTACATTGTTTGGACTGTTGACCTCATCTTGTCATATTCTTGACATTTTGTGGAACTAGATCAATCTACTCCAGTCAATGAATTCATGGTGATTCAGTTCAAAATTCCAATCACCCGAAGAAGGCTGGAGCATGCAATGGCCAAAACATTGTAAATATGGCAATAAAGAGGAGGACAACAGTCCAAACAATGTAAATATTATTTATTTCAATTTGCTAGTCACATAATGATGATCAGTGTGAAAAGTGGAATTGGCAAGCTGAGTTTAATTCTGACCTAGTCTGTTACATTCATTTTCACACTAATGCTCTTGGGAAAGACATTACTCCATTCCTGCTGCCACCAATGGTAGTCTATACTGGACTCTTTAGACTTGGATGGTAGCCTGTCTTGGAGAAAGCAATGGAAAACCACTCTTTTCAAAGAGGTAATTTACATATAATAAAGAAAAGGAATCTGCCGAGAGCCATGTTCACTTACATGCTGAATAGATATGACATTAAAAAAAAAACCCTAGCCAAATCCTTGTCTTACAAGCATTTCTCTTAATAGGAATAATTTTAAAATAATTCAGCAGACAATATTTTATTTATAATAACTGTATTTTTGGCAATTACTTTATCTGTTGTTCTAAATGAAAAATAGAGCTTTTATTGTGGTTGCCATAACAACTCTTGTGTTTTGGCTAAGATCAAAGTGTAGTATCTGCTCTTATCAGCTTAATCTGATCCTCTCTCACCACATCTATCTTTCCTTCTTTCTTTCCTTTTCTCACTGTGTTCCCCTTTTTCTATGTGATCAAAACAATAATCCATTATTTATGAGTTATTGGTAGGGAGTAATGGTTGTGCGAAATGAAGGTACGGACAAGGGCAGTTATTATATGATGATTTACTGTTAATTAACATTGAAATAAGATTTTTTTTTTTATTAAAAAGAAGCAATTTTCAAGTTCAAATTGGTAATAATTTAAAAATCCATGTATTTATTATTCATTGCTGTTTCTCTGTCAGCTAGTCATTAAGTCAACTTTGAATTTAGGATGGCCTCTCTGACATTTGACATCTGTTTGTTTGCCCTATCTGCCTTTTTGATACAGTTTCATTGCTTTGAATTCAAGTCTGCGACAAAGCTTTAATATACAAACAATTACTTAAATGTTAAAATTTTTACACCTATTTGATTTCTAGGCGACAATCCTATATTGTCATTTATTGTATGTGATGAATTAACTGAGGAGTAAGTGAATTGGTGAAAAATTTCACAAAAAAACATGACATTAAAATTACTGTCCCGTTTGTCGGCAAGTGATTAATTCAAAATGTATGTGCTTAATATAATTTTGTTTTTTTGTTTTTAATTTATCAATATTTCTCTACTTGCTTAACATTTTTTTTTTTTTTTTTAAATGATACCCTCAGAAATTTGTTATCTAATAAATCTATACAAAAAGGCGTAAAAGCAGGAAGCTATGGAGAACCATGACTGTCTGTCCCAAATGGACACGGCAGTGTCACTAGGCTGAAGATAACAAATTTTGTTAAATTCAGCTGACAAGAACTATTTAAATTTTATTTTTTTGCATTTTTCTAATTTTCAAAAATACAATAAAAATTTAAACAGACTTTGTTTATATCAAACAAATAAGCTTTATGTAATTTTTAATCCCAAAATAGGAAAACTGCAATAAGTAATTATATATACAGAGTTTGTCATTTTAATTTAACAAAATCTATTCAAATGAATTATTGAAGCCTAAATATAATATACCTTATATATGAATGATATGATAACCAGAAGAAAGTTTTTTAGGTATAGTTTTAGTAGGGAAAGATAAGTTAGCCTTTTGAATAAGAAAATCATAGAAAAAAATAAATTTAAAATTAGTAATATTTTGATTTACAGTGTAACCCGGATATAAGAGAGTTGTCAGGGCCGGAGAAGAAGTCTCTTATATCCGGGTTTGTTCTATTTTGTTTACATTAACACAGGCTCTAATTTGGGACCAGAAAAAATCTCTCTTATATCCGGGTTACACTGTATATATTTGAATAAAATCAGTCATATCTTCTGTGACATAATGAGTTTATTACATTATTGATTAGCTACTATAAATTAATTATAGCTTTTATTAATTTATATTATTGCATTAAAGCTATTCTATTTAAAATATCATGCTTTATATTAAAAATTATTTTCTTTGAGATATTTCTTATACTGACAAAGCATACCTTATGACTTTCATTACTTTTTTTTTCTTACAACCAGTTCCATTGCCAAAAAGAAAGACTGTTTTTTAAGCTTGTTAATTTGTACTCTCACTATTTAAAAGATTTTATAAAAGCAATAAAAAATGTCTATCAAACAAAGGCTTCAGTGAAAGATCACATGTTTCAATGCAATCTATAATCTATATTTACTTGATTAGTTGGAATCATGATTTCTGACTGAGAAATTTGTATAAGAATAAGCAGGAGAGAATTATAAAATGTGAGGGATAAGATATATTCAAAAGGGTAAGAGAAGAGGCATAAAATAATGGATGAACAAGAAAGAAAATACATGTAAAGAGTGAAAGAAAAACTAACATATGAGATAATAATCATAGTTGTCAACATCTGTGGAATTTTCACAGGTTCATTTAAGGCAATAACACAATTACATCTCCATATTGTTAATAAAATATTGATTATCTACAAATGTGACATTTGAAGTTAAATTCATCCAACTGAAAATATATTTTTAATTTCTGTATTCTTTCTTTGTGAATTCTAATGAATCGTCATTTTTTTGTAGATGATTGGTTCTTGGACTCCTTATAGGTACAAAAATCAACAAATACTCAAATCCTTTTTTTAGAAAGCATTGTAATATTTGCACAGAACCTACAAATATCATTTGTCAACCATAAGCAATTTCTGTATTACTTATACCAAATACAATGTAGGTAGTTGTTCTCCTGCAGACATTACTAAAATATGTTTTTATAAATTGATCCTTGGGTGAGGGTGTGGAACAAATTTTATCTTAAATCTTCATGCCATTAATCGGAAGAAAATTCTGATATAAAAATGATGAATTTCTTGAAATGGTTTACTGGGCTTGAACACTGTGGAAAGTAATGTGTAAATATTTTAGCTACGGTGCAGGCTCAAGTCATTTGCAGAGATGAGCTTAGTCTAGTTAAAAGCCATAGTATCCAGGATAAAACTTGCTACACTAACAAGCTGTTTTTGTTGTATCCCCTCCAATATGTGTTTGTTAACTACTGTGGTAGGGGAAAATTTGTGAATGCTGTGAGTTCAAGCCCTACTAGGTGCCTCACTTAAATGTTATAGTGTAAAACATTTCCCTGTAAACACTATATGATATATATGTGTGTGTGTGTGTGTGTGTATGTAAAAATGGACATTGGGGTCAACAACCAGTGGTGACAGTCTGTTTGATGCTTAAATGTAATCATCATGGCCTGACAATTGTACTTAAGCATGAAACATAGACTTAAGCCTGCACCGTGGATAAAATATTAACATATTACTTATCACTACTGGTGTTGACCTCAATGTCCACTTATATTTACTTATGTTCTGTCTCTGATAAAGATCACTTTAACTCATAAATAAAGCATACATTGAAACAATATTTTTATTGTATATGTGTGTGTGTGTATATATATATATATATATATATATACACACACACACACACACACACACACACATACACACATATATATATATATATATATATATATATATATATATATAAAAAAAATTTACTTGACCAAATGTTATTTTTAAATTGATATGCATATATAAAAATAAACATTTAATCAAGTAAATTAAAAAATGTCTGATTTAATCCATTTCCTAATGTGCGTGTGTGTGTGTATTTACCTTTGTTCCTCACTGTTTGGTACATACAACTCTGAGTTTCATGCATGTAGTCATCGTCATGCATAACTTGAAAACTGACTGTTGTAAAATTAATATTATTAGCATAAATTTTACATCAAGCACTATTTCATTGCCAGCAGTGCTCAGCATGCACTTATATATATATATATATATATATATATATATATATATATATATATATATATATATATATATATATATATAGTTAAATTTCCCAGAAATAATTCTGAAAATAAAAACAAATTGGTTTAAAAATGACAATTGGGAAAAAATTTTTAGTTCTTGCTGACTCGTTTTGTCTTCCGATTTTATCAAGGCAAGCAATGAAATACCTAATGGATACAAACAAATTTTTTAACACACACACATATATATATATATATATATATATATATATATATATATAAGCATCCCCTCTCCTTTGTGTGCATGTATAATTGCATCAATGTTAATATCCCTTAGTGGACAAAATGCATCAGATGAAAATTTTTCACTTTATTATATATACTCCCTAAAATTGTTCTTGATATATAAAAATTTATATATCGTTTTCCTGTGCCTCTACTTATAATGATAACTTTTTTTAATATTAACAGTCTTATGTTTTTTTCCTTTACTTATCTAAATCTTTTTCATTCTACCTTTTTAAACATTAATTTCCTTACCTTTTGTTATACTAGTTAAACAGGATATGACTTTCAAAATGATAACCTTACAGTGATGTCAGCAGGAAGCAGTTGGACAAGTGATGCAGACACAGAATATCTATCATTATGTCACACTGTTTATTGCATTCGTCCATCTGATATCTCAATCTCAATTGCCTGTTGTTTGCCAATTTAGAGTAGTTGATGATTGCATGACTTGTCAGTTCCTTCAGGTTTCTGATCCTGTGCAACCAGTTCTCATCTTTCAATGAGGTATGCTAAAATTTAATTGTAACATAGGATATGTTTCAGCCAATACTTACTCCATGTATTAAGTGGGCTAAATTCAAAAGTACAACTGTTGATAAAGGCTGAAAGAACAAAGTAATTTCAAGTCTAACTTTATAGAATTAATACAAGTATAAAGTTAGTCACTTCAGCATCTTAACTCTGGAGATTTGTAGACAGACCTTCCAGGAGAATTATTTCACCCCAAGCAAGGCAATAATACCACAATATACCAATAATATTCACAGAGTGAAAAGCTGGCAGTTGGCGTTGTATATTGAAGCTTACAGTACCTGGTATTCCCAAGTGGTCACCCATCTAGGTATTGGCCAGGATCAATGTTGCTTAACTTTGGTGATTAGGATCTGTGTTTCAAAATGATTCTGGAGAGAGTATAATTGTAATATGTATAAATGAACACTAAATCCTTCTTCAACAACTGGCAATGCTGATACAGTTTTGAATCATTCAGTTAGCTTACAATTCTTATTGATTATTGAACAATAGTGCTTAGCTTGACCTTTCCTTTTCCAGTATATCTTTACAGGTATTTGTGCAGGCTGGCGCCCCCTATCTTAAAATTATTACACTTGGTAATGGAGCAAAGTTAATGTTTTGTTGCGTTATAATGACACCAATCAATAGAAATTAAACTGACAGGAAGAGCCAAGATGCAGTCATAGAAACTGACAGACCTTCGCTTACAGGGTTTTCTTTTTTGCAGCTTGCTCCATACACATATTGCAATTGTAGATATAAATGTTTAAAATACATCTAAAAAGTTATGTAAGCAAAAATATAAACAAATACTTAAAAATGCTGTGATTTTGGCCCAGACAAAGTTCAAAGTGTTTAAATCCTCTTACTGTTGTTTAAATTAAAACACCCCTTCATAAGGCCCCCTAAAGAGGCGTTAACACCCTCGTTGAGAATCAGTGCTGTCATATAGTTAGCTCCCAACTTTGCCTCAGTAGTGTAAGTACAAATGTTGAACTGACCTTTAAGCAGAAAAAAAATTTTATTTGTTATTCTTCATTTCACATTATTACTTGTTTGGCACAAGAACTTAAAATTGTTCCCTAATAAAATTGAGTGTATTGACAACAAGTATGCTTGGAAAATAGCAGGTAATATTTTGATGTTTCTAAGGTTTAAAAAAGATTTGGTCACACAGTAATTTACATTACAAGGACTAGTAACTAGTTTCATCTGGGAAATTTTGCGCTCGTGTAAGATTTCCTGATAAAAAAAAAAAATTCTTATTAGTACTGAACTGGTTAAATTGGTTTCCTGAAAGAAATTCCCACATGACTTGAGCCCTACAGAGGATTCTCCTCCCCTCCTATCCCAAAACCACATATAAATACTAATAGTAATACTGAAACTTTTTTTTCTTTTCGCTTCTCCTTATGTTTTGCTGTGAATTAAGAATTGAATGCGGCTATGAAACTCAGCCACATTCAATTTTTGATATCACAGATCTACTTATTATATTTTCTTTTTCATTTAATTATTTATTGACAGAAAAATGCTCCTTTATGAAGATATTGACTGTGTAAGTGTATACTATAAATTATTGTATCACGAAAGAGAGTATTATTATTAGTGATATAGGACAACATCATAAATTTGTCACCAGGTCATCATCATCAGGGAGTGAAATAGTGTGTGTACTGAAAGAACACTCCTTTTTAGCAAGGCTTTGAGGGGAGAGGCTTTTGGTTTTTAAGTGGTTTTTACTAAAGGACCAGATACACAAAGAAAGAAGAAGCAGCCGAGAAAGATAATGATACCGAGTCATAAAGGAATAGTACAAATTTTTAGTAGTACTAATTTTTAAATAAATTGTCAGTAGTAATTTGATTTTTTGATAAATCATTTTTTGTTTGAAGAGACTTTGAAGTTTAAAAAGTAAAGTCTCCTCTAATATGAAATTTATTTTATTAATTTTTTTTTTTTTTTAAGTAGAGTTGTACATTAGACAATATCCTGTGACCAGAAATATTTTTTAAAATTTTACCATTTCTTTCTATAAATACTCCAGATCACGGAAAAAAAATGTTAAAGTTAGGTCCAATTTGCTATGTACTAGGTAAAAATTGATCAAATTGAAATACATGTTCATAAGACCGTAAGACGTCACTTTTTAGTTTTTATGTTTTCTTATGTAAAAAAAAAAAAAAAATTGGAATTCGTAATTTGGAGTTCTTTCTATCGATTACGCACCCCAGATTATGAATTTAAAAAACAAATATATATCACGGCATGAGTTTAATTTGTGTAGGAGGAATCAATTCTCTTAGTACATAGCAAACTAAACAACTGAATCTCCTGTGGATTTTAATTAACTTACAGATTTTTTTTTATGGATATTTTTGTGAGCCGGAGTGTTTAAGTCTTAATGAAAATATAGATGATAATTTCTGGTTGCAGTATCTGTCGTACAACTCTTATGTTAATTTTAAAAATTGATCTCATGAAAAAGCATTTTTTTAAATAAAAAATATTTTATTCAGGATTCAAATAAAATGAGAAGTCATGTTCGAATAATTGACATTTATTTATTTATTTTTTCCTTAATTTTAATTGATAGACAATATTATTGGCTATATAGGTCATCATATCTCACAGGACATTCATTTTCTTCCGTGTTTCTGTTTATTTTTCTTAAGTCAACGAATATTTTTTTTTGTAATCAAGAGAGGTCCAATCAATGGTAAATGTCATTCATTTTTTAAATTTGCAAATATTAATCCACAAATTTCAACCTTTTCTTTTAAAGTAAAAAAACTTTTAGTAAAAAAAAAAAAAAAGTTTTCTCGGATGTACTGTTTTTTTGCGAAACCAATGTTGATTGAGGAGGAGAAAGCACGTGTAACTGTAGATTATCACTAAAATTGAAATGAGATTTGGTAAAAAATAGTTATCAAATGTAGCTTGGTCTGGCATAAGGCTATAAATGTGGTGTACTCTGAGGTTCGAACTCAGTAGTCAAGCTTGCTAATAAAAATAAACATTTTTACACGAGTGACAAGTACGTTGCGCTGAGTTCTGGTACGATAAAATTGGAATGTTGAAAAAAATCGCAAAAATAAGTGAAAAAAAAAATCCTTCCTTAAAGGGGAAAACAATAAGAAAAAAGTGGAACTTAATAAATTGCCGCCATATTTACATCTGTACAGATAAAACAATATTTTACTTTCATACAAGCTAGAATTTCTCGTCATTTTCTTCAACAACTGGTTTGTAATAAAAACCCACCTTCCTCTCTCTATTTTTTATTATCCAAAGCTTCCTCGCCATGTGTCTTGTTTCGTACTCTGAGGGTCAGCTGGGAGGGGAGAACATCTAATATTTCTTTACGACGCCCCAATTTTAAATATTTGTCGTAGTAGTCAGTTATTTTTTTTTTTTCTGTTATAAAAAAATTCGTTTTTGCTATTTTTCTCCCTTTCTGGCTATTTTTTCTGAAAAAAGAAGAGAATTTAATGAAACTAGTCACTTTCCAACAACCCCCCACCCAACCTGCATCGCCCTTGTCTCATTTCACTTGCTTCTCCGTATCAACTGTGTAACTCCAGAGAGAACTTTAGCCATCTCAAAATCTACACAGGCCTTCAGCAGAGTATTTCAGACAGTGTTATTGAAGCCAAGATTAAAAAAAAAAAAAAAAAAATCCCAAACTAAAACTGATTTTAGTGCTGCCGTTATGACAATTATTATCCATCATTTTATTGTGATATAAGGCAAAGAAAGAAAATATTAAGGAAAAATGTGACCAGACATTTCATCTGGTGTCACTGCTACTACTACTATTTGGATTTACGTTTTTTGGAAACACGTTGTCGTCACTATGATTCTGGAAACTATAAAAATAAATGTTGAACTATCATGCAAGGATTTCAGATTGTGATGCACCCTTGTACAGGTTTGTGATTTCTTAATTTTTTTAAAATGAGATATATAACTTTTTTCCTTAAACTTTTTAAGGGTACTGTACTAAAAAAAATTCTGACATCAATAACTTTAAGTGGATAACGGTTTTTCTTTTGTCCAAAAGTTCTCAGATCTCATCTTTTTTAATTTCTGTTTTTGTTACTAACTAGTATTTGAAAACCAATTTTAAGACAGTTTGGTTAACTTAAGTATTAAAAATTTGTTACATATTTTTTAAAACTTGTCTCTCTTCTTTCTTAACATGTGACAATTTTAACTTTTAAAGTTTAAAGTTTATTTTGGTATTTTTTTGTTTTATTCTGAAAATCATTTATTCGATATTTGGATGTTCTCTTTTTAGCTTAAAAATCAATAGTAAAGAAGAGTAAAGAAAGACTGGTTAAGAATGGAATGTTCATTACTTACAAATTGTGATTTATCCAGAATAAATTTATATAAACTTACTCACATAGGAAATAATCGTCAAAGAATGCTGAAGCTCATTTTTATTATTTTTTTATAATTTATTTTTACATGAAAAATTTTTATTCCCTGAAAATTTAGTTAAAAATCAGGGAATACAAAGTTCCTAAAAGAAAAACAAAAAAAAACAAAAAAAAACAAAAAAAAAAACAAAAAAACCATCTGTGAAATTATAAATATCTTAGAGTCACTTTTAAATTGTACTTTAATGGCCTCATAACAATAACATTGTTTCTTGAGCTTGTAAATTAAATATTTTTGAAATGTCATCTCCATGACTGCTTTACTTATTATTACATAGCTTAGTAGTCTGGGACAAGGTCAGATGGGAGGGAATGCAGGGTTGGAATATTTTGGTGCCCTAAACTCACAAATGGGGAAAGACTGCTGCCTTGAAAAATCATGTACTTTTACATGGACTTGAACCCTTACCATTGGCACAAATAAAGTATATACATTGACAACTAAATAACTACTTGACCTATCAGAACAAGCTACTAACTAGAGCTAAATCTGCCCCTCCGCACTCCATGTTTTGAATTAAAACAACTCTAGGGAATATCATTAATTTTGCGTTTGTCTAAAACGCATTTAACAAAGCAATTAGCTGTGCATGGAGTAGAAAACTAAAAAATAAAGTGTTATGATTAGTATTTTTAGTTATAATTTTGGTACATTTTTGTAGACAACTTTTTAACCATGACATCAAGAACTTTCAAATTCTTTAACTGATGAGAACTACTGAAAAGATAAGTTCTTGCAGCTTGTATAGCTTACAAGACCTATTTAAGATTTTATAAAGAAACAAGTTTTTCATGAGGTTGATTAAAAGTCACAGCAAATGACATGCTTGCTACTAGGTCTGAGTACTTAAATTATCAGCAAGATACACATCCCATTTACCCGCTTCTGTTTGAGATAAGTTTTTCAAGAAATCATTTCTATTGACGTATGTAAAACTATATTTAAATACATTATTTTTCTACATTCACTGCACACACTTTTAGCAACATATTTTTAACAAATTCTTAAAAAAAAACAACTGTTTTACTATGACAATTAAAAATGTGTGTATCGTTCATAATAAATTTGACTTGTTACAAGCAATATTGTACTTTTTCTTTGAATATATTCAAATATTTGTATTTTAAATAATCTGTACATTGCTGCCAAAGAGAATTTTAAATGCTTGATTTGTATTTGATAGTTTATCTTATGCAATTCACTTCTTCAAAAAAACCCTTTGATTTGGAAAATATTACATATATAAACTCATAAATGTTAAATTAATTTTCTTGTGTCTATATATATATATATATATATATATATATATGATAAAGAACAAATAAATGTTTATCAATCTTACATGTTTCATCAGAGAATGAGATAAGGAGAAAAAAGAAAGAAATTCTGGTATTTTACTTTTGTGTCATTTGATTTCCATTTGTTAATAATGTTTCTTTTTCTCCAGATCTCATTTTCTGATGAAGCTTTAATAAAAGTGAAACATGTTAGATTTTTAAATGTTTTCTATTTGTTCTGTATCTTATCATTCTGCTGGATTCTGTTCCATATTTGATAATCTCAGTAAGTTGTGGTTTTTCAGAGTTTTAAATCATCTTTATTCCTGAAAACCTTTAATTTAATATTTTTCTTTGTATTTGTTCTTTTAAGTAAGGAAATTAAGCTTAAGTATTTGTCCCTACTGTAACCTTTCAGCAATCTTTCCTGTCCTATATTTTTGTTGGCATTGGGGGAAATGTTAGTTGTTAATTACCACAGATTTTTAGCTAATTGATCATGGTCAATTAACAGTAGAAATGATATCAATCAGAGAACACAGCAAAAATATATGCAATTATTAAAAAAAGGAGCAACTGACATATTTGTTTAAATATGCAAAATGAATTTGTTTTCTTAAATCATAAAAAAGCATATTTACTTTAATATTAAGATTAAGTACATTGAATATATATAAGTAGTAATAATCTTATAAGTATAAGAAATTATACTTGTCTGGAAAACCTTCGGTGTTTTGATTTGCAAATAATCAAACCGATACCAAAGGGAAAAAAGGTATAAAAAAAAGAAAGAACAAAGAACATGTATGTCAGCTGAAAATAATCGTCTAGCATGCAAGTCCAAAGCCCAAAGAAAAAACCCTGATATGAGTAAGCAAAATAACTAAATGAAGTGCTCGATATGTTAAGTAGAGCAGACCTAGTTAAACCTAGAGAGCCAGACAAACCTACCAAGGTTTCACCTAAGCGGATCATAAGGGAAGGCTTTCCCTGGGGATCTGCTTAGGTGAAACCTTGGTAGGTTTGTCTGGCTCTCTAGGTTTAACTATGGTAGCTCCAACTGCCCTTTGTGGGGGTGCAGGTTGGATTCCTGCCAGAGAGTGCAAATTTTTCTTTGATAAGATTTCTTGAACATTCACCCCTGGTAGATGAAAATAAGTATACTGTTTAATAGAGTGACTACTCAAATATGAGTATCTAAAAAACAACGCTTAAAGTGATAAAAATTTGGCAGATTAATTTAAAAAAAAAAAAAAATACCTCTTCTAAAAATCTCTTTGTTTATGCTGGGATATGGAACTGGGCAGATATGAAAAAACTTTAAGAGATTTATGATGGCAGAAATTTCACTTGAAAACAAAAATTTGGCCTCACCTGAGTTTGTCAGTGTTTTATCAGTTATCATCAGCAGTAATATGCAAATAGATTAACTCACTTTTTCATTCTCTATTTCTGTTAGGACCTCATAATTTTTAAAGTTTCTAGACGTATTATCATGGTTCCATATACAATTCACACTTGTCATCTTTATTGTTGTTCACATGTTTTGTTTGATATATTCTTTGACAATTCTTATGTTTTCTGAGGTTTTGAAATGAAATGTTTTCACAATTCCTTATATTATTCAGGTTGTTATCTTCACCTGTTTTATTATTAGCACATCATTTCAGGTGATACATTATTTGACTTTCTTCAGGTATGCTGTATCCAGTCTTGAGAATTTAGCTATTGCTTTTCAGATTCTCTTATATTTTTCAGCATAATGAGTCAAGCAAAGTACAAGTTCTAATCTCTTCTTCCTCCCTCTCCCTTTTTTATGACATTAGGCCTTAACACACAGTCTTGTGATTCTGTTGAACTGTTATGATTCTATTTAAAAGATAAAACCATTCTAAACATGGGGTACAACATCTGACTAAATGGGAATTAAAAATGTAATCTTAGTACCAACAGAGATGAAAGCAATGATCCAAATTATATATACAATAACTGGGTGGTTCAACCTTGTTACATGCATATAATTAGTAAATGTGTGAATTTATTCAAGTGAAGTGAAAAAAGGCAATGATAAAATCCTTGGTTTGTCTTGAGGATAAAAAAATCAAATATACCCCCCCCCTAAAAAAAAACATTGATTTTTCTCTGAATTTCAGGGATGATGAGTTATTTGCATTATTTTTAGACCATATTCCTCTTCTTTGTTGTTATTACAATGTTTCAGTTGTTATATCCTCTGGCCTTCTTCAGATGTTTGTTGATCCAGATGACCTAAAAATTTCAAACTAAACCCTTTTAATAAACTAAGTAGGGTAAAGGGTAGATTGTTCTCCTTCCAAAGCCTGGGGGTATCTAACTGAACAAGACAAGATATCCCTGGACATGGGCAATAGAACGAGAACACTATCCTTGCTGATTGAATAAAGAGTTTAGTGCAAAATACCCTAAAGGTTATCTGTATGAAACAACTAAAAGTGTGCAGGCTCAATGCATGAAATGTGATAACAACAACAACAGTCAGATTGTAAATACATGGATAAATATTACATGAATATTTCACTATTTGTTTTTGGTTGTTCATTATGCATTTTGTATGGTATCAAATCGCTTTTAAAATTAAGTAATGAACTGTTACATCTTTTTTGCATTAAATATTAAAAGTATTAAGTGTTTTATATAACTTTCTGTAAGCTGCCTAAACTAGTTGAAATCAGTTGTTTTTGATTACTTTTTAAATGTTTTTGGAGTCTGTCTATATTTCTGAGATGAGGTATTATGTACAGTATTTACATTATGCGGACCATTGTCCTCATCTTTGTCGCCATATTTGTCACAACGTTTCGGCCATTGTATGCTCCGGCCTTCTTCAGGTAGTTGGAATTTAATGTAAATACTGTTAAATGTTTTTGTAACTTTGCAAACACCAACGTCTTTTTTTTTTTTTTTTTTTTTTTTTTTTTGACAAGAATCCAGTTTACAGTTCAACTTGTGTTTGCAAGAACTGTAAACAAATCACAAGGCCAGATGCTTCAAAAAGTTGGGATTTAGCTCCAGAAAAAAATATTTATGCATAGCCAATTGTATGTTGCATGCTCAAGAATAAGAAATCTTAAGAATTTATTCTTCACTGTTAAAAAGGAAAAGTAGGAAGAAATTTTTTTCTTAAAATATTGTTTACCATAAATTCCTATAAAATTAAAGGAATTATTAAACTGAAGTATGGTTTTTGTCAAAGTATTTTTCCAAACAAATCAACTTTATTCAAATTTCATTGATTGGTTTGTGAAACAAAATGTAGAGTTTGTAAATCTTGACAAAAATGTTTGTGATAACTTCAATAATACTATATACTGTGAGGATTTCAACACACATCAGCATGTTGCAAAACAATTCTTGTAAAGAAAAAAATTCTCTAAACGTGAAGATTTTTTTTCCATTGTTGCAAAAAAATAAAACTTAATAAAAAAAGAGGTGAAGAGAAGTAAAATTGGTCCTGTGTGACCAGATTTAATCCATTTTGCTGATATTCTTAAGATATTGGTTTATTATTGATATTATTTACATGTGGGCTATTGTCTTCATCTTTGTTCATAATGTGTTGACTTTATCAAGTGTATATTGACAGGAAATTTCAAACTGAACATCTTATTTAAACAATAGTAGACTGTTCTCATTCTACTGCCCATGTCTAAGAATATCTTGTCTAGTTTCTTATTTTTAGTTATTACTCACCCTCTTTCCACTGTACACACTGCCCAGCCCAGGGATTGAAATCACAATTACTATATCACCAAATTTCTGAACCAACACTTTAATCTGTTAGAAATTAAAATTAAATTTCCGAACCAACACTTTTGTCTGCTAGAAAAATTATGTGGAGAATTTGGTGCCTTACTCTGTGTGTAAATTGTGTAAATAATGATAAAATGATAACTCCTCATCCTAGAAATTCAGATGGGGGAATATTGGGTTATATTTTTTGTAAACATTTTTGACATATCAAATACTGAATTAGATTGTTTTATCTAGATTCAATATTCTGATTTCAAACTTTTGCCATAAATGAAAACTGACTAATAAAACTTACAATTTGTAAACTTAGAATTGCAATAAAAAAATAAAAATTTAATCATAAAAGATTTTTATTAGATTTGGCTAGTTTGTCTTTTATCATATTATTGTTGCTTTTTCTGTCAACCCTTGTGTTCTGTATTTTACAACTATTCAGTAAGTGTCATGTATTAGAAATAAAGAGTTTTTTGATCAAATTTGTACTTTTATCTGTATCAATGTGAGAGAGCCCATCTAACAAGGAGGATGCTTTACTAATTTGTTCACAGAGTACAAATCTAGTCATATAACTACATCTTTATAATCTGATTTTCTCCTTGCCATATTGTTAGTATCTGTCTATATTTCTGAGATGAGGTATCCTAACTATTTACACTATTGACATTGTTCATATTGTTAGCCTCATCTTTTGTCATCATATTCACAACATTTTGGCTGTTGTATGCTCTGAACAAGAACAATCTACCCCAGTGGATGAAATAAAGGGTTCAGTTCAAAATTCCAATCACCTGAAGAAGGCCAGAGCGTACAACGGGTAGAATATTGTAAATATGATAACAAAATTGAGGACAACAGTCTGAACAATTAAATAGTGTAAATGTTTGTTATTAATAACAATCTTTTAAGTTGTCTGAATTTTTTTAGATAAAGCAGTATTTATTATTAATTTTTGACATATTTCTTACATTTTATTATTGCTCTTTCTATTGTAATGCTTTACTTGGTTTAAATTCTGAGGAAAAAATATTCAAATTTAATGATGAAAATACTTCATCTAAGAATTTTCACAATTAATAATTCACTTGAGTTCAAAGTCTTCAAGTGCTTTTTGCTTAATATCAAGCAAGCCTAGTTTTCTGTGTCATGTTGAATATGAATTATTTGTGAGAAACTGGTACATAGGAGGCAAAACAATATATTAGGGTGGATTTGTTTGTCTTTTTCCCTAAGAACAACAGTTGAAATTTAAAACTTTGAGGGGAAAAAAAATAAAAAAGGAGGTTGAGATTTTATGGCATTTGTTGCTATTTTCATTTTATTCAGCACTTTTCTAAATCCATTTTTGTAACCAGGCATTTTTTGTTTTGATTAAATGAGACCAAGATATATGTACACATACATGTAAATATGTGCTTGCTGAAAAGTTCTTGGCCTGACTAAAAAGGCACAAAAATATTTTGATTTGCCATTTGATCTAATTTTGGGAAGTGGGTCAGTTTGAAAACTCTTCGATATTCCCTCATATATAAATCTGTATTATAATAGAAGAGATAATTCTCTGACCATTACACCTTGTCTGTGTATGATTTTGCATGTGTGTATGTAATGTTTTTTAAATTCTAACAATAATAAATAAATTTAATTATAAATCTAACCTCCTACAATTAATACTTATGATACCACCAAACCAAATTAAAAAATGAAATAGCCCAATGAAATTATATATATATATATATATATATATATATATAATCTCATTTAAGTATTAATATCAATTATTTATATAAAATAATGTAAAAAATGAAATACAACTTCCCTAACAAAATACAAGAATGCTCATAAATAAAAATTGGTGACTTGTCAAGAGTCGGAACAAACCCAAACAAAATCAGCTATAGTCAAAAAAAGAAAAAAAGACTAAATGAGCAAGTGTAAAGTGAAGTGGGGGGACCAAAATAATCACTGCTCCCTACATGTATGTACATCCGTGTAGATGGGCACACACAAGTGAATGCACATATACAAAGATGGCTGCATGTGCACACACACAAACACAGAGAAACAGAAGAAAACTTATACCGCCTCTCTCCGTATCCCACCTCCTGCCTTTCTCTCCATATCCCACCTCCTGCCTTTCTCTTTCTCTCCATATCCCACCTCCTGCCTTTCTCTTTCTCTCCGTATCCCACCTCCTGCCTTTCTCTTTCTCCGTATCCTACCTCCTGCCTCTCTCTCTCTCTCTCCGTATTCCACCTCCTGCCTCTCTCTCTCGCTCTCTCCGTATCCCACCTCCTGTCTCGCTCTCTCCGTATCCCACCTCCTGTCTCGCTCTCTCCGTATCCCACCTCCTGTCTCGCTCTCTCCGTATCCCACCTCCTGTCTCGCTCTCTCCGTATCCCACCTCCTGTCTCGCTCTCTCCGTATCCCACCTCCTGTCTCGCTCTCTCCGTATCCCACCTCCTGTCTCGCTCTCTCTCTCTCTCACTCTCTCCGTATCCCACTGCCGCCTCTCACTCTCTCCGTATCCCACCGCCCGCCTCTCACTCTCTCCGTATCCCACCGCCCGCCTCTCACTCTCTCTCTCCGTATCCCACCACCTACCTCTCACTCTCTCTCTCCGTATCCCACCACCTACCTCTCACTCTCTCTCTCCGTATCCCACCACCTACCTCTCACTCTCTCTCTCTCCGTATCCCACCACCTACCTCTCACTCTCTCTCTCTCCGTATCCCACCACCTACCTCTCACTCTCTCTCTCCGTATCCCACCACCTACCTCTCACTCTCTCTCTCCGTATCCCACCACCTACCTCTCTCTATCTACATATCCCATCTATCTCTTTCTGTACATATCCATTCAGTGACCTCTTTCTGTTCACATGTCTTGGTCATTATTTAAAAATGAACAAATAAAATTCATTCTTTTAATCTTTGTATACTGGAAGATGTTTCTTTTTGTTTTACTTTTTTAATCTTTGACCTGATGGTCACTCATACTTGATAGGTTATTTTCCATTTGTACTATATTAATAGCATTTGGATGTATGAGTTAATGTAACAGGTAACAACATAGAAAATGGAATTCCAGCTTGAACTGCTTGTATTCTCTTGGTGCTATAATTTTTTAGAAGTGCGTGAATTGGGTACTTGTTGCAAGCTGTTACATCACCAGATATTTTAACTAAATATATCATCATTGGCATGCCTTGATTGTTATTGAAGTGAGCTTTTTGAAAGCTACTCTCCCATATTTATTTTAATGCCCAAGCAGCAGTAACAGTAAAAAGCTGTTTCACCCATTGTCAGCACAAACTGAAACAAGTCATATTTATTGCATTATTAACTACCTTGTTTGTTTTGGGCTATCCTTAAGACAAAGTGTATACAATACTTCGTCATCCAAAATTAAAAAGGTTCTATTTACGCTTTTTTTTTTTTTTTTTTAGTTTTGAGATATTTGACTCCAACATTTGGTTAACTATAATTTTGTCATAAACTGACGGAAATATTATATATAATTTTCCCTGGATTAATTGAAGATTTTTGTACAAAACTTAAGTCATCATATAGGCCATTGCAGATAGAACTTTTTTAATTTTAGTTACGACACATCCTCTTTTGAAAAGTTATTGGATTATTAGGTGGCTGCTTCAAGTTTTTAAGATGCTGCCTTTAATACAATAATCCATTTAATAACTTTTGTTGCATTGAGTTAATGTCCGCTTGTCCATTTATTTGCTGATTCTATAAATTCTGTTTTTGATTGATAAGTATCCTAAAAATGTTAACAAGTAACCTTACAGACACAAAGGTTATACTCAGTATTTATACCAGTCTTATATAAATCAGCCAGGGTCTAATGCTTTATAGGTGAGCTAAAAACAATTTATGATGGAATATGTTTTGATCTTGTCATTATTTGGGGAATGGAGTTAGGCTTTGATTTTGTTTAACCATATTGGAAGAAACTATAGCAGTAAATTATATAGGATGAAACTATGCCTAACTTTATTTGATCTGACATAGTTCTTAGTAACCTCAATCAATGTTGACTATAAGGTTTCAATTTCTTGTTGCTTCTGCCTGGGCAGGTAATGAAGTTATGGGTGGGTGGTTTGCCTGAGCATTCACTTACACTCTTCTCGATCAACCATCATTACATATTAGTGATAAGACAGTTTGTCACAACATCTGGCACTAGGATAGAGTGCAGGGAGAAACTGATTTATGCCTTTCCCTAGTTAACATAAGTAGATTTAGATGAAATTCTAACTTGGTTTGCCTTATGGTTTTTGTGCTGATTTGGCAAACTAAGTTTGAATTTTGAGTGTGGTTGCTTATATTTGATGGGGTGCTGAAACGTTCTTGACTCTGGCTTAAAAAAATAACCTAGAGCAGGGATTTCAAACATGCAGTTTGTAGGGAATCATTTTTGTAACAAGTATTTTTCTTACTTCTTTAATAACGAATCCTAACCCTCTATGAATGTGATGTGAACTAATTTTAATGCAAGAAACTGTGCTTCTACCAGATGCTCCCCTCACTGGTCATGCTCTGGCTACAGGCCTGCTTCTGGCATCTTGCACCTCTCCCTTAACATGTAATGGCTTTTGTGTCCTTGACTTTGTGAATTCTGACCTAGATCCATGGAACATCCATGCTATTCTGCTTTTTCTCTTGGCAATTTAAGGCATTGTTTGTCAAGTTTCTTTAACTCTTCCTTCCCCAAATTCTGATGATTTTTTTTTATCATTTCATCCCAAGCAAGGCAATAAAGCCACTAATCTGCAAAGGGTTACTGAGTGTTAGAGATTGAAAAAAAAAAAAAAACACTATTAAGGAGAGAGAAGATTAAAAGAACAAGAATTAAAAAGACAGTAGATAATGATTGACATTGCACTTAAATTTTTGAAGGTCAAAGTTGAGTGAGAAGCTAGAAGCCAGTTCCACAAACCAGAAGTGCAAGAAAAAATTTCAGAGCAAGTAATTAAGGTTTAAGGAATCACTCTCTTGGAGGTTAGCACCAGCCATGCTAATGGAAAATAAAAAGTGTTCTCTCAGATTATTTAAAAAAGAGCAGTTTTGTTTTGGAGGCATTAACATGCTATTTCTTGCCCAATTAACAACAGAAAGTAGATTGTTTTTTAGATCAGCTGCCAATTTGACTTTATTAAACTGTTCAGACTGTTAAGACAGGAATAAATGGTTGTGTCATCAGCATAGATACCACAAAAATATTGAACTTTGAGACCTGGTTAGGCTAAGAAATTTCAGCATTCCCTCATAGTTTGTATCTAATCCATTATACAAACTTTGTTTTTAAAATGATTGGTATTGACCATCAGTTTATTTTTTTTTAGATTATTTGGATTGTTAATTTTATGATCACAAGACAGACTGCAGATATACAGACATTTTATGTCTTTACCAATAAGCCACATTTGAAGCTTGATCTAGCACTATTTGCTTAATCAAGTCAATGTCTGTAAAATTGATGTGTCTTGAAACAGTCACTGATTATTATTAGTTGTAAGAGATTTTTTTGAATACAGGATTTGTTGTTTTTTATGTGAATTATAAGAAAGTATAACTTGGAAATATTTTGGATAATTTTTTTCTTTTCAACTTGAAAGGTGAGGCAATATACATTCTGAAATATTGAGATGAGTTATTCCAAGAGTGGTAGTACAGTTTGTAGTTCAGAATTCAAAATTGGTGGACTAAGTTTGTATTCCAGTTAAATTTGTTATTTTTTCTTTTGTGCAAATAACCCCTGGAAAAGGTATGAATCCCGCCCTTCTTCCTCAGTTATGGGTTAAATAGCGGGGCAAACTGGACTCTAGCTGTGGATGGCAACCAGTTTGGAGAAAGTTTGATTTCAAGACCATAAGTAGACTTGGCAAAGCACATATCATATGTCCATGGAAAGGATTATGGAATTTATAATTAATTTTTGTGCAGAGTTGTGGTCTCTATCATGTTGACTGACATTGCTAAAAATGATTCCAACTGTTTAGATAGTTGACTTGGTTTCTTTTATTGTGAGTCTTTTTTGGCTTTACTTAAATGTACAACACATGTGCAAAGAGTAGAGTTGGGAGAAGGTTCTTTCTCTCTCTTCCTTCCATCTTCCTTGCTCCCAAGTTAACATCCACCAACATTGTAACAGAAAAATGTGGTATGTAAAAAGGATACTATTATTATGAATTGTTAATATTACTTATTCTAAACAGTTTTCCTAATATACAAAGATTGTCAAGATTTTTTTTTTCTGTGCAAAAATAAGATGTTGGAGGACAGTCTCAAATTGCTACTGAGTATTTTGAGCGACAAATAAAAAATGTCTGCCCTTATAGATTTGATGGTGGAAGGCAGTTATTGATTATTTTTTTTGTTTTTGTTGCTCTTATACTGTAAATAGCAACAAGGTAATTTAGTGTACTTGTGGGAATCTTTATCAATTAATGTACTTGTGGGAACTTTTAAGGTAGGTCATTTGATTTTTGTTCATTGTAGTTTTTTTTTACTATTAAAAAAATCTCTAAAAGTTATGGGGTCACAGGACAGACCACTTGGTTAACAATCGAGAAACTGCGAAGGATGAGAGTGGGAGAGTTTACTAGCCAGAAGCTCTAGCTGAGGAGAGGGGTCTCTAAGTGGTCCAATAAATGTTGTTGTTGTTTTTGATAGTAATAATAATAGTAAGACAGAGATAAAGAAAATGTACATATGTAAATTGATAAATATGTTTAAATGAATATGTTCTATCCTTAAAGAGATTACAAACACAGAGGTGGTACTCTAGTGAAGGAACAGTAACACACATGTAGATGAAAGAAAGAGAGGTTTACTGTAAAAGAGAATACACTATTGAAAGACAGTGAATCGGGTGGCAGGTTAGTAATCCCCGAAGCAAGCCCCCAGGTATATCCTGTGCTCACTAATTAATATATATATATATATATATATATATATATATATATATAGCTACTGATATAGTCAGTCCACATAGGTGATAGGGAGTGTGGGACATTCCATTACAACAGAATAGTCTCCCTGTTTTTTTCTATTTAGTGTCACTGTCAGTTTAGGGAGAAGCCAGATTGACATGCAAATCTTATTTTTCTCTATTTTGTTAGCTTTTTTCCTAGTTAAATATTTTCATAGTGCCGTTTTGTTTGATGATCCTTTAACTTAACACATTGAGAAATTTCAAAGGAGGTAGTGTGTTATGAGAACTGCTAGGAAATTATGCTGGTACAAATAGCAATTTTTCTCTTGAATCCCACTAAATTCCAACATGGAATCAAAGATTAAATGATCAGTTAAACCCCTATAAGACTTCATATATATTAATCTTTTTTTTTTTTTTTTTTTTTTTTTCTCAATCAATCAATCACTTCCTTCCTCATCCAAGAAATTATATATCTTATATAAAGAGTGGGATGGAAAAGAAATAATGAATACATTTAGTGTATGTAAATTAATTGGTAAAATACCATTGATTTGGCAAAGTATTACAAACAAAAAATCACCCTGGGTATGATGATAAACTATATCTGTGTCCTGGGTAAGTTTTATGGTGACCTATCTACATTAGAATGAACTCTTCCGCCTTCATAAATACTAACCTGTGGGACTTCCTAAGGAGGCAGTTGGGACGCAGTGTAACCTGATAGTTCAGACGGACACTTCTATCTGCTGACTAATAACAATCTTATTTTGTCTATACATTCTGTTATTTCAATACACTTGTTCAACCTACCTTGTTTTTTCCATGTCTTTCTTTCTGGACCCTAATAGGCTACAACAGTAAGACGATAAACTACGTCCAACAGCAAGACCTCTGATCAGGTAGTTTTGAGGAGTGTGGAACCACCTCTTAATTGCTGGTGCTCCCAGGTCCACCCTGACCCAGAGTGGTAGCACAAATAGTTAACCCCAAAACTGGAGTCAAAAAACTATGAAAGTGAAAAAATAGTTTTATACCAGGAACACTTTGTAAAAAATATATTATTACCAGCAATACATTTAAAAAAAATAAAAATAAAATAAAAGATATTACCAGAAATAGACTTTTGAAGAAAAAAATATTATCAGAAATATATTTTTGAAAAAAAAAAAAATATTACCAGCAATAAAAATTTTGTCAGCATTAAATAACCCATTGAGGTTGATATGCTGTAAACCAAACAAACAAAAGTGAGTAATTTAGTATTGAAAATTCATCAAGGATTTGCTTTCATTGATTCATTTTCTATGGCTCATCAACTATTTGCAGGAATATATTTTAGATTGTAAATTTTTTTTTCTTTCTGAGATAATAATTATTTAGTGATACATGTCTTACTAATTAACCTATAGCTAGGGGGAGAAGAGGTGGATTCATACCTTTTCCTAAGGTTATTTGCATGTAAGAGAATATAACAAACACAATGGGAATTGGAACTTGGCTCTGCAATTAACAATTCCAGCCATTACACATTACAGTATCTGTACATCCAAGGTTAGAGCATCTGCTATTCCTAAGAGGCCAACTATGTACTGACCAGGCCTGATGTTGATTAACTTTGGGTATCATACAAGAACGTGATGTTTCAATGTGATGTGGCTGTAAGAATTTGTGGATAAGCTATCTCAGCATTATTTTGTCACTAAATTAATGAAAAGACATTTTTCCAAATTGAATTGGTTTTGAAAAAAATGAAAATATCTCTTAAAAGGTTAAAGAAAAAACAGGTAAGCCATAAAAATCATGAATTCATAAAGTAGAAGGGTTAACTTTGAACTGTTAATCACTCAGTAAACGTATGCGTTATCACATGGGTTGCATATTGAGAGATTATTTATCAAGTATTGACATGACTAATTTATAAAAATGATTAAGCAATCAAAGAAAAAGTATCATCAAGATATTTAGGAAAGACGGATAAGTTATCTAATGAGGATTAGAGATCAGTTGCTTGACATCATTTTTAGGACCAATGTGTATTTTTACTCTCCAGATGCAAAATACTGATAGCAAACTTGTTTACAACTTGATATATTTCTGCATGCTGTTTGTGTGTACGTGTTATATTGTGTGTGTTGTGTATGCATATATGTATATTTGTGCATGATATGTGTGTATACACAAGTTCCTAAGCATCTTTTTTGGATTCACAGTAGAAAACTTGTTTTTAGATGAAGCACACTGGAAATCTTTACTCACCTACAAATTATAATATATATATATATATATATATATATATATATATATATATATATATATATATATCATAAGAAAGATGTCTCCAATGGCCAACTTCTGCTTGGAGTTCCATGTGCGCATTATTACACAATCATTGGGTGGTTGATTCTTATAAATAATAGTAACAGTTGCTCTGCAATAATACATTGAGAACCTTTTTTGTTTTCTCAAATACCACTTTTACCCCATTTAGTGGTTAATTTTGATTTGAATTATTTATCAAATATAAATATGGCTGTTGAATGACCAAATGTAAAATTCTCTGTAAAGTATTTCATCCTCTAGGATTTAATTGAACTAGAGGACAAAATGTGCTACACAGAATTTTTCCACTTGTTCATTCAATTGCTTAACACGGTTCTGATATAGAAATTTGCATATCATTATTTATTTTTATATATATATATATATATATATAGAGAGAGAGAGAGAGAATTAATAGATTTATTTTTAATCTGACATTTTTATTACTTCAAACATTATTATTGTACATACTGTATTTGAAATAGACCCCACATTTTTATTTATTAAACAGTGTGTGCCTGCACATTTGAGAAATCTTAGTAAAGAAAAATGAACCCTGAACCTGCATCTCACTTTGTTGTGGAAACCACCATTTAGGTTATGTATTGTTTTCCTGTATTTCATTCCTTCAGTTTGTCCTGTGAGTATTAAATTTTCCCAGCCTTCTTTCCTCATTATGTGGCCTAGAAATTTCAACTGTCTCTTCTTGATGTTCAGTATAAATGTCCTTTTCGTTTCCATTTTCTCTAAAGTTTTGTTGCTGTTCACATGTTCAGTCCATAGCATTCTCAGCATCCTTCTCTAGTAACACATTTCGGCTGCTTCTAGTCTCTTCTTCATCTGTGAGGAGATTATCCAGCATTCACTGTCATATTGGAGAACTGCTATTACATAACAGTTCTGTACTTTATTCTTTGTTTTAATGGAATTTTCCTGTTTCTTAATACTTTGCTTAGCTTTTGGAAGCCATCTTTTGCTATCACAATGCCCCTTCAGATTACAGTGTTGCTCTTTCTGTCCTCTGTTAAAATAGTTTCCAGATAGTTAAATTTTTCAACTTTCTTGATTTTGGTATCTCCGATATGTAATTTGCATGTTGGGCTGTTCCATTCGCTAACGACCAACATTACAAGAATAAATTAATTAGAGAAAAAAATGAACTAATAAAAATTATTCCCTAGCATGGATTATAGAATGAGAAAAGCTGGATAAAGGATCACAAGATATTCTGTAGAATTGTAGAAAATACAATTACTAAAATGCTATGACTATACCAGCCACTGACATTGGACTGATTAGATTGATGCATTATTTATTTTATTTTTTATGAGAATGTTTTTCATATATAGAAACATGGTAAGTGGTACATAATGATGTCATGAGAAATCCAGCCTTTTGTACAGAAATATACAGACTGCAATGTTATTTTGTCTTTTGGTAACATTATCTAATTATGTAGCTAATTCCATAGTCTCTGATTTCTTTTGCTACTAGTGTACATATCTAACTTATATACTGTTTATATATTACTAGATGTACCTGTGAAAATTTCAGTTTTCTGATGAGTCTTAATTGTTGAATAAACTCATGACAAATTCTACGACAATAAAACATACTTAGAAATTTCCCTCTTGCATCATTAAATATTTGAGCTTAACAACTTTAACAAAATATTGCAATCATAGATATGAATACTGGTTGTTAAGGGAGTACAAATGAAAAGATTTGAAATTGACAACTCTTTCATTTCACTGAAACAGATGTTAAACATTTCTGTATTTCCTTTCTTTCTTTCATTTTCTCACTGGAACCAAGTAGTGTCTCTGATATCTTTTTTTTCTGTCTTTCTGCGTGATTTAATGGAATAGTTCATTATTTATGAGGTATTAGCAGGACGTAATGGTCATGCTAACTAAGGGAGAGACAAGCAGAATTATAAGAAGGTAGACCCAAACTGGCTTAGTGTAGCTAGATAAAATTCTCCTGAAGATGCAAGAATCAAGATTTTTGAACAAAATCTCAATGCAAAATTCTTCAGCTCACTTTTCTCTCATCTCTTCTGCAATAATAGCTGGTTACTCATTTCCTGGAGTGGCTAGTTAATCCCTGTTGTAGATTCTTGCTCAGGCACATTTGTGTTTCAGAAACACCCAGAGAGCTAACCTTTGGTTTATACTGAAACTATGCTGAATGGACCATAGTTACAGTTTCTGAAAGAAAGTGTACACTCTGGTGTGATAATCATTTGCATGTGGACTAATATCCTCATGTGTAAAAGTTGTAGATTTCTTGCATCCCCAGTTGATTGGGTATTAATGCTGTGAATTGAAATTCAGTGCTACCTAATTTCAGTCACTCCTAGAATGTAAGCATGTGAAACTTGCTGACACATTTGTGTGTTTCTGGCCTTAAAGTGTTAACTTGAGCAGACAGGTACTTAGCTTAGTAGCATCTAGATCATAAACTTGTTGGGTTGGGAACTAGACAAAAAAAATCTGTCTATATTTCTGAGATGAGCTATTGTAACTATTTATGCTATTTACATTGATCTACAGGTCTGTTGTTCTCTTCTTTATTGCCATATTCACAATGTTTTGGCTATTGTACACACTAGCCTTCTTCCCTAAGGACACATGGTCCAATGGATAAAAGCGTTGGTTGAGTGATCCAAAAAGGGACTTGATCCAAAGAGTTCAATACTTGGTCACAGCAGAAGGTGGGGGGCTTGGAAAGTTGAATTGCTAAAGGGAATTAAATGAAACTGAGATATCTAAAAAAAAAAAAAAAAAAAAAAAAAAGAGGCTGGGTATGGCATGTTGAAT
>OZ010590.1:52754295-52919295 GCA_963932145.1 Acanthosepion lycidas
ATGTCATTGCTAAAAAAATATCTTTCAAAACTTGTTTCACTTTGAGACTATTATAATGATAAATACATTGTTAAATTGGAGTAGCATATAACTCAAATTTCAATCCATTTGTTCTGATATAACAAAAGTTATTTCTGAAAAATACCTTAAGCATAACTTTATCAACATAATTATCATTTTAAAAGGTGAATTAAGAACAAAATCTTAGTTATATAAGCTCTAATGAATGAAATCTAAAATGGTTTCAGATCAGCTTAGATTAAGTTTTGGAGACCAGGATTTTGTTTTTGCATGATTTAAAAATTGTCTTCTGTTGTTGAAACTATGATGTAACCAGGAGGAGGAAAATAGCAGTGGTTGCCATGGTGATTATTTTACTCATCATTTTTTATTTTTTTTTTTTTTTTTTTTTGCCATGTTGCTATACTAAGTACAATTCTGATGGTATCAAGTTGTCTTGGGATAATTGGAATTGACCGAAAGGCTTCCAATGTCAATTGGTGCAACAGTAGCGTAATCATTCCACATCCTATCAGCATCTACTCTTAAATCTGAATGTCTTATGGCCATATCACATTGAAACACCAGTTCCTGTACGATCACTGAAATTAAGCAATGTCGAGCTTGGTCAGTACCTAGGTGGGTGACCGCTTGGGAATACCAGATGCTGTAATCTTGGATGTGTTGGTGTTGTAATGGATAATGCCTCGGAATTGTTAATTGGAAAACCGATTTTTAGGTTACGTTTATTATATTCACTTACACACAAATATCCTTGTGAAAGGTATGAATCCACCTCTTTTCCCCCCTGCTATAGGTTAATTATTAAGGCTTGTACCACTAAAATCATTATTATCTTAAAAGAAAAAAAATAAATTACATAAAAAGTATTTAGATTTCTGCATTAAATAACCCATGGTAGTTGATATGCCGCTAAACAAAAACAACCAACCAGCAATCAACTCTGAGAAGTTTACAATCTTTTCAACTTAACTGCTTAAGGGAAGTCATGTGAGCAATAAGAGAAGTACTAAGTAAGAATTATATAAGATATCCTTAGACATGGTCAATAGAACATGAACAATACACCCATAGATTAAATAAAGGGCTGAGTTTGAAATTCCCTGAAGGTTACCTGGATTGAAAATCACCTGATGAATGCTGGAGAGTATAATGGCCAAAACATTGTGATAATAAAACAACAAAGATGAGGACAATAGTTTGAGTGTAAATGATGCAAAAGTTACCATAAAAAATACTTTTCAACTGTACATTTTAACATTTATTTATCCATTCTATAAAGTGCTTTTTAAATCTGAAAATAATTAGACAAAAAAAAAAAAATACTCCATCCAATTTAATTTTGAAATTGGACAAAAGAATTTCATTATGTGTTGTCATTAACTTTGTAAAAATTTAGCATATTTATAAATTTCTGAAGCAATTTTGGTCAATAGATTCCAATATTAGAAGCAGTAAATATATTCACAAGGACACTTATAAACACTCACCTGCTAAAACTTGTCAGTATTATAGGAGCAGTAGGAAAGATTGTGATAGATAAAAAAAAGACCATTTCCATGTTGGAATAGTCTAGTTTCTTTATCAGCTGACTCTACTCTTCTTACAAGTATATTAAACTGAAGTCAATCTGTTTCTTTTCTTGCTCTGATTATGACCAAACCCTGTAGGCTTCTGGTGCAAAAGCACTTTCTTATTTTCCAACTGTGTTCTGTCTCATTCCCTACACCCTACCATATTTCTTTTTTCCATCACAGTGGTTGGTCGGTCGGTTTGTCGACTCTACAAATTCTATATATCCTGCATATTTATCTTTTAATTCAAATCCCAATTTCCTACCCATACCATCATTTTTCACTCAAAGGGAGGTGTGCCCCACCTAGACAACACACCTCTTTCTGCCTAACAAGTGAACCAGCTCCAGGCCACTGCATCTCTCATGCTTTCACTGTGATCATTTCTTTCTTTTTCTTTCTCTTTCTGTTTTCAAGAAGTAATCAAGTACCCTTTACATACATCCACTGCTGTAGCTTTTCTCCTACCCCCTATTTTTTTTTACCTTTCTTTTCACTGCTAAGATTCACACACACACACACACACACTTTATTCCTTGCTGCTTCGAATGAAGTCTGGCAAGATGAACATTACCTCTCTCCCTGTCTGTTTACATATCTAACTTCTATGCTCTTTGTTTACTTTCTTCGACTTTGCACGATCTCTTTTTTTTTTTTGTGTGTGTGTGTGTACCTACATACAGGGTTTGTCTACTCACATGTGAATATATATCTTCTTTGGGGTTGAGACTTTCAACAACAAAATCAGGTACTATTTGCATTGATCATTTTATTTCAGCTTGTATTTTGCTTCATTTTTATGCAATCATTACTTCACTTTGTTTAAAAGGAAAAGAAAAAATATATTCAGACTGAAATCATTTCAATTTCATGACTTACTGCAAAAATTTCTCTTTACTTACTTTTTTAAAATGTCTTTGTTTTTAACTTTGGAACTTGTGTCTGAAATATGTTCATAAAAATATCAGTGTGTCCATAATTCAATCTTTATTTAGTAAGTTTCTCTTTCTTTCGGAAGTTTTAAAACCATTCAGACTTATTTATTCATTTATTTACCTCCTATTCTCTAGATCTCATTAAAAAAATATATTGCTTTTTTTTTTCTTTTCTTTTTTATATATATATATGTGTGTGTGTGTCTGTGCATGAAGTTGTAGAAATGTGTTTAAAAATTAACAGAAAAAATGTCTTAGGTCCTGAGTTGTTTACTTCAAAAACAACCTCTTAAATATTTCATTACTTATAAGGTTTGAAGACAAATGAGGTGACTAAAAAAGTAATTTTGTCCATTGTCTTGCTTTCACCCCATTCTAAATTTAGAAACTCGTTTGCTACTCTTGTTAATTTTTTTTTATATTTTAAATTCTTGTCTCTAACATAAAGAACGATTTAAAAAAAATAAATAAATAATAAATGAATCATTATTACATAAGCCACCAATATGTGTATACCAAAATATGGTATTGTTTCTATATTTACAAATTAAATTCTACCTTCATCAAATCAGGGTTTAAATGTTTATACAAATATTCAGTTAAATGCTCTAGTTTCTCAATGGTTTTGGGGATCTCTTTTTTAAGTAGAAAAAATAGCAAAGTAATGTGTTAGTTTTTTGTTTTATGTCCTGATGAATTTAATAAGCTTTTTGTTACTTTTGCCAATTAATTTTTTTAAATGTTGATTTTTTCATAATGTTTTCCTCATGCTTTCTGTTTAGATATTTTTTTATTTTTATGAAGATAATATTGTATTCAAAATGACATTTAAAACTCTCTAGCATTTACATAATGACATGACTCTTTAGCATTTACATAATGACATGACTCTCTAGCATTTACATAATGACATGACTCTCTAGCATAGACATGTGATGACGCATAAGACTCTAGCATAGACGTGATGACATATAAGACTCATATATACATGTGATGACGTATAAGACTCATATATACATGTGATGACATATAAGACTCATATATACATGTGATGACGTATAAGACTCATATATACATGTGATGACGTATAAGACTCATATATACATGTGATTACGTATAAGACTCTCTTGCATGGACATGTGATTACGTATACGACTCTCTGGCAGAGACATGTGATGATGTATAAGACTAAAATTCGATAAAATAAAAGTACAGGTAGTCTGAAGTGTCTGGTTAAGAAAATACCTTAATTTTATATGAGGGGTATAAATTGCAGAGATACTGCCCACATTAGTAGCAATGGTGTCTTCATTTAGCTAACGTCTTACCATTATGTGGGAGGTATTTCTGCCATACCCCATATAAGACTTAGGTCTTCTTGTGTATTACAGTAATAATGTGACTAAAATACATTAAAAACTTCATATCTGTGGGTTGTTTTTAAGAATATGGAATTGCTTATTAAAAAAAAAAAATGAAGTTGAAAGTTAATTAACATTTAACAAAAAAAGCACATAATTTAGTTAGTGTTTTGTCATAAATGTAACCCCAGGGACAATCTCACACTTAGCTTTGAAAATCAATGTGGGGGGAACACTTTTATTTTTTATTTTAGTGACTATTTAATTTTTATGATGAAATTGAATCAAACAAACGAAATGGATTCATCATGCATATCATTAATGATTGGGTATTTTTATGTAGAAAGATTACATTTAGACATTAAGTTGGTCACTTGCTATAAAAATAAAATAAGGAAAGCTGTATTGAACATCAAAAAAAAATATTAATTATTATTTAACCCTTCTTGATAGTTTTACATTCTCTTTATCTTTTAAGATATCTTGTCAGGTGGAGTGGGGCATTTTCATAATTGATAAACCAAATTAGCCATATACTGAATTATGTATAACTTTTGAGAAGTCATTAACTAAGCTAACACTGAAATCTCTTCATAATTTTTGTTGTTATCATTATAATGTTTTGGTTGATTCACTCTCCAGCCCTCTTCAGGTATGAATCAGGAGGAGAAAAAAGACAACAAATAAAAAATATATTCACCTGACTTAGTCTAATTTTGCAGGAATAGTTATTACAAGTGCATACATTGATTCCAAAGACATGCACATACATATGCAAAATATATATATATATATATATATATATACAGGGTGCAATGGATAAAGTGTCCTCTAAATTATGCAAAAAGTAAAATAACACTGACATCTTATTTTAACATATATTTACCAAAATTTATTCAATAAACTCGCCATTGGCTTCAACCATTGACTCCAGACTACTTAGGAATCTCTTGCATCTCTTTTGGGTGGTCTCCTTGTTTAAGTTGGTGAATGCTGCCATAATCCTTGACTTCAGTCCATCTTTGGTGTTACAAGGAGTTTTGTTAGTCTCTCACTCAATTGTGCCCCATACATAATAATCAAAGGGGTTGCAGACTGGAGAGTTATGTGGCCACATGTAAGGGGTGATATGGTTGTAGAAATTGTCTGACAGCTATCACTGGATTCTCCTCGTGTGGCATAGGGCAGAGTCTTGTTGCCAAACATAGGGTCTTCCAGCAGTCACCCTTTTGACCCAGTGCAACATACCTCCTCAAGGCACTAAATGTAGGCCTCTGTTTTGAGTCTGGGGTCTTCACCAACAAATTTGCGAGTTCTTTTTTTATCAGAATGATCAGAGTGAGTTTTCCAAGCTGCCCTACTTTCATAATCACCATTAGACTCATCCAACTCTTTCTGAATCCTCTGCACTGCCCTTAGAGTGACACTTTAAAATGTTTGTATTGGACCTTCTGGTGCGAATGCCTAGCAGTACAGCATGCAATTTCTAAACTTCTGGCAGAGTGAATTGCATCATGGTCTTCCTTTTCTCATCAAATGACCCTACTATACTGTGCAGTTGGCAAAATCAAAAAATTAAACAACATGCATGTGCAAAAATAAAAATATAAAATGGCAACAATTTACCCATCTCAGTCTGTATCATGGTTAGTTTGGCTCATTCCTTGCAATGTGAGCCATATAGCAAATACAATTTTCTCTTTCTTGACTAATTGTATCCCTTAAAGAAGACTGTAGAATGGGTCAACTAATGTGGATACATAAGTAACATGAAAAATGAATTGAATAATTTAAAATGTATTGGGATAATAATGACTCATCCCACAAATGTAAAAAGTATCTTTTGGTCAAATAATTTGAATTCAAAATTTCTCTTTATGCAGTCAGGAAATTCTGGAATAAGAAATTCCTTTTTTTCAAGAAGTTTAATTTTCAGATCAGTTGTTTAATTTGAAGTGATTTGGATGACATTCTCTCTGTGAAGAAAAATACAACAAATTTTAAACAAATGAGAATAACCACTATAAAAGGAATTCTGTCATCAAATTAATGTTTTGTGCCTTACAGTAACAAAAAATGTAGAAACATAAATCTCTTTATTAATTCATAGGATAGTATATGTAATAACAAACAAATAGAAAATGCTTATAAATCTAACATGTTTTGCTTTTATTAAAGCTTCATCAGAGAATGAAAATATGGAGGAGAAAAAGAATATTTGACTTTTTTCATTGGTTAAGCAGAACTCACATGCATTTGTTTTGTCAAGCAGCACCTGTGTGTAGAATTCATATGTGTATCATAATTCTAGTTAGTCTATGCAGAATTTGAATGATAATGTATATTTATTTTGTGTGTGTGTATATATATATATATATATATATATATATAATATTATATGCACGGTACTTATTGAAAAGCACTCAATATCAGTGATAGAGCTAACATAATTAGTTGGATTTTGTATTAGTTGGAATTTTATATTATATTTATTTATTTTATCTTATATATATTTTATATTAGCTGGAATCCAACTAAATATGTGTGTGTCTAGTAGGTATTTTTATCCATGTTTTATGGTTGTCCACATGTTGGTTTGGTGACGTTTTGTGTGAGGATGAAAGAATTTAAGTTACACCAGTTGTCTAGATTCTTTAGGTATGGATTTTATAAAAGTTGGTGATATAATAAAGTGTGTTTATAGATGGTAAAATATTTATCAGAATTTTCTCAAAGTATTTCCTGTGTAAATAATTATATTTTTTTCCAATTAGAGTAGCATTTATAAAATCAAATTTATGGCCTATTTTATTTTTGTGCATTACGAGTGAGTTTAAATGGTTGCCCCAACATAATTCTCTCTTATGTTCATAGATGCTGGCTTTTAGATTTCTAAATGTTTTGCCAATGTAACTTTTCCTACAGTACAGACATTTTATGCTATAAATCCTGGCATCTAAATGTGGTGTTGAATCTATTTTTCTTTCTAACTACATTTATCTAGGTAGTGGTGATAATGATTCTAGTGTTGGAGATAATTAATTTTCAAATTTTGTTGATAGTGTTGGAGGATGGGATTATGAATTTTGTTTTTATCAGAAGTGCCTATGTTGGCAATAGTAGTGGTATCTGCTTTTTATGACTTGTGGACTTTGTGTGCTTGTTTTCTAGCATTGAGGATGAAATAATGAATGTAGTGAAGAAATCTAAAATTTTAAAAATTTTTCTCTCAATGTATTTCTCTTCATCTAGGTATTCTAGGCTACATATTCTAAGGGCTTTGAGGTAAAATCTTATGATTAGTCCTGATTTTATTTTTTAGCAGTAGTGAAAATCGAATAAAAGAAAATAATAAAATCCGGACTAATAATAGGACTAGGAGTTAAAGAAATTGAGCATATAATAGGCTGCACTAGAGATAGTTTTACCCATCACTGCAAATTACTACAAAGCCAAAACATTAACCTAAGAATTTAGGTCATGTTCTTAAATAGCATTGTCAGATCAAGAATTTTATATGGATGTTATGCATGACTTCAAACCCGTTCATAAATATCTAAACTGTCAGTTGTAGACAACCACTTTCTGAGATCAAGGGTTAATAATGGCTTTGAGCGAGTGAAATCTATGGAATTTGAAGATCATCCTTCTTTGAACCTTGTGGACAGGCATTACAGAATCAAAAAGTGTGCTAGCTAACAGAAATCACTTCACTTGAGAACTTTCAACAGAAAGTGGATCTCACATGTAATTTGAAGAGAAAATAATGAAATAATCAATATGTTGATGTCCCATGTGACATCAAATAAAAGGTTTGGAAGGAAATCCCCATCAATATTGGAAGAGCGATAACAGCTGCTAGACTTGAGAAACCTATTTTCCAGAAAAAAATGTTTTAAGAGATAAATTTCAACTGAAAGTAGCACTAGCTGCTTGCTCAATGAATGCTGAATGTTTACTTATAAGGAAACAACTAATTTATAATTAGCATTACACTACAATGAATAGTGTCATGAAAAGGTGACTTAGGGAGTTGAATATCACTCTCTAGTGTCAAATAATGAGAGCCAAGTCATTTGCATGTGCAGTGTAGACCTGGTTTGTAACATTTTCCAAAGCGTATTTGTCCATAATAGACTGGCCCAACACTTGGTATCTTGCTGTGGGTACCATAATTTATAATTCTTGCTTGCTTGCTTTTCACATTTATACAGTGTTGAGTATATTTAGAATATTGTCCTACTCTTTCTGCTGTTCCTGCAACAGCAAGTTGATGTGCTGTTTGATAATTTTCCTGGCCAACAACTTTACTGGATCTATCATCCTGAGGTCTATCTATGAGGTCAAAGTCCTGTTGATACATCTTTTATTTTTTACCTGTGCTCATATTGATTGGTATATATGATTATCTGTGTGGTTAATCTTAAATTAATTGAAATACATTTTTATGCTGATGCCATTTTTATTTTCTGTCAATATATTAAGTGATTTTAGATGCAGACGTTTTGCTGGAGGTAGTCATTTTTCATGCACAAAGCATTATTAAATTGCTATAATAGATGATAGAAATGCATAGTTTTCTTTTAATAGTGCTCTTGTAGTGATATCAACGGCAGCTGATATCTGATTAAATGGAAATCAGCTGATCTGTCACAGAAATGGATTTGGACATTTATTTACTGATGGTTATCAGTAAGTGAAGTACTCTTCACAAGTACATAGCAAGCTCCACACAAGGAGTTACTGAATGAAGAAAAATTACTTTTTTAGACAAAGGTGTCAAGACAATGTTCTCTATAAGACAGTGGTCACTGTCTGCAGAAAGTCAGAGAGAGATGGTGAGGGCCTATGGAGAACAATGTGAATGGGAAGATGCCTGTTAGACTCATCTCATCCCTCACCTATACCTTATTTTGGTTTTGCTTATCTGTAGCAGTAGGTTACAACCCGAAAATAAAATCTGCTTTCTGCTACAAATTCTCATGGTTTTATTTCCTGGATAATGATCTGGGTGAAGGCTTATTTTTAAGCCACAAGTGTTTGACAAGAAGAAGCTACATCCTAAGGATGAGCTTGGTATCTGCTCTGTGCTGCAATGCTACACAAATGAAGTCCTTCTCATCTTAGATTCTCGAAATTTCATATCTGCTCAGTTTCGTATCCAAAAGTAAACAAAGCAATTTCTAATGAAGTAATGGATTTTTTATTTATTAATCCAATAGTTTTTTTTTATCACTTAAACGTTGTTATTGTTTATTGGCATAAATATTTGAGAAATCTCATTAAAGAAAAATATGGGCCCTCCAGCAGCATTCAAACCTGTACCTTCCTTGGCAGGAGAAACTGTCAGATAGTTTTCTTTAAAAATAGTTGCATAATCTGCTATGTTGGTAAAATACCAGAAAATAGATTGTAGTGGATTCTTTTAAACTCGCTGTGTTATTTTATGTACAAAAAGGTTATCCTGTCAGTGAAGGTGACTCTGATCCCTGAATAATAGTCTGTTTGAATTTCATATTTGTGTCATCATATCTATGGTAAGAGAAAAGAGCTTTGAGCCCAATTAACAATAAAGATACTGCAATTGAGAGTCCTTGATAAAGCATTTGAACAGGGTTCATACAGGTCCTGGAAACATTGAAAAATACTAGGGTCTTTTCCAGGGCTTAAAAAGTCCTGGAGAAACACATAGACCAAAACCTCCTTGAAAAGACGCAGAATTTTTTAAAAATTGGGCTGCCTACACATCCTTTTACTCAGTTCATGAAAGTCAAAATGCAAAATCTGGCTTTTTACAAGCTAAAATTGGACTTTAAGAAAAGTGTATTTTTAGTCTTCAGTAATATTTAGCATTTATTGCAAAATGGCAGTTTGTTGCCTTGATCAGAATGAGTTCATGACGTAGTTACTTCTGTATTTTCTCCTAGGTGACTAGAAAGGGAGAAAGAATATGAAGGCGTGTCTTCTAGCTGCTATCCTTACTCAACAAGAAAAGAGGAAAAGCAAAGATAAAAGACGTCAAAGATAAATTAATTCATATTCATTGAATTTGTACTTGAAAGGAAAATAAATTATTTTACAGTAATAAAATACATTTCAGCAAAATCTTGAAAAAAAATTTTTTTTTTTAAATTTGAACAATTGAAATTTTATTCATGTCAATTTCAAAAGTAAAATGTCCTTTTGATCTATAGTCAACGGTTGGTGAGTTCATGCTGAAAAAAATAGATACTTTACACATCCTGTGTCAATGTGTGTCTATGTGCGAACTACATTTATCTAAATTTTTGCCAAAAGTTTGAGAATCAAATTTGACTCAAAGAAAGTGCAGAAAGGAAGAATAATGCAATAGAAGAAGTTTCTTTGATGTGTCTTAGGATAGAAAAATGTGTCTTTGCACAAATAAGAATGTTATTTTTAAAGTTTGCAGGCTAATAATTATCTGTATCTCTAGCTTTTGTTCAAAGTGCGAAAAATGATCAAATATATTAATTAAAATTTATTTGGCTTTTATTGCTTGCCTTTAAAAGTTCAATCTGGCAAACCTGTCACTTTACTTTTATATTTCCGCTATAGATGGTGAGAAAATGTATAAAACATGTGAACAACTCCTAGACATTTGGTCAGATGTCATCAGATTTGCTAACTTAAAAAATAAAAAAAAATAGAAAATGAATTACATTTTATTTCCAATGAAACTGCAGATTTTTGTGTCTGTTTCAAACCGATTCTGATAAAATATCAGAGCAATAAATAGTTGCTTCCGTTCCTTGCAGATGATCTTTTTAGCATGATCATGAATGTTAATATTTATAAAAAAAGAGCACATCAAAAAGATAATTACATTTTCCAAACCGTAAGAATTTTGTCAAACACAAACATGTATAAAGATGCTGCAAAGATCAAGTGTGCACTTCTGGCAGATCGGACTATGTAAAATTTATCCAAAAAAGGAAATGTGTCAACATGAAGATCTGTTTGCATGCAGAATTGCAACAAGGACAATGTTCATCACTATCATTGAGAAACTTCTGGCAGAGTTTTCCCTTAGATACCTTCTTGTAAGGTCATTTGCATGGCTAAACCCTGGATCCATTTGTGAAAAAATATCTAATATAGAAGACAGTCTAAAAAGATGTCTTGCCCACATGATGGATAGAAAACAACTTGGCAAATCCAGGTGTAATGACATCACCGGTTGGCATCACCGGTTGGTACAAAGAGGTCAAGGTGGCGGCTGGAAATATTGCTTTCAAGAATTTTAGTAAGTATGAAGACCGTCTGGACACTTTGTTCTACTTCTCTTTGTCTAGCAATAAAGAATTATCAAAAATTGGATAGTTGTTTGCAGACTGCTGGTACTCTCTCATGGACAGGCCTCGGTGGAGAGAGGTTTCTCAGTTGATAAGGAAATTTCCACTGATAATATGAAATAGCACTCTGGTCGCATAGTGCATTGTCAAGGACTATTTGGCCACAGTTGGGGATGCTGCGAATGTTCCTATGATTAATGCTCTTCTCTGCAGTGCTTCCAATACAAGAACAGCATACAACCAATATCTTGAGGCTGATAAGAAAAAAAGTGGGGTGCAGGAAGAAGCACCTGGACAAAAACAGAAATCCATGCTTATGGAAATTGAAGAACTGAAAATCAAAAAACACAAGCTTGAAAGTTGCACACCAGATTTGCTCAAGTTAGCTGACAGCTATACGGAGAAAGCTGAGCAGACTTGGAACTTCACACTTATGGCAAAGTCTAATGCCATACAAAGATCTGCAAAGGACAAATCTATAGAGATATCAGAATTGGAAGAGGTGCTGAATGCTAAATTAGATGAACTGAAAAAATGTTAATATTGTGTTCTGTGCCATGTGCAATGAAAGCCATGATTAGTAGGGGTAGCTAAAGTGTTTGGTCTTTTTGTGAAAATTTCTATTTGTAGTTCTGTTCATTGAAACAATTATACTTAACTTCACAGGAAATGTGCAGCAATCAAGAATTTTTAAGACATTCACAAACCACGAGTAGTCTAGATCAGGGGACAGCAATCTACGGCACATGGACCACACGTGACACACCTAGCAATTTCCAATGGCATGCAACCGCAAATGACATCACAAAGTCTGAACCAATAACTACTACAATGCAAAGATATTTAGCAGTTTCAAAATTGCTTACTCGTTGGACTCCCATTAATAATAAAAACTTTTAAAAACAGTTTATTTCTATTAGTGTGGCTTACATATTATTATATATATATTACTATATAAAATATATTATAGAACATGTATATTGACCTTGACTTGTATAATAATACATATGCTGTTGGTACACAGAATGATTTTAAAACACTAAGTCGGCACATAGACAATAAAAGGTTGCTGACCCCTAGGCTAGATAGCTGAAATGTGTAGCAGTAAGAATTAAGAATCAAAATTTTCAAGTGTAGTAGAACTCCAAACTGTAGAATGCTACACAAAATATATAACATAACCAGGTCTGCATTCAGTTGTGTTTTAGCCTTCAACACTTGGATTTCTTCATGGCTTTCAACTGATCCATGTGACATGAATTATTGAAATCAGTTTTGGCTTTTCTTTTAATAGTTTGACAGATGAGAATTTCAAAGATAAATCACAAAGTTTGTTTTTGAAATTGATAATTATTCACTTTGTGCATCTACATCAGTTTCAGTCCTTGAAATTTCTTAAAATAGTCCTGGAAAAGAACTGGAATTTGTTTACACAGATCTGTGAGAACCCTGTTCAAAGGAAATTGAAGTAATATTAATAATGCAGAATGCTAAAGGTTAAGTAATTTTAATTTGCATTAAAATAAATATCCAACTTTTTTCCCCAATTTAGAATGTGGTGATCTGTAGATCCTTTTGGCATTCTTTACTTTAAGATTCCACTTAACATTGGAATGTGCACTTTTATTCTTCTGATTAATCACCTAAGAGTTTTGAGTTTTGCGACATAACAAGGAAGAATATTTAAAATTGATATTTGGTTTTATATTCAGAGCTTTAGAACTTAGTTTTTTGTGCTATTCTTGGTATCTCTTCGTGTAACATTTGGGAAATAAAACAATTATCTTTGCGTTTTGCTTCCAAGAAAAGATCTCCATTCATTTTCTTTTACAGTAAGGTTCACCTTGTACAAGGCCTGGGGGCCACTCGGGTTAGAGAGTTATGATAAGGAGTAGTTTATATGGGTAGGTGTAGAAGATAAGGGTTAAATCTAGACTTGAATAAGTTAAGATTGTAGTGATCATGGAAACATCCTCTTTGGAGTCTGTTCCACAGAGCAGTGGTTTGTTGGAAGAAGCTGTTTGAGCAGAACTTAACTTCTCGCCAATGGAATATGGAGGGAATGTGAGTAGTTTGCTATAATGTAAGTGGAATGGTGGGTCCTAGCCATGAAGTTTAGACCTGTTGTTTGTCCAAACACTTTCCAAGGAAGTAGCAATAGAGCAGTGTGAGGCCCACCACCTGTGAGAGCAAGGATGGAAAATAATGCTTCTCCAACAAAGACTCAGAGATGCTTTTGAATTTGAGTTTGCTAGTATTATTTTGTATTCCCTTTCATTTAGCAGTTCTGGTCATCTTCTAAAATTATTTTTTTTTTTAAATTTTACTTTAAATGTCTTGTCTTCAAAAGGGAATGGTGCCTGAAAATTGTTTCTTTTTTTTTTTCTCTTTTTTTTTTTTCTCTTTTTTTTTTTCTTTTTTTTTTTTCTTTTTTTTTCTCTTTTTTTTCTCTTTTTTTTCCTCTTTTTTTTTTTCTCTTTTTTTTTTTTTTAAATAATTGCTTGACTTTCTTGCATACTGAGTCATAGATTATGTTCTGTACATAGTTTTTATGATATTAGAGATCAAAATATTTAGAGTAAACATCTCAAAATTACATTGGATGTTTATCATAAGGTTTGTGCAATATATTGCACCACCATCTGCTTGAAGTTGGAGATCAAAAGTATAATTACTGCCATTAAATCAAATTTTCTTTTAATTAAGCTTTATTGGAATTACTCAAGAATACTTGGTATTTTTCATCCTTTTGAACTAACAAGATTATTAAATGTTAGTTAGGTCATAAACAATTATGAATTAGATTTTGCTTTTATTGGTTTTCAGATCCACTTTGAACATACAGATTAAACATGAACTAAAATTATATAAATGTGATCCAGAGTATGTTCTGTTGAATTTTAAGTTACATGAGATTGATGTTGGTGTTTTATTTTTGTCATGGCACAAATTTTTTCTGAATTTTTGGAAAGGGGACTTATCATTATTTAAATGACTTACATTTGGACTACTGTCTTCATCTTTGTTGTTATCTCGACATTTTGGCTGTTCTGTCTTTCAGCCTTCTTCAGGTGTCTGTCCATCCAGGCAAGCTTTAGGGAATTTTGAACTGTGCCCTTTATTTAATATTCAGGGATAGGTTCTTGTTTTGCTGTCCATATCTATGGATATCTAATGTTGTTTTTATTTAGTACTGCATACAGCTCAATTATTGCTTACCTAGATTCCACTGTATCTAAGTTTGTACTATCTCTAGCCCAGTCATTGAAATCACAATATTTTTTTTTTTTAGAATGATTTAATTCATTTGTGAATAAGCCCTGAAAGTTTAATTAAAGTCTAACAGTTATTTGATTCTTGTAAAAATATGCTAAGATCTCCCTTACTAATTTATAAGTTTCCCATTGATGTAAGAAAAACAAAATTTTTAAGGTTTTAAAAAGGGTTAAAAATATAATTATCAAAAAATCCTTTGGTCTTTCTTTTTAACAATAGCAAAGATTTTGACAATAGAACTTTGTTTTTAAGTTTGGGGCATTTTTTGTTTTCGTCATTTGTGGTAATTTCTTAGCAAATCTTTGGATATATAGATATATAATTAATATATGTAAAAAGTTTGTCACTTAGCTGATTGATGTTACCTTCAGCATCCTGGCTCCAGAATTTTGTAGATGAAGCTGTCTGTCAACTCATCAGGGGTATATATACTCAAAATGGAAAAGTTTTTGGGTGAAGTGTTTCATCGTTTAGAACTTCATCAGACTAAAGTCATGTTTACATTGATGCAACTACACATGCATATGAAGGAGAGAAAAATGCTGAGAATTTAAACTTAAAATTTTTTTGAAATATATATTTTTGGGGTATATAATCTGATTTAATTTAGTTTTTTTTTTCTTTTTGTCACTTGTTATTAAATATCTCACATTGTGATAATAGGTTTGCCAAGAAGGATGAAATGTTGGAAGCATCTGGACATACATTTACTGTGGATAACCTAGCAATTAAATACTTTCTATACATCTTTGTCTGAGTAAATTGCTTTCTCTCTTAGAGTAATATTTTTTAAAGCAAAATTATAGTCACTCATAATATTAAGCATTGAGTGTTTTATAAAATGTCTCTTTTGTGTTCATATAATCTTTTATTTAAATTCCTTGAGGTTTCTCCTGTGTATTCTTTGTGACAATTTGATGTAATGGAATAACCTGTCAACCCCATGAGTGACTACATTATAAGTAGTAACTACCAATAAGTATCTGTAAGCCAACGGACTACAAAGACTAGCTGGGATCTGTTGAGTACAACTCAAACTTATGTGAGAACTACCAACCTTCCAACAGTAGCACTCACTGCTGGATTGACTTGCGACAACCTTGTGCATAACTGTTACCTTTATTCTTATTGTACTGGTTTTTACAATAAACCTTTACTTATTTTATCCTCCTTGTTTTTCAAGTATATATTCCTATTTGCACAGAATATAACACAATTATTACAGATGATAGAGTAAATTTCTCTTTCAAGTTTTAGCTTATTTTGTTTTGTATTAAGTCTTATTGTTTTAGAAGTAGTTGTAACACATTTTATGTTAAGTCTAGATAAATTCTTTTCAATAGTAGTGGTGGGTAGAACAATATATTTTATAATATTTTACAAAAGACTCATAAAATATTTCAAACTAAAAAGTGGATCCTTCTGACAAACCCAACATAATTGTTCAGCCTTAATGGATATAAATATTGTGTATGTAGATGTGTACATGTAGAAATAGTATTTCTATATCTATATGACATAGTTATAATAGATGTATGCTACTAATGATGTGTCATCTTTCAGGAGGAAATATTAGATATTATAAAAGATTCATGATTTAGTCAGCTTTCTAGAAAAGCCCTGTGGCCTTTTTCTCCTTCATCAACATTTAGACTAGTATTGCAGCCACATTTTATCCACTCCCAATAGCACTTTAAGATTAGACTATTAAAAAAAAAAAATAATAATAATAATTTAGGTCAGCAGTATTTTTATCATGTAACTATGCTAAACTTAATTTAAGATTATTGTAGTGGAAACTCTGAGGTCTATATTCAAAAGAAAAATTACTTTTCTTAAATTGTCAATGTTTTTTTTTTTTTTTTTTTTTTTTTTTTGATAATATTTCAAAATCATGCTAAGTAGGTCTCTTTGATCACAAACTATAATTATGTTAAATATCTTGGACAAGGTCTATATGGAAAGTATCCTCCACAAGGTCTATATGGAAAGTATCCTATCTCAGGCAAAGATGCCTTATTTCACTTCAAAGTACTTGCTATGCAATCTGACACACTTATCCCAGTATCCTTTCCTCTTTATAAAATAGCCTGCAAAGTCTTCTTTTAGAATCACCATCAACTGCTTCATTGCTTTCTTAAGTTGTCCATGATTTGTCAATGACAATTTTAGCCTTTGGAAAAAAGCCAGAAGTCAAATAGAATCAAATCTGATCAGTAAGGGAGATGACAAATGGTTCTCAGAAGTGTCTCGCCATAGATTGAGTAACTCTACTGAAGAGTGTCTGTTTGTGCATTTGTAATAAGTTACATCAAGGCCACACAATGGATTCTTGAGAAGTTCTTAATGTTTGGATAATTTTTTGACAGACCTCATATATCAGGTTCAAATGTGAGCACTAATCCATAACACTAACTCTGCTTATATGCAATATCTATCTGGAAAGTATCCAGCCATTTAATATCAACAAAAACATTAGCACATTTCATGCAATGGTGGCTTAATCACCTTCAGAGTACTTGCCATGCAATCTAACACACTTATTCTAGTGTCATTTCCTCTTTACAGGATCACCATCAGCTGCTTTGTTACATTCTATTTAAGCACATCCATGATTTAGCTTTTAGAAAAACCAGAAGTCATATGGAATCAAATCTGAACTGTAAGGAAGCTGACAAACTTGGGCGATTTGATACTTTGGCAAAAAAACCTTTGAGATATGTGGAATTTACTGGATCAGTCATTGTGAATGCGACCGTTATACTGCATATCAGGTCAAGCAATAGTTTCTCGCTGCTAACCAAGTTACTCTATAGGAAAGTGACTATTCATCTATGCATAAGTAGATCCTTCCTAATTGGTTGCCAAGTTACATCAAGAATACACAGCAGGTTTTCAAGACATTAAAACTGGCTGGATGTATTTCTGACAGACTTAGTATACTTTTTTTTTTTTTTACATGTTATAATAGTAGTTTTCCTTGTTCAGCTTGATGCTTCCATTAGATTAAATGTCTCATCTCATGTTAAACAAATTTATTTCTTGCAAATGGGTTTCACTTACTTCACATTGGTTATTGAAGACTCTTGGATCATAGTTGGCACAATAAAATTATTTCTTTCAACTTCCCCTCTCCATCCACACAGTACTTATTTGGTACAGAACACTCATTATTTTTCAAATGCTTTTCTCTGCAGCATGATTATTTTGTTCTAGAAATCAAAAATACCCCACTTAATATATATTGAAAAATTATCACAAACATTATCTCAGATGACTCTTTTGTATTTGGTACAAAAGAGTAACCTGTCTGTCATAAGGCAAAATAATATAGAAAAAGCATTCTAGGTTACTTGGAGTTTTTTTTTTTATTTTTTTTACAACATTAAAATATCTTCTAAAATTATTAGTAACTTCTATTCATTAATAATTAGTTTTTTTTTTTTGTTTTTTTTTTTTAATTTAACATGATAATTATATATTAAGAAAATTATAGATACCTGTAATAAAGGAATTAAAGAGATGTTGTTAATGAGAGATGTGAAGGCTGTGTGCTGAATTTGGTTAGAAGAGAATATATTTCCAAAATGTTTACTTCCTTTTGATATCCTGAAGAAAATAATTATTTTGCATACCAAAAAGTTTCTTTCTCTTCCCTTTGAGAAAATTAAGTCAACATCTCAAACAGTGTTTCTTATTTATATAAAAATCTAAAAAAAAATAAACATACACACAGAATAGCAATATTTCTAGGGAATTTCTCACTATCATTTCCTCCTTAAAACTTGATTCTTTGGAGGACCATTCATCCATGCTTAGAATATTGACATGTTCACCACAGTATCTCACCTCCACCCCTACCAGCGCTGTATTGTAATGGCCCATAACTCTGTATTAAACTAGCAAAGACCTCCACTCAACAAAGGGCCTTCACAAGTTGAGAATATCTCTATTAATCATCTGAGAGGCCCCTCTTGGCCTTCCATCAGCATGGCTAATGCTAGCCTCCAGGAAAATGATTTGTTGCACCTTATCGAGATAATGTTCTCAGCTAACATGAAGTGGAAAGACTATATTGAATTCAATGTGAGGTCAGCTCCTAGGAAAGTTGACTCATTGTGAGACAATTTTTCTCTCCAGAATCTCATATATAAGTCCACCATTCATCCATGCTTAGAATATTGCTGCCACATATGGTTTGGTACCCTTCGTATTTACCTTGAACTCCTTGATAAAATCCAAAGAAGAATCGGCAATATTATTGGCCCTGATCTGGCAGCTTGATTTCAGTCACTTTCCCACCACCATAAGGTTGCTTCTGTGTGTCCATTCTATAAGTACTTTCATGGTAATTGTTCGAATGAGCTCTTCGCTATGATACCTAGACTTTTTGAATTTAAGAGCAGTACTATATTGGTGTTGAGATTTCATCAATCTACAATTGAGCTGGCTAGATGTAGCCGTAAATTCTATACTAACAGTTTCTTTTCTCTCACTTTTTGCTTGTGGAAATCCTTTCTGGCTCCATACTTTCCAGCCAACTTTAATCTCCATAAATTTAAATACAATGTCAATTGCTATCTACTATATTTCTGATTATTCTTTTCTATTCGTACTCATTAGTAATGTTTCTGTTCCTAATTTTTCCATCCCTTGTCTTAGTGGCTTGACTGTATTGCTTGGGGTGAAATCAATTAAAAGAAAAAAAAAGGTAGTCTAATCCTGTCATTGTTTTTTAGGTATATTAGCAAATGGGATTGGGTTAACTAAATATTACAAGAGAGAGTTACTGTAGTAGTGGAAAGCATTGGTTATCTGTTAACTTGGAATTTGGCAAATTGGTCAGGCCAAGAATTTCACTGTTCCTATATGTATTACACTTTTGTAATCCAAGTGGTTAGATTTAATTAATGGACATTCATATGAAATAGTCAAATCCCTGTTTTATAAAAATTCTCTTAATAATAATTTTAAAATAATTCAGCAGACAATGTTATTTTATTTATGGTAACTGGATTTTTGTCAATTACCTTACTTTCCCTTGTTTGATAATGTGCATTTGAAAAATAGCACTTTTTTGCAGTCACCATCATTTCTCAGCCTTTTAGCTAAGATTAAAGTGTTGTAGCTGTTCTCATCAGCTTAATCTGATTCTCTCTCTCTCTCTCTCTCCACTTCTATCTTCTTTCTTTCATTTTCTCACTGGAACCTATTAGTCTCTTTTCTCCTCTTTCCTTGTGATCCAAATGTAATAGTCCATTATTTATAAGGTATTGTCAAGGCTTAACGGTCAGGTAAACTAATAAAAAACTGGACAAGCCCAATTATTATAGGATGATAAACTCATTGACCAGAGTGACTAACACAAAGATTTTGTATTCACAAATCATAACTGACTACTTTTAATTAGAAAATGTTTAACTGTTTTTATTTTTTTTCATAACACATTTGATGGTCATTTAATTTTTATTTATTGCAATAATTCATCAAGTAATAAAAATCAATGTCCTATCAATTAAGCCTATTACTCTTCAGAATTATTCTACTAAAAGACATCAAAGTACTGTATTTGCCTGCATCATGGATGCAGTTTTTTTTCCTGAAATAAGTCCTGAAAATTTGCATAACATCAAGAATTCTGTCATAGATAACCTTCCTCTAGGGTTAGCATCGGCTTATGAAAACTTTAAACTTTGTCCTTATGGCAAATTTTCAAGTTGTATTTCAGGAAAAAAAAAAAACTGCGGCCTTGCAAATATGGTAATCTATACAGTTCATTCTGGAACCATACAGTAGGGTTGGATGACTGGTATATTAAAACCATTCCTCTAAAGTTCTTTATGAGCAATACATTCCAGAGTTTGTAAGATGCAGGTGAGCGATTAGAAGACTTTTAGGGAAATGCATTTTCAATACCAGAGAATACTGGATACTTTGCTTTATATAGTATGTTTAAAGAGTTTGAAATGGTTATATATATATATATATATATATACACACACACTTGGATTTATAGAAAAAAAATAATTAAATTATAACAGAAGAACTTAGTAAACATTGGTATATTTATGTGATAACTGCCAATTATAATTATTTGCTTTCATATACATGAATATGAGGTAAAATTTGAAGGAGCATGTTAATAAGAGATGAAAATATGATTGCACATATTTATATTGTATATAAGTCATTTGGGCCAAGTGTTGAATTTTCTTTTCAAAGAATTTTGTTTATTATTAAAAACAGTGATAAACAGTTACCATATTTGCCGGTATTAAGAATGCAGTTTTTTGCCTGAAATAAGTCTTTAAAGTTTGCTGCGTGTCCTTGAGGACGAAGGTTAGGATTTTTGTAGGCCTAAGAGGAAGGTTATCTATGCTAGACAGTAAACTGAATTCCTATTATTTCAGGAAAAAGAACAAAAAAAAAAAAAAAAAAAACTGATGTCGGCATACAATAATAGAACTGAAATTACCGCAAGGGCTTTAATTTTTGTAGTTTTTCTGGGCATTAAAACAACATCTGCAATATAAATTAGTTTGTGTTAAGAATGGTAACATGTATGCTAGTAAAATGAATGTATTGTAAGTTAGCTGTCTGTAATTTGTTAGTTTTGTGTGTTACAGATACTACCCAGCTTTTCATTACTAATTGGTACATATTATATTACTTCATTTAGTAGTAGTAAGTAATGACTGTTTTTTGTATGGCTGAAGCTGACAATTACTCTTCGTACTTTCCCATTTATGGATTTCAACTGAACAAAAAAATTATTAGGTACTAGAATTGCTCATGAAAATTTCACAGTTTTCTAATTTTAATTTTCTGATGAATTTTATTTCTTAAGCTAATGATTGAATAAACCCATGGTAAGTTCTACAACGGCAAAATATTCGTAGAAATTTCCATATTTCATTGTTAAATATTTGAGCTTGACAACTTTAACAAAATATTGCAATAACAATCATAAATATGAATGCTGGTTGTTATTTTAAGAAGTAAGGGGGTACAAATGAAAAGATTTGAAATTGATAACTTTTTCCATTTCACTGAAGCAGATGTTAAACACATGAGTGTGTTATCTTTATCTTTTTATTTTCTCACTGAAACCAAGTAGATTCTCTGTCCTGGGTAAAATGATAAACTACGTCCAACAGCAAGGCCTCTGATCAAGTGGTTTTGAGGAGCGTGGAACCACCTCTTAATTGCTGGTGTTCCCAGGTCCACCCTGAACTGGGGTGGCAGCACCTGTTAGGGTCCCAGCCATGGGCAAATAGTTAACCCTGAAACTGAGGTAAAAAGCATTATAAAAGTGTAAAAATATGTTTTAATACCAGAAATACTTTGTAAAAAATTATTACCAGAAATAAATATTTGAAGAAGAAAAACTATTACCAGCAATACATTTTTGAGGAAAAAAATATTACCAGAAATAGATTTTTTAAAAAACAAAATATTACCAAGAAAAAAAAGTTGTTGGCATTAAATAACCCATTGAGGTTGATATGCTGTAAAACAAAACAAACCAAACCATCACCCACCGTTATTTACTAGAGGGCACAGAATCTCCAATATGCACTACATGCCAAGAGAAATTTACAGTGAAACATATACTGTTAGAGTGTGTAGATTTTGATCTAGTGCAAACAAAATATTACCAAGTGAGTAATTTAAAAAAAGAAATTTTTACGAAAATAAAACCATCCAAGATTGTAAATTTCCTAAAAGAAGTTGGATTGTACACAAAAATACGAGTAATTGAAAAATGGTTTAAATATATATGTATACATACACACCTTTTTTTACCAAACTATTGCTATGAATCTATTTCAAAATTATGTTGGCATTAAATGACCCACTGAGATTGATATCCCATAAAACAAAACAACCAACCAACAAGTAGATCCTCTGATATCTTTTCCATCTTTCTATGTGATCAAAATGGGATAGTTCATTATTTATAAGGTATTGACAGGGAGTAATGTCTGTGATAATTAAGGGAGCAACAAGCAGAATTATAATATGATGTATGTATGTATGTATGTATAGATCACCAGAAAATTTACTTCCCCCGCCTCATAATTTTTCTTTTAATGTTCCAGATTCTAATCTGCTTTTATTTTTGCCATAATTTTGGGCATTTTTCTTTGTTCTTGGAAAATTAATAATTTTGGTATTTCTCCTCAAAGTTATTTAAATATTTACTTAAACTTTGCTATATATCCCTGTGCTAAAATGTCAGAGAGAGAAGTAGGGAGGAATCTGAAAGAACAGAATTGGTATTATTCTTTCATCTTAATTTTTATGGCTTTTCCTTGCAGCTATTCAGACTGTCAGTCTGTGGCCATTAGTAAGCACAATGGATCATAAATAAAGAATAAGCTCTCAATTGACAATACTTCATCTAATCGATACTATAAAAGAATAGCTGATTATCTGTTTGTCACACAATGTCTGTGAGTGACTTTACATGTGTTTATGTAATGTATATGTCTGTTGTGTATGAATGACTTACATGTGCTTGTGCCATTTAATATATGCACATACATATACAGTTTGACTGAGTTTGATATAAGACATTTGAAATAATACATTCATAAATAGAATTATTTTTTAAAGTTAATTTTTTTAATTTAGTAAAAATATTTTTAGATCTGTCATGGAATTAAAATATACGTGTGTTAAATAATAATTTAACAGACTATTATATTTAGAGGAAGTGTATCTCGGCTCTGACTTCTGGGGTCAGATGTGACCCATAATAGGGAAGTCGATTTTGATTGGGAGCCAGCATGGGAAAGGGATAGGAGAAAGGGTTTGGCAAGTTGTTTCTTACCCATCAAGCGATGTAGATATATTCTCTTTCATGTCCAATATGGCTGGGGGGGGGCACTGGATAGTTAGATAATGTACATGTCGAAATGATTAATAAAAATAGTCAAGTTAACATTCTCTGTGTTGGAGTATTTCATTGTTAAACCAAAATGATTAGCAATCGCCAGCTGAGATCATTCACTGCTGTCAACATGCATGTAAACGTATAGACACACACTTTGCATGAAATTGAAATGTGCATCTTTGTCATGATAGTTAACCTCTGGGTAACAGGAAAAAGAGTATTCACCTAAATGTGGTACTTTTTGAAGTCATTTTTATGACTCTTTATGGATCTGGAATTGGAATATGTTTTCTTATAAATGTTTGTCTACTTAAAATATTACAATTTAGATTTAAATTTTGATTATCTTGCTGTCAGCAAAACAGTTACTTAAGAAGTGAAAAGATAAAAACAAACTTAACATATTTGACAGCATACAACATGCACTTTTTCGTTTTCAATAAAATGAAAAATATCTCCCCATCAGTATTGTATGCAGATAAGATACACTTCTAGATTATTAGAAATTTTCAAATATTTCTTGACTGAAATTAGGAGCTTTCTTAAGCACTCATTTTTTTTTTTGTCCTCTCATAAATGTGGCAAATTTGACCAGTTTTTAAGTTATTTCTTTTTCGTTTCACAAATCAACTTTCATTTTTTTTTCCAAGAGTTAGCCATTTTATTCTCTTATGTTTGATGATTAACTTATTTTGTTGTTTATACTAAAAAAATAGTTTAATTTTGAGAACTTTGGCAACAAATGAAGAAAGCTGAAGAGATTATTGGCCAAATGTAGTTATTGAAACAAAGATGTGGATATTTTTTTTTAATAATTAATAGAATAATGACCTTATATCATCTCGGAACTTATAACACCAGATGCATCACATAATTAGTTGTTTCACTGTAATCTATCTTTGTTGTATCATATTTTTGGGTAAGGTTAAATGTATGTACTTATATGGAGCCAATCAGCTTGTTCATCATCATCATTTCATCTATTAAACTCCTGCTGTCTTAGTTTAGCAAAGGCTACAAGTTGAAGCCACCTGCTCTGATCAATGTAACTGCTCAGGATTTGTGCCAAGTTGTATATAGGTATGAAAATCTTTTATTTAGGGTAACTTTGTTAGTCTCTCTGGGTCATCCCTGTAGAGGGTAATATTTGGGAAGAAAGTAAACATAAATGCTCATGTGGAAGATGGAGCCACACAATATGTGTTATTGTTTTTATGTGCTTGTCTCTGTGAGTGAGTGTGTGTGTGTATATATATATATATATATATATATATATATATATATATATATATATATATATATATATATAAGAAAAGGGAAAACTTATCAACTTAGCCAGTATTTTTCACTATCTGAGACTTTATCAAGGCAAATGCAAGGATTTTATTTCATTACAAGTATTGATAAATGTTACTTTTCAAGATTTTTAAATTTAAGAAATGCTTATATATATTAATCAACTTAGCGGAAAAGTCTAGGTAAGTTATTGAGAATGCTAAGTGATATAATTTAATGTCTAGTAAATGAAAGATATATATATGAATGGGCATTTGTGTGTGTTTGTGTACACACACACGTAAGATAGTGATATATCTGAGCCACAAAATGTTTTATGTGAAGGCTTGCTTATATACAGTATCATTCATAAGTACACTCATTCCAATTTTATTCTCAACTAAACATGAGAATTTTATAATTTCAAATGGAACATTATACAATAAAAACAAATATGATTAGGTATTTATTACCAAACATTATAGCATTGAAACTCTGCAATCAAAAATGTGAATATATAGAAAGCCCAAAATAAATACATCCTACTGTGAAAGAAATTATTTAAAATCAATATTTGGTGTGGCTGCCTTTTTATTTATTTATTAAAGGAAAAAAAAAATTAATACTTTTAGTCTTGATAATGTTGACTTTACTAGATTTGTACAATCACAAGAATTTCTGTTCCACTTTAACATTTAATGTTTCGATTCCATTTTATTGAATGGTGGTTGTTTTTTTATTTTTTTATTTAAATACATCCACAAGTGCCTAATTTGAATTAAATCCAGTGGTTTGCTCAGCCAAGGAAGAATTTTTACCTTTATTTATTTATTTATATATATATATATATATATATATATATATATATATATATATATATATATATATATAGGAACTAGTTTTTTTCAGCAGTATATTCTGCATTATTATAATGGAGGAATATAACTCTTCTTTCCAACTGTTTGAATGAAGGCAACCTGTTTACTTTCATTTATGTCATATTTATATTAACATTCATGATTCTGTCAATGAAATGCAGGATATCAGTGATATTAGAGCTCATACAACTCCAGACCATGTTATTCTTACCATCATGTTTAACTCTTGAGACCAAACAATTTTCCATGTACAAATCGTCATGCTGCTAAACTTGTTGGACGCCATCAGATCCAAACAGGTCCCAAAGCTATAAATTTTTAGCTTTATTCTCTTGTGCAAATTTTAAATGACCCTATTTGTATAACAAATTCAGTGGCAATTTCTACCATGATTATAACTCATGCTAACTTATGTTGTTGAGTGTTGCAATCAAAATATTCATGGCATATATATATATATATATATATATATATATATTACACTTTGGTTAGCTACATCTGCAGATGAAAATGTTCAGCACTTATATGTAAAGAAGAGAAGTTGCATAAATCTATAGAAATTACCAGTGACTGTGTAAGTGATGCATCCTTGTTTCAAAGAATGCTGCAGTTGAAGAAATAAAATAAAGGCATTTTTAAATATGTTCCAGGAAAGTCTTTTTTTTTTTTTCACTCTAAGAGGATGCAGTCTTTCAGTTCTATCTTATTGGATATTCGTTATTTTTCTACTTTCAATTTAAGTACATTCCGCAATTGCTCAAACCGATTTCAATCTGCTGACGTACTTTGCCAATCAACAACTTTTTTTTACCTTTTTTGATTCTTCAGAAACTGTAGTCTTTAAGACAGAATGTTTTGGTTTTTCGTCATGCAGGAATATAACCTTTTTTTTTTTTCCAAGCATTTGAGTGAAAGCAACATCATTTCTTTAAATATTTTGACATAATCTTCAACATTTGTGATTCATCTGATGAAATGCAGTTCACTAATTCCATTAGAACTTCTACAATCCCAGATCTTAATACTTCTACTGCCATTGCTTAACTATTGATAGTAAACACTTGTACATTTTACCATGATACTGACAAAATAATTGGATGACAGAACAAAATAGATTGATTTTTGTTTAACTTCACTATACTATGCTGTCCCCAAATGTTGACATTTTATCTTTATTCTCCTATGCAAGCAGGCCTGTTTGTATCTTGAATTAAGTAGTATCCTCCACGAAAAGTTTGGTTCTTAAAATACATTTACTAGATAAAAAGAAATAAACTTCTACATATTCATTGCTTTTTAGGCAATTTGTCAAAGTGCTCAATATCATTAATAATACCAGATTGAATTAAATCTTTATTTGTCTATCCTTACTCTGAGTTTTAAAGAGATGTATCCATTCTTCAGATGTTTTGAGAGTAAAACTGAATTTATTTACAGAAATAATGTTTTTCTTATTTATATTTACAGAAATATGATTTTTCTAAATAAATTCAATTTTACTATCAATTCACCTGATGGGTACATTTCTGCAAAACTTAGAGTAAAGATAGTTGAACTCTTAATTTTATTCATTACTAATATATATATATATATATATATATATATAATTTCAGATAGAGTATATCTGTAAAAGGACCATATGAATAAAGACAAAAGGAAAACTTACCTTAGCCAACACATTTCATCCTCTGAGGGACTTATCAAGCCAAATGCAAAGATTTTATTTGGTGACAAGTATTTATATGCAAGAGAAAAAATTTTTTATTTCTTTTTCAAAATCCTATACCAAAATATTTTGAATAACCAATCACATTTTTGCTCTTGTATATAAATATTTGTTACAAAATAAAATCCTTACATTTTCCTTGATAAAGACCCTCAGAATATGAAATGCATTGGCTAAGATAAGTTTTCCTTTTGTTTTTATTCACACACACACACATATATATATATATATATATATATATATATATATATATATATATATATACACGCAAAAATATATATATAAATTTTCATTGCTTTACATTAAAAAAAACAAACCCATATTAATAAAATATTCACATGAAAAAATGCCTTAAGATCATGTTCTTCACATGATATTACTAAATTCTATTTTATAGTAATAACCTATTGAACCCACATCCATTTGAAGTTTTAAATGATTACAATATAAATCCTTATCTGGGTATTTCTGTACTTGTAATCTTTTTTTCTTTGAAAATGACCAATAATGGTCAGTATTTAGATTTCAACCTTTAATTTGATCAAGTGCATTTACATGTTTTCACCTTGGGGAAAAAAAAAAAAAAAATCAACACAGGAGAAAATTACCAAAAGGCTCAATAGAAATACATATTGTTAGGAATTTTGAAATATATCCTCCGCTATACTGACATATTTATTCTTGGTTTTGTTGTTTGCTGTAATCCTAAACTCTTGTGTTTTCTGTTTGTATTTTGCCCGTCATGTCTTAAACTACAGAATTTTTATGTCCTGCTTTTCTTCTTTCTACCCTGATGTGAATTATGATTTTTATTTTAATTTGTATTCATATGTTGTGCAGTTATATTTGACTCACCTGTCATCATCGACATATAAGGGTCAAGCAGCTCAGGAATCAACAGCCAGACTACCTGCACATATCATTTGATTATAGTGATGAAAGCTTGTGCAGAACTAATTACACTTCTTGGAAGAACCAATTATAGAGAACTATTTACCCATAGCTGGGAGGAGAAGAGATGGAATCATACCTTTCTCAATCATATTAGCCCATAAGTGAATGTAATGTACTTGACTGAATTTCAAACTCAGCTCTCCAATTCCACAATCTGAGCTGCTATCCATTAAACCACTATGTCTATATATATATATATATATATATATATATATATATATATATATATATATATATATTTTATGGGTAAAAGTGCTCAATATCAGAGATAGTGTATGTAAATATAAAAGTGGATGCAGAGTGTGTTGTTTTGGTTCGACTATTTATAATTGTTGGTCAGTGGGGCATTATGGGTAGTAAGGTCTGTTGTATCATCCTGACAGTTATTGGGTGAGCAGTTATGGCTATATTAAAGATCATTCTAGAGGCTACTGAGTAGTGTATGTTTTTTTGTTTGTTTTTTAATTTCAAATTTCATTTTTTTTTGCCTCAAAAGCGACACACACACACACACACACATGCATTAGGTTGGTGCAAAAATAATTTCGTTTTCTCACATAGTAACATATGTTAGAAAACAAAATTATTTTTGCACCAACCTAATACATGTGTGTCTTCCTGACATTTTTGGGCAAAAATGAAATTTAAAATTAAAAAAGACAAAAAAAACCCCAACAATCATGCATTTATATTTAATATATCTAGAGTACATTATCTGATCACAAAGTTCAATATGTGCACGGTTTCCAAAATATGGTTTATATTAACAGTACTCAGACGCCATATTAATACACTGCTTGGGTATTAGTCCAGGCATGTTCTCTCATTTGCTTACAATTGTACCTGTACACATGGTGAATATCATCCTGCAATTATTCCACACCTCTTGTACCTGTTAAAGCAATACAGCAAGTGTTTTAGTCAGACTAAGTGAGTGAGTTAGGTCTGCCAAGGTGTTAAACATATTGCAGAGCTTGTTGAGTAGCAAGGGCATGATGTAGATAGGTATTATTATGCTGGAAAAGCACAATATCTTTCTGTTGCAGAAATGGTAGTAGAATATGTTGAACAATGTTCTGGGTGTACATGGTACTGCTTAATGTTCCCTCCATAAACATTTAAAGGCAAATGAGTTATATCAATATACCGTCATTTCAGAAATTGGGCCTGTGTGTTTTGATGGGTGAATATTCTTTAGAACATGTTGCTCCTCAGATCTGTATTGTATATATAATCATCACTTGCATGAAGGTAAAATCTGATTTTGTCACTGAACATTAAAAAAAAAAAAAAAAAAAAAAAATTAATACCCCTTATGAACTTCTTGCAACACCTCCAGAGGCATATCTAATAGTATTATGATATGATATGAGATGATGAGACATTTGTGCGCATAGTCCTGCTGAAAATAAATAATTCATATTGATTCATGATGGCATACATTGCTACCTTGTTCCTCCAGCCATCACACAGAAAAGGACCACAATTTTCATCCATTTAGGAAAGTTGCAGAACCTGAAAGCAGTTGATGTTTCTTTTTATCAGTTCTTCTTTAACTGTAGTGTGCATTGTCATTTTAGGATTCTTGAGGTACCTGGTTTAGGGCAACTTTAGTGACTGTCAGTTAATCACAGGACAAAGCCAGTGAATTGTATCCACTGATCTGCCACCATTACACTAATGTTTCTAAAATTTGCACATCTTAGCACTTTCTTGTTCCTGATTCTGTCTCCAAGACATAGGATTTCTTTAGGACTTTGTGAAGGTGTTTAAAGTGGAAAACTTCTAAGAGTTAGATGACTTTTGTGAAGGATTTCCAAATTTACATGCAAATAAGATAGCACACATATTTCCTTTGATCTTTGCTGTGGATGTCCTGGCAGTCAGTTGTCATAGTGTCCATTGCATTGTGCCAGTCTTGTCAAGCATCTTTCCTACAAAGCCTTCAGAATCTGATCTATAGTTGTAAGTATTTTTATTTGATCACTTGCTAATACTGAAGCACCACCATTGTATTGCATACAATATATATGCACAGCAATTTTCTGAAGTGACTCCTCAGCTTCTCAAAGCCCTAAATCCACAACCTCTCAAATTGCTCTAATTAAATAAATGCAGCATATATGTGTGTCTGTAGTATGAAACCTGATTGCACTGAAATCTTTCACAATACCAAACTTTAGTATAGTATGCATTATCATCTAAAGCTTAGAGATGGTGCACTAGTATGAGTGTTACTATATCATAAAACAGCTGAAGATTTTATTAGAATATCAACTATATCTTATTATGCACATGCCATGATAAAAGTTCTGTAATCCATTAGAGTTGTAGGAGTACCACATTCACAACAGCCATAGCAGCGGTGCTTTTCCAAGCTGGTTGCTACCTCAAGGCAAGAAAGACCAGTTAGTTTTGAGATATTTAGTAATCATTTCTGAAGCAAAAGATGAATGAAATGAAAAGCTGAAGTTTATGTTTGGAGTTTACAGTTTAATTATTTACAGGAGTTAATATCAACAATATCTGTCATCAGCCACTTGTTCTTTTCATTTCTAACTTTTGTATGACATTAGTTTATCCACTGCCTATAATGGAAACCAAACTTTTATAATATTCACATAACATTATTTATACTACCAGAGATTTAAGAAAAGCCAGAATTTTAGAATAGGACTGCTACATTGGTAGATTATCACTTGGAGGCTTGTAGCAGTGAGGTTGGTTTGTTATCAATTATTTAAGGTGTTACCTATTTACTTATTGATTCTTAATTTTCTTCATTCTATTCTAAAGCATGTATTGAACAAAATTTGATTGAACTTGGTAATTAATACCTTTTAATTTTTAATATTTCAGGGGAGAGCATAGAGGCTGTTCGCAGTATCAGCCGTCACATTCAGCAGTTACGGAACAATGGATTGGGTTTAGCTCAGGTAAGATATATTTTGTTTCTCATTTTACCTGCTATTGATTTTTTTAAAACATTTTTATTATTTTTTTTCTTTTAAGTGAATACAAAGTTAAATGTTTTTCTTTATTTCAGTTAATTGACACTTTCAACACATTGCTGTCAGTTGCTTGTCTTAACAACGTTCCTATAGATAACGAAACTGTTTTCAAGTTAATTTCAGTGCGGATATTGCCTTCTACTCTTGCTACCTTTTTAAAATCTTTCATTTATATCTTTTAATAAGTCATCAAGCTGTGAAATTATGTATTTTGGATTTCAAGTTCAATCTAAACTGTCATGTTAATGACTTATCGCACATACTTTTCTGAATGAAACTTTATTTTAAGCCAAAGAGAGTAAAGAATTTTCTATTTAAAGTTGTCGGTTTCAATTTTTTATATATACATACATTTTATATATATAAAAACACACACACTATCTGTGGTATCTTCTGTCTTATATATTTATAAGTTTACCATTCATCCATGCTTAGAATATTGCTGCCAGATATGGTCTAGTGCTCTTGCCATATATTTAGAGATCCTTTATAAAATACAGAGAATTTGCAATGGTCATGAGCTAGCATCTCAACTTCAGTTACTTTCCTACTACCATTAATATATCTTTGTGCCTTTCATTTATATCTTTTAATAAGTCATCAAGCTGTGAAATTATGTATTTTGGATTTCAAGTTCAATCTAAACTGTCATGTTAATGACTTATCGCACATACTTTTCTGAATGAAACTTTATTTTAAGCCAAAGAGAGTAAAGAATTTTCTATTTAAAGTTGTCGGTTTCAATTTTTTATATATACATACATTTTATATATATAAAAACACACACACTATCTGTGGTATCTTCTGTCTTATATATTTATAAGTTTACCATTCATCCATGCTTAGAATATTGCTGCCAGATATGGTCTAGTGCTCTTGCCATATATTTAGAGATCCTTTATAAAATACAGAGAATTTGCAATGGTCATGAGCTAGCATCTCAACTTCAGTTACTTTCCTACTACCATTAATATATCTTTGTGCCTTTTCTATAAATACTTTCATAAAAGAGTTGGTTGCGTGTGGTGCAGTAAGCACCAGGAGTTACATCCCTCTATAATTGGCTGTTGAGAGAGAGGACATTCTACTTACAGTCAGTGGTGCTGACAAATTTGCATTCAAATAATACTGGGAAGCTATTAACCAATAGTCAGCATGGGTCTGGGACTAGAATGGAGAAGCTGGAACTTATTTGCAGGCTATGTGGAGTGAAGTCTCTGGTGCATGTGATCTCTTTGGGACTTATGGGCGGAGCATTTGCAGTCTACCGGCATCTGGATAACAAAGCAAAATCTGATGTTGATCAGATAAAGACTGCCTTAGTTACTTTTTTACTGATTCATTAATGATGTACAAACAACTCATTGAGTGGCACCTACAGTATGGAGAATCTATGGATGTATACCTGGCTGAATTGAAGAAACTCTACATTCTTGGTTGGTGGTATGTATGTATGTATCTAGAGTTATAAGAAAGTTTTATTTTCCAAACATGGACAGCACATTGTGGCTGTGTTCATACTTGATATTGAGTGTTGGACTTTTCTTTTTTATTAATAATGCTTCCATTATTTTTAGCCTTTTTTTTCATGTGGATGATGCTATTATATTTGTATTATCAATGACTATATTACGAATAGAGTTTGGTAGGTCTCCATGTGTATTTAAATATGATTTGAGTTATCGTCAGAGTGATGTAACATGAGTCTTCTTGTTAAATATGTTGTAGTATATCCAATATAATTATTTAGAAATTTGGATACATACTTAAAACAATCCACATATTCATTTAAAAGTAAAATAAAATTCATTCTTAATAATGGCTAAAAGTATAACTGAAAGTGCTTGAATATATAAAACATTCTGACAATTTTTCTATAATTTATGTTCTGAAAAGAAAAATATAAGAACACATTAAAAATTATAGAAAAAAAACTTAACGAAAGCAGTTGTTTTTAACAAAATTTGTATATATATATATATATATATATATATATAATTAAAATGAAAGATGATCTGTGTGTGTGTGTTTCTTATAACATGTAGGCTGGTTAATAAAATTGGAATAAAAAGCCAACAACATAACAATATTGGCAATAATATTCTGACTTTAAAATCTTTCTCTTCATGCTTTAATTTAGTCAAAAGGATAATTAATATATAATAAATATCACCAATCTTATTGCCAATATTGTTATCATTTTGTTGGCTTTTTATTCCTCAAATTTTATTAAGTTACCAAAGAAAATAATCAGTAATTTTGAATATTATGATAACTGTATGATCATTGGTAACATTTGATGGATTTATTTTCCTAAGATTTTTTTTTACACATAAGTTTTATAACTATGAAATATAAAATTGAACAATTTCAGATTGAGTTGCCATGTCATATTTTGTAATAATTAAACATCATGTTATAAAGAACAGGTTTAAAATTTGGAGTCAATAATTAGTCTTTTTAAAATTTTAAAAAAAAAAACCCTAAAAAACCTGAAATAAATAAAATGTAAATAAACTTGCTTAAGAAAATAATCAGTAATTTTGAATATTGCAATAGTTCATATATGCTTAATATTTTCAACTATATGATCATTGGTAACATTTACTGAGTTTTCATTTTCCTAAGAATTTTTTTTACATATAATATTTATAATGATGAAATTTTAACAATATAAAATCTAACAATTTCAGTTAAATGTTGTCACATTATATATCATTCTTAGTATAAAACAGGTTTGAAATTTATGTTGAGTGTTTTTATGTAGATATGATACCTGTTCATGAATTCATTAGATTTATCTTACCCCAACGAATAGTATATCCGCAAAACTTGAAGTCAAGAGATAAGTCTTTTGAAATTATATGTGTTATCTCCAAGACCAACACTAAATTTGAACAATATAACAATTTTTTTTTCTTAAAAAAAATATATCAAAATGATTGGGTTTTGTGCACTTAGTGTGACACTAGCTTTTATATGAACTAGTTTTTAACAAAATAGTGATTGCTATAGTACTGCAGATCTTGTCTTTTCTTTTTTTTTTTTTTTTCTTTTTCTGTCATCATTTTTTCTTCTTTCTTCTCTCCTCTTTGTTTGTCATTTTCAATAAAATAGGCTGATAGGCTTGTATTAAATCATAACCATACCATATGTCGTACCATGTTCAATGTCCAGTTACTGTCATGTCTCATTGGTGAAATAATCCATAGTATTTGCACCAACTGACCATTCCATACCCAGTAATATATTAACATAGTGCACTGACCCCATTTATAACACTAAATCCTATAATTCACTCTATACTAGAGTCATGGCAGAACTTTAAAAAATCTTTTTAAAAAAAAAAGGTCTTTAAATCAGTTTCAAAAAGCTTTTTCTCGGTGTTTAGTTTGATTAGTTGTATCATTTGAATAAAGATAGATTTATTCATTCCCCTACCATACAAGGTTATTTTATATATCCTAAATATGGATATCCACTAAAAATAATGTTTAAAGTAATATATTATTATTTTTTAGTGGATATCCATATTTGAGTAGATGCTTTATTTTAAACAATATTCTATTTTGTCTAATGGCCTGAACATTTGAGAATGTTTTTGCAGGGGAATCTGTGGTTTGGAAACAGATAGAACCTTGCTTGAGTATGAAACTCTTCACAGCCAAGTGGTAGAATTTAGGATCAAATGATGGTTTCTCCTGCAAAGGGAGATGCAGGTTCAAACCCTGCTGGGGGAGATGGGGGCACATTTCTCAAATATTCAGGCTGGTAGTCAAAATAAAATTCTGTTTAAGTTAAACGGATCATCTACTCAAATATAGGCATCCACTAAAAATAACATTTAAAATAAAAAAATTTATTAGATTAATAAATAAAAAGCCATTAATTCTTTTATTATATATATATATATATGTATATATATATACACATTCACACTAGCCGAATTACCTGCACCTTACTGTATGTCATCCTCTTTTTTTTTTTTTATAAAGAAAATGATAATTGATTTTAAATCAGTGTGGAGAAAATGATGCATTTCAATGATCTTACCAATGTGACCTCCATCTTCTGCCTTTCTACTTCTATATTTTTGGATAGGAGTCATTCTCTTGTTTACATTTAACTTGAATCAAAGGGTAAAAAAAATTCAGTGGTGGGGTGGACCCCTTTGATCAAAATGAAATATACTTATCCAAGTACCCTGGGTAAAGTAGTTTCAGAATATATATGGTTATGGGGGTCTATCTCCAAAACCCTAGGAGGCATTCAATAACAAAGAGACAGATGCTATAATTATATAGATAGAGAGAGAAAGAGAGAGAGAGGAATGGGTAGGATAAAAAATCTACATACATACACAAATACTTGCACATACGTATAAATATATTTCTTCCTCAGGTGTTATAAATACAGTGCTCAATGTTATGGAACAGAGCTAGAAATATATATTAATGAATGTACATTGTATCCAATGTCGATGTGTGTGTGTTTGTAAAAATTGCCAGTTATTTTTGAAAAGTGAGACTGAGTATACAATTTCTCTTTTTTTAAATTTATTTTATTAAAAATGACAGAAACTTGTGTGTGTTTAATCCATTGATGGTCACTGTAAAATCTGGCATTAATTATAAAAATAAAAATCCACTATTGATTATCTTTTTCTTTGTCTTTTTTTTATCGTATTAATTATAAGTTTATAAAAAAATCCACTATTAATTATAGTGTTTATAAAAAATCCAGTATTACTGATAAGGTTTATAAAAACAATTCCAGCATTAATTATAAGTTTATGAAAATTGAGTATTATAGGTTTCTACTGCATTGTGACCTTGTTAATGCCAGAAATAAAGACATAAAGAGAGGAATTGAGTTAAACAAATATATTAACGGAAACAGTCATACAAACATATACAAATGAGTGTTACAGCAAGAATGTTTGGTCCGGCTGTCAGAGCTGACTGCTGTAATCTTCCCTCTCCAAAAGGCAGTACCTGCTCCTGTTTATAGCTGGAAGAGTCCATGCATGCATCGGTAAATTACCATAACATACTGGTAGCCCATTTAGACTCTTCATCCCATTAGTTGGGTTCAAGAACTTTTCAGTATCTCATCTTTCATACACACAATTATTCTTTTGTCCCCCTCCCCCAATAAAAAATTGTTTCTTTCCCTCTGACCCTTCAATTTAAAGTGCTTACAATGACAATAGACATGAGAAAGGCATGAACCTATCTCGTTTACCTTCAGCTATAGGTTAAATAGCAGGGTAGACATTGCTCTCTAGACATGAGTGTCAGCTTGATTACTCTAAAATCAAAACCATGGAGATGACAACAGGAAATCACTCCTTTCTCTTTTCCAGGAAATCAAAGAAATTCACAGATAAAGAAAAAGTATTTCTGGTGAGCCATGTTTGCTTATGTCATAAGGGCATTAAAAAGAAAAAAAAATTATTGGCTAAAATTAAAATTCCATATTGTACAATATTTCAGCATTAATTTGAAAATCCCTAAATGCTCAAGTGTTAGAAAGCAAACTATTTTGTCATACTTAATGAATATATGAAGTCTTATTTTAATTTTGTTCTGAATTTATTTTATACGCAGGCCTGTACAAATAGAAAATGTGAAGGCCCACATTCTTTGCAGAAATTAGTTGTAAGCTACATAAATGATTTTTTAGAGCAAATTACTGAGTGAAAAAAAAAATGGTGCAAATGCATTAATTCATCCCAAAGGAGATATTTTTTAAATCAAAACTAAATATTGGATGAATTTTCCATATGCAGCCAGCTGACAAATTTATACTGATGACCACAAAATATTTACTATTTTGAAAACCCCTCATGGACAACACTGGTTAGTCTCACAGGTTGCATGTAGCCCATGGACTGTATTTTGTGCAGGCCTGATATCTCTTCTTCTGTGTGACATGTCCCTTCAGGATCTTAGTGATCATGACTCTCCACAATTTTCTGACCTTTTCAGCTCTTATTTTGAACAGTGAATTGAGCACTTTAAACATCCATGTTTGGCCTGGAATTTTGTCTTTTGCTATCTCTCTTTAACCCTTTGCACACAGTTGCCAGGTAGATTATGTGCTATTTTCTTTTCCTCTGTCCCTCTTTGCCTTCAATCTGTTCTGTGCTTATCAAATTTTCTTATCCTTCTTTCTTCATTATGTGCCTTAGAAATTTCAGCTGTTTGTGATATTAAATATAAGCATCGTTTTTGTTTCCATTTTTCTCTAAAACTTCATTGTTGCTCATATATTCAGTTCATGATATTCTCAGCATCCTTCTGTAGAACCACATTTCTGTTGCTTCAAGTCTCTTCATCTGTGTCCAAATTGTCCAGCAATCACTTCTGTATAAGAGGACTGATATTACATAACAATTTGTTTATGTATTGAATACTACTGCCATATCTAGTCTGGTGCTTCTACTAAATATCTTGAAATTCTTGATGAAATTCAAAGAAGGGTCTGTAATGACCAGGCATCTCTACTTCACTCACTTTCTCACCAACATGATGTGGCTTCTCTTTATCTTTTCTACAAATATTTCAATGACAATTGTCTGATGAGTTTTCTTCTTGGTGCCTCAAATGCATGAATTTAAGTGTGTTACTAGATTGAGAACTAGATCTCACCATTTTACTGTTGAACTAGCTAGATGCAACCATCTATTCTATTCTAATAGTTTCTTTTCTCACACTTCTTGCCTGTGGAATTCCCTTTTGATTTCTTGCTTTCCTGCCATCTAAATCTTAAAAAAATTAAATGCAGTCATCTGTCTTCCTGAATCATATTCCTTTATTGTTCTTTTTCTTCACTACAGTCTTATTCTCTTTCATTGCTTGTAATCCCCTGCATCCTAGTGGTATTATCACCTTGCTTGGGGTAAAATGATTTAAGAACCCCCCCACACACACAAAAAAAAAATCAGTTTATATTTGTATTATTAATCTCAGTAAACACATTTAAATATGGCTAGCAGGAAGCAAACTGAGCTGTTTTTATTTTATTTATTTTACTGTAGTTCACCAGAACAAGGCCCAAGAACCACTCAATGTAGAGTTGCTAAATGAAGATGTTGCAATGGTGAATATGGAGGGAACAAGGGTGGCATATTGTGAGGATATGTAACACAGATAATAGTCAACTCTCAGTTTGAAGAGGTTAAGATTGTAGTATGCAGGGAAGCATCCTCTTTGGAGTCTGTTCCACAATGCAGTATTTTGGGGGAAGAATGTGTTGTGAGTGAAACTTTCTCCTCACCAATGGAATATGAAGGGTTTGTGGATGAGTTTACTCCATGTATGTAGCATGGTGGGTCCTAGCTGTAAAGGTCTGGATTGGTGGAATCATGGAATTTAGCTTACCAAAACATTTATAAAATTAGTTAAAGAGCAGTGAGTAATGTTTTATCTGTGGGAAAGGGGCTTTAGGATGGAAAATAATTTATAAACCTTAAGGCCATGTAAAGGCTTTTGAACCCATTCAAGGCTGGAAAGTGAGAATTGGAGGGTCTTTCCTAGATGTGGCAGCAATACTCTATTTTTGTCTCTTGGAATGATAGAGCATGGTAGGAGAAATCAAGTATTTTCTGGTTTGGTATATGGAGCCAACCAGTTTTTTAGCCCCTTTAGCAATGCTAATCTTTACAATCCCTCCTCGCTTGGAAGATCGGACAAGTTTAATGTTTGCATCAATTTCTGACCATTGAAAACCCCTTTTTTTCTAATTTTCAACACATTTTTTTTAGTGAAATAATTATCAATATATTTACATTCTATATATTTGTAATAATCTTTTTCTATTTGTAATGTGTAGATCTGTTTCTGAACACTGAAAGTCCTTTTTTTTATTTCAGTTTATTTCTATAATAAAAATCATTGGCAATCTATGAGGAATGGTGTGTCTACTTAATTTATATCTTGGTCAGCATATGAACTTTTCAGCTGACCCTCGTATTTACGTTATCCATATAATAACCTTATTCTCTCATATGCTCACATTAATTTGCAACCATTGAAAACCTCTTTCTATTTAATTTCCATTCACATCATACAGATTGTCTGCCAAAACTTATTTTAACTTGCTGATTATTCATCATTTCTGTTCCTAACTCTTTAGAAATATTTACTTTGAGGAAAAAAAAAATAAAACATGAATAAAGTTAAAGAGAGAAATATATGGGATAATAGTAAAATCAGTAACCAATGATAAAACAAACACTAAAAACTTGTCTTTATATACTTGGTTCAAAAGCAATCAGTGCGAAAGTAGAATTATGATTACTGTATATTGATGTGTTCAGACTAATTTCCTAATTTTTATTTGATTTTATCATTGTTTTATTCCTCAGCCATCTTTAAGTAACTGTCATATTTCAAATATTGTGTCTTAATTTAAGGGGACATAATGCTTCTCCTCTTTTGCATGTCTGGTGCATCTCTTTATGAACTCTGATAATTTTATTTCCCATACAACCTATATATCCTCTCACAGAGCTTTCTGCATGCATCACTCATATGTTGAATATCAGCTGAAAAAAAAAGATTAAAAAGACGACGATGAAGATGTTAGGATAAATTAACCAATATACAATCATGTCTGTTTTTTTCCTATCAATAGAATTTGTTGTCTGTCTTTCTAACACACTGTATTCTGGGTACTTTCAACCATTATTAGTTGTTTTCAAGAAAGTAAGATAGAAAGTCGAGACATCACCATTGAATGTTTTGATATATTTGTTGAATTTTACAGATGATATGGCAAAAGCTGTAAAATATAATTAAAAAGGAGAAACACAGTTTTACAGAAACTCTTAAGAATTTGTGGAACTATGAATAAAATTGAAATTATATCAGCATTCAGACATAATTTCCTTTCTCCCGAAGCAATAAAAAATTGAGAATGTTCAGTTTTAGTGTACTTTTAACCAGTCTAAATGATTATTAATTAAACTTGTAGTCAGCTACTCATTGAGACACTTGTAGGTGATAAACATGCATTATACTATTGGAAAGGGTTGGCATCATGTGGAATAAAACCTGTCAGTACTTGTAATATATTGGGTAAATTTGAAGGTATAAGTTTATTGGATTGCTAATTTGATTTTGTATTTGTGGTTGAGTGAAAGATGAATTCTGATAAAAGCTGTTGTTTTATATGACAGATATATTGACATAAATTCTGATTATAAGAACATACAGGGATAAGACATCTCTCATCAACACGTGATCACCACCTCTCATACCAAACCTAATGGTTTTATTAATACTTATTTATTAGGTAAAAATTCACTTTTGCAAACAGTCCAGAAAGGAGTTCAAGTTCAAGGCTCACTAACAAATACAGAAAACAATGAAATACATTAAAAGAACATAAGGAAATGTTATTCCTTTTATCTGCCTGAAGGTGGTCATGAGACCGGAAACACATGTAGCAGGAATATGAAGAATAAAATATAAGATATATACTAAAACAAATTCACATTATAACCAAAATGTTTGCCGTTTCTCTCTTTTTTAAAGTATACATTTTTCTCTCAATGAACAACTATAACTGTTTCCCTATATATATATATATATATATATATATATATATATATATGATATAATTTGTGTGTATATATTTCTAAAGAAATAATGGATTTATTTGGAATCCACCATTTTTTTATTACTTCAAAAATTGTAGTGGATACCTGTATTTGAAATAGATGCCCCACTTTTATTTATTAAACACTGTGTATTAGAGCTATTAGCCTGCCCATTCAAGAAATCTCAACAAACAAAACGTGTTCACCAGTAGTAATCTGATGAGGATGCACTTTTCTTAAAAAAGAAAAATAGAACTCTGCTTGCTGTGTTAATCTCCATGGCTGAGCAGTAAAGCACACTGAAACAAACAGTGGTTTTGCTAGTGCACCATCTGTGTCTGAATTTTAAATGGTGACACATGCTGCAATAAGTTTCATTGTGGTGAAAAAATCCATTGCAAGCAATTTTCTTGCCATAGGAATGCAAACACACAGTTGTTTCAGAGCATTTGTCAACTTCTTATTTAGTGCTGGTCAGTTATTGCTTGCTCCATTTCCACTGAGTGCAAGTACACACTGTCTGGCACAGGAAATGAACTCACAATTACTTTATATCCAAACTCATGAACCAGCACTTAAATCTATTAAGCTGTTGTCCATGAGTCAATTCATGAATCAATGTTTTAGTCCACTGGTTTAAAGCATTGGTTCATGAATTTGGTGGCAATTTAGTAATTGTGAATTCAATCCTGGCTGGGCTCTATGTACTAAGTGAAAATGGATCAAGCAGTACTAAATAAGAACTTGACAAGATATCTTTCAACATGGACAGTGGAAATGGAACAATCTAGTCTTGTAAATTAAATAGAGGGTTCGGTTTGAAATTCCCTGTACGTAACCTGGATCAACATTCACCAGATGAAGGCCAGAGGGTACAATGGCTGAAATGTTGCGATAAAAAACAGCAAAGATGAGGACAATAGTCCACATGTAAATAATGATAACTCTTTATCCCAGAAATTTAGTCAGAAACTCTTGCATGTGTTTTGATGTTTGTAGAGATAACATTGAACATACATTGAAAACCTTGTTCAGCTATTCTGCTGCTATTCCTGAAACAGGAAGCCAATGTTCTTGCAGGATAATGTCCACTCACATTATACCCATGATACTCAATGGAAGATGTTTTGATAATTTCCTAGGCTGGTACAATTACCAGACCACTTCATCATTGAATATGTATGGGATGATGCTTGACTCATTTGATTAACTCATCTACAACTTTTGCTGTATTGTGTAAATAGGTACAAGGGGATTGGAATAATATATTGCAGGATTGGATTCACCATCATATGCATGCAAATTTAAAGGCCTTTGTTAATGTCCAAAGTGGATATATTCTTCTATGTATCATGACTTTCCACAACTTCCTTTTCATTCTGACTTCCAATAAGGTTTGTTTTTTTTTTTTTTTTTGTTTTTTCACCATCACTCCTAGTCCCTGAGTGTTTTTAATACACTGTTTATTTCAGCTGAAACCAAGCCAACCTGGTGACAGTTGGAAAAGTGAAGTTCTTATAGGATAGGAGATGGAAAACTCCAGTGTGAAAAAAAAAAAAAGCCTGTGATTGTAGCATCATCTGATATGTAGCACACTATGTACCAGTATAGGACATGGTACTATGATACAGAGAGAGTCCATTACAGGGCACAAGGAACTGATCACATTAAACAATTGTGCAGTCTGTTCAGTAAAAAACTTAGAATTTACAATTTAATCTTGACAGGAGAATTTATACATTCTTGGTTTGGCCATCTTTCCAAAATTAGTAATCTGATGTTAGGTCATTGAAATACTGATGTTTGGAAATGGGTTGGGCCCCAAACTCCTCACATATATAAAACAAACTGTCCCAAAAAGGTTACATGTTAAATGAAGTTAGAATAATTGATAATTAACAAAATCACTTATAATTTAGGGACACAGTGTAGACTATATTTAAGTTCTCAATTCATGACACCACATTCATGTGATATCACATGTTTATATTAAAAAATGATATCATGTTCACATGGCATTGAGTACATCCTGAAATTAAAAATTTCTGCTCTATAATTCAAAATTGAGGTCCAAAGTCATCATAGAATTTTAACAAAATATATTTTGATTCTTGACAATTACTAAAATCAGTTGAGACCATGGGATATCAAATAAACTGTGATATACTTTCAGTTCTAAGAATAAAATACTATAGTAAAAAAACAGAATACTAAAGACGTATATCAGAATTCATTGCAAATTATTTTAGCCTTAAGGTTCATGACAAATTATTTTAGCCTTAAGGTTCATGACAATCATGGCAAATTATTTTCTTCTTGAAATCCATGGTAAATTATTAATTTAGCCTTGAAAGCCATGACAAATTATTATTTTTCCTCTTGAAATCCATGGCAAATTATAATACAAATTATTTTATGCTACCCTTTATTTTACAAGTAGGACATCAAAACTTTCATTCATGGTAAATGATTACATGGAATGTAACCACAAGTTATGGTGGTACAGAAAGAAAAATAAACAAAACACTTTAATAATTGTTTATATATAGTTCCGACTGCATTATATTTGAAGACAAGATTTCTGATATTGTTTCCCTTACAGATTTTACCACTACTTTATCATAACTGCATTTGTCTTCAGTTATTGTAAAGTACTAAAAACTATATTTTTGGTGATTAAAGGTCATAAATAAATAATTATGCTCTAAACTTTTAATTTAAAAAAAAAAAAAAAATCTTTGTTTCAGCAAATTTTATCTTTGAATCTTTAATTTCTGTGTTAGAAATTAAGAAAGGGATTTCAGTATTAAGGAATTAATGCTAATATTATTGAAAGAATAGGAATTGTAAATCTGTTTTTATAATGTACATCATAAATCTAAATATGTGCCAAGCAGTTATTATAAAATATTTACATTAATTTCTTATATTTATTTTAACTTATGAGTTTTTCATTAGTGATATTAAGATGTAAAAATGAATCACTTTATATCAGATTAGAATTCAGTTAATAATAGATATGTACAAAGTGGGTGCTGGCCCAGTAGAAGACACCCCACACCCTGATCGTTATTTGATTAGATTTTCAAAAGTGGTTTGACTGATTTGTTTTTTATGGCTTATCAACCTTTTGCAGGATATTTAATGCCAAAATATATTTTTAGATTGCGAGAAATTTTTTGAGATATTATTAATTTACTGATAGAAGTTTTACTAATTAACCCATAGTTGGAGGAGAAGAGGTGGATTCATACCTTTACAAAGCGTATTTGTGTGTAAGTGAATATAACGAATTTGACTGGAGCTGAAACTCAATTTTCCAATTTCCAATTCTGAGCCGTTATCCATTACACCACCTGCACATCCAAGCTTACAGTACTTGGTATACCCAAGTGGTCACCCATCTAGTTATTGATCAAGCCTGATGTTGCTCAACTTTGACGATCATACAAGAACCTGTGCTTCAACATGATATGATTGTAAACTGGGGAATTGGGTTGAGTCTTGAACTTTTCAGAATCTTGTACATTCTTATCTGTTAGAAAGTCTTGTTCATTTGTTACTTTTTTTTTATTTTTTATATTTACTTTTCCTCCCCACACCACAAATTTTGTTTCCTGTTTTCTTTTTTTCCAACTTCCCTTTTCTTTTCTTCTTCTTTTTTGGTTTTTTACTTTTTTTTTCATCCACTTCTCAATTTCGTTTTCTTAATTTTTTCTACCTTTTTCTTTCATTTCTGTTTTAACTCTTTCTACCCTTGTTCCTTTCCCTTTCTTGTTCATGATGTTTTCCTTATTTTAATATAAATGTTTTTATCACATTTGTCCATCCTGGGTTTTTCTTCCCCTCTCCTCTTTTTTCAATCCAACATGAATCTCTTCAAGTGCTCTTCTTGCCAGACATATGTCAATACAATGATGGTGGTCCACTGTCTTCTTTCACAATTTTATCTTGTCCCACTCTAACACCGATTGCTTTCTTCCTTTTTTTTTGCAAATTTCACCACCTCCAACATACCTGTCTAGCTGATACATTTCTTTTTTTACAGTTCTCTATGAAACTTTATATATAGCACACATTCATATATTAAATATCCCAGTACATATACGTATGCACACCTTGACATACATTCACAGGTATATGTGAATAGATCCATCTTACTTGTGTATGTTTCTTTTCCTTTATAAGCTGTTATGTAAACATGCTTCACATATTTTTACCAGCAAAATATTTAGAGTAGGGATTTTTTATTCACAGTTCTTGTATAAAATTATTCTTACTTATTCTGAAGTTTTTAATTTGAAACAAGTATGAAGCCTTGCTCTATGTTATAGAAATATGAACTTTTCTTTCCTTTTCTCTGACCTCATTGCAAGCTAAAATATTCTTTTGCAGGAATAGTCAAACTGTAGGAGCTTATGCCATTTGTTAATGCTGAAATTTTAAAATAATGTTAAACTGTCAAAGATTATTGATGAACGGATGCTCTGCCAGGGAGGCCTCAAGCTTTGAGCGAGTATTGGGTCTTAAAGTTAACCCAAATCTTAAGTAGAAACATGCATATGATACATCACTAAAGATGCAGTTCCCTGTACTGCTTCAGTAAGTACCTGACTCTACGTGCTATCCTCTACCTTTACAAGAGCCAGATTGGATCTAAAATGCAGTACAGCTGTCATATTTGGGCAGGAGCTATCCAGTCCTCACTTTCCAGTCTTGATAGAGCCCAAAAGTGTTTCCGTGTCCTTGTGGGTGACAAATTATTTTCCATCCTGCAACTCCTCTCTTACAGACGAAATGTCATAAGCCTCTCACTACTCTACCTCTGTAGAAAGTGCTCAGACAAATTACATTCCTTGGTTCCACTAGTTCTAGTGCTAGGGCCCATCATGCTCTGTGCATTGTGGTGTACCACCCTCATTCCCTCTGTATTCCATTGATGAAAAGTAAGTTCCACTCAAGCAATTTCTTCCTGTGAACCACTGTTCTGTGGGACTGATTCCCAAGAGGGTGTTTTCCCGATCACTACAATCTTAACCATGAGTTACCTGTTACCTTCCCCAAATATCCACATAAACTGTGCCTCTGTAACCTACTATATCAAGTGGCACTCAGCCTGGTACACTGTAAAAATAAAATGCTACCAAATAGAGATAAGTTTGTCTGTACTGATTTGCAATAAACATATCTTCTGAATGGTTTTGCTTACCCAGTCTCACTCGCCTAGGCTCGGGTCAATCAAGTGATACAGTTTTCAGGCACTCTCATGTTGCTGCTTGCTGGTTGATGTTATCAAGAAGTCACCTCCTTGACAAACTACGCACATACACACACACACACACACACACACACACACATATATATATATATATATATATATATATATATATATATATATATATATAAAGAACAAATAGGAAATATTTATCAATTTAACATATTTAACTTTTATTAAAGCTTCATCAGAGAATGAAAAAAATATTTGATAAAAGTGAAGCATGTTAGGTTGATAAATGTTTCTTATTTGTCCTTTATCTTATCCTTCTGTTGGATTCTGATCTATATTTGACTATAGTTGATATAAATTATCATTGTCATCTCTTGCTCTCTGTTATCTTCATCTATTGTTCCTTACTGACTCTCTCCATCTTTGCCTCTCTCATTCTCTCTACATCTTTACCTATAATCTTGCTTTCTATATATCTTTGCCTGTCATCTCTATCTCTCTACATCTTTGCCTATCATTTCTCTCTCTCTCTCTCTCTCTCTGTCATTTCTCTCTCTCTCTCTCTGTCATTTCTCTCTCTCTCTCTCTGTCATTTCTCTTTCTCTCTCTCTCTCTCTCTGTCTGTCTTCTGTGCATCTTTTCTCGTCATCTCTGCATCTTTTCTCGTCTTCTCTACATCTTGTTTTCTTTCTATTACTTGACCATGGGTTCTCGTCTCTCTCTACTTTGCACTGTCATGTATGTCTTGATCTAAACATTTTCAACACTTATTTATCTAAATGTAAATACATACCCAGTTTCACTAGTATGAATTAATCACATAAATGGGGAAATAAAACTGTACTTTAAAATGTATTTTCTGGACTTCTATAATGTATTCCAGTGACTTTTGAAAGGCAAAGACATTTATTCTTTCATATGCAATTCTCTCTGCTGTCATCTTGAAGCCTGTCATTAATCAAATGGTGTCAAAATGAATTTGTTAAAAATGCTACACTCATAAAAAAAGAAAATAACTCACTCAAAAGGAAAATCCTCGAGAGTGCCACCATTGAATATTATCCAAATATTAATCTACACCCAGGCCTTTTCCCTATTTCACTTTTCTAAACAGAATTACTACTCTCACAAGCAAACGTACACAACAGTATCAAGAAATCAAAAGAAAATGGTTGAATCCGTCAACACAACAATAAAAACAATATTTCCACATGTGACAGTAATTGACATAATTTTCAGTTAACAGTATGAAAATAGCGGTCTCTAAATTCTTCCAATTGCTAAGGACATTTTGTTTTGTTGCTATTAGTTACTTTGTTTAATAAATTTATTTCGTTTTTGCCTTGAAAAAGTCCACATTGGATGAAATGCGTCGGCTACTATTACAGTTTTCCTATTGTCTTTTATATTTATAAATATTGTCTTATTCTACAGGTTAACTCTCAGAAATTTTTCATATATATATATATATATATATATATATATATATACACACGCACACAGGTGTGTGTGTGTTTACACTGCATATATCTTGGACCAAATTAATGTCAAGACAGTTGCTGATTAAGCAAAATGCTTTCAGTCACAGACAGGCTGCTCTGTATCAAGATTTATTGGCTCAGCTGTCCAAAAGCATATAGGAAAATGAAATGGTTTATTGACAAAAATGGTATAGCTCAGTGGTTAGAGTATTAAATAAGAAACAGTTAACAGCATTAAATCAATACATTTATGAAACTCAAATTTCAAACACTCATTGCTTAAACTGTAGCCAGTAAAATAGCAGATTTATCACCAGTTATTGATGAGTTCATTCTGATTAATTTGAGAAAGATTTCTAAATTTCTTAGCATCATTAATTTTTATAATCGTAATATAAATAGATACAACCATTCTAATTATAATTTGGGCCTTTAGCAATAACATTTAGAACCTAAATTCTGTTGTCTGTGTTTTCTTCATGTAACAATCTGGTCTGGCCTTTAATATTTCTGTTCAGTAATCTCTGTTGGCAAAAAACATCAAACATTTTTTTTTTTCGTTTCTTCTTTCATTTTCTGTCTCTAGCATTAGATGATTGTGATCAATACATTTGTCCACAGAACTGTATCACAAAATCTATGTCAGTAGAATTTGAATAATATTACTAATTATAACTGTTTCATGTATGTAGATATTTACCAAGCTTTTTTAATCTGGCAAAAGGCTCCAGTAATAGAGCATTCATTAAGGGAAAAATTATTAACCTGCAAGACTGGTTATCATTGCTTTAATTCAAGTGGTATAAACTTTTATTAATAACAAGGTTAAAATCCACATTCCGTGCAGGCTTTTAAGCTAGTAGCTCTTGCAGAGGGTTAATTGTACCTCTGGCCCAAAACTAAAGGAACCTCTGGTCCAGCTCAGAAAATAGCAATGACAATTTTGAAGAAATAACTTCGAATTCCTCAATCCACTCCATGGAACTTTAAAACCTTTAAACCTGATTCAGGCTATAAGTCCAATTCTGGCGAAAAATTTCACTTCGGGCTGAAAATGGATTTCTTCAAATTGCAAACTCCATGGAACTTCAATTGAGTTGAATTCTTCAAATCACAAACTCAGTGGAACTTCAAAACCTCATGTCACAAAATCTCTGACATTAATTCTGATTCCTTGGCACTTTGAAGAAATAAAATTGATTTTCTTAATTTACAAAGATTTGGAGGTATTTTAAACTGAATTTAAAACAAAAAAAATTAAATTCAGTAAGTTTTTGTGTTACTTTCAACTCATTAAAAACTTTTAAAATTACTAATTTTTGTCAGTTATTTTAAAATTTGTATTTTTAAATGTTCTAATACTGGATGTTTAGGCACCAGATGAAGGGCAGATTGTCAATCCCAGGATCATCTTGATTTCAAAAAGGTATAATATGTCTATATAGAGCAAGTGTGACTCAAATTTCAGACACAGAGATGGACACACAGAATTTGCCATTTATTTATTTAGTAGAAAATGAATCAGTGAGGATGAGATTAACTAACAACAGCCTGTAAGATCTGCTTATTCATCAAGGAAAGCATCAAAGTATTTTTATTTATTTATTTTTTCTTACCTGTATAATAGGTAAATATTGTGATCACAGTTGCCAGATTGAAAGCCTGGCACATTTAGATTTTGAATTTTCTCACACATATCTCATTGGGTTACTAATAAGAAAGAAATCAGTTCAGAATTTATTACTTCTGGACTATCAAATGTTTAGTAACTTTCATAGTGTGTCATGTATTCCAGTGTTAGGTATTTGTGTATTTTGGAAATTGGACAGCTTCTTCCCAATAACCATTACTTTGTAGAATAGACACCCAAGAGAAAGCTTCCTTGATCACTACAATCTTAACCTTTTCTGGTCTCTGGTCAACTGTTTTCTACTTTCAACAACCTCATTCAATAACCCACTACCTTGAATAGCTCTTAGGCTATGTACTATGTGAACAACAGTAAAAAAACAACTGCTAGATGACTATAGCTATCTTATCAGGTACTTAAATATTTTGTTGTAGGTGTTGACAGGTTTTACCAATATATTTTGATGTAGCTACATACACATACATGTACTCTACATAGGCAGCATATATACTATGAATATGTTGATATGTGAATCATAGATACTTGTGTACATGTATATATGTATGTATATACATTTGTAATGCTAAGGGGACTTGGTTTTAAAATTTAAATTTTGACATCTAATATATCTGTAAACCTATGACATGACATTTACCCAAGTTTTCCTCCACCCAGGTTACCCCATGTTGCATTTTAATTCTCAATCATGTTGGTGTGCATCAAAACCTGAGAAAGGCCTGCTGCTCACAAGATAACAAGATAAAAGACAAATGCCATGTTGTGGAATAAGAACTCTATTTCCTGTATTATAAAATAAATGTTTTATTCAGTGCTTTGCTTGTTTGTCTAGGTGGATAGGTAGTGATACTTAGGACAATTTCTGCTATGTTGTTTTAATAGCACAGCACTACCAACTCCTCACCTGTTTACTCATCCTGACATGGTGGCTGGCAATATGAATGACCAGCACAAAAACCACACAGTGGACAAGTCCATCTCCCATCAAGGACAGACCAGAACATTTTGCCTCCTTGATCTCCATAAAGCCCTCACTCACTTCCCTGTTTCCCTTCGATCAATATGGATATTGCTTAGAAGACTCTACTTCCAGAAAGCCATCTGTTGGTCTATCAAACAGAAACACTTGAGATCAAGATAATAGCAACCTCTTTCCTTTGTACAGAATATTTAAGTTAGCCAAGCTTATGCTTAACATAAGGAAGAGGCAGATGAAATTTCTGGGACACGTGATGAGAAAGGAGGGCCTGGAGAATCTGATACTCATGGGATGAATAAGGGAAAAAGAGACAGGGGAAAGCAGTGCATAACATATGTGGTGGGCTTGGGCAGGTGGATGGTGGCGTATGGTCTGGGGGAGTTGGCAGAAACACAAAACCTGTTGAGATCCACAAAGGATAGGAGGAAGTGGAGGACCATGACAGCCTACGTCCTGAAAGGACACAGCACCTAAAAAGAAAAAAGAACTTCATTCAGCTTATTTACAAGATTGGGTAATATTGTTATTGTTTTTTTTTTTTTTTTTTTTTTTGTGGATATATGAATAAAGTATCGTTGGTATCCTAAAAATATGTTTATATTTTTTAAAGGTTCAATGTCTAGAAATCCTAAAGAAAATCAATACACTACTAAGAGGTCATTGATAAAACAAATTTCATGCTTTATTAATATATCCCTGAAAACAGTATTACATGATAAACTAACATAAAAGTAAATTTATTTATGAAACTAAAACAAACGGTATGTTAGTGTTTCTTGATATCATGTTAAACTATACTGATAATGATATAAAAGTAAACATTCCACTGATAAAAATGATCCCATAAATTTCTACTCACGACACAACAACAAAATAAAGTCTGGAATGATTATAGATTTCTACTTAAGAGCACTAAAGATTTGTAGCTCTCAATATTTACATGAAGAAAAATACATTGAAGATACTTTTAAACTTCTACATTATTCTAATTATTTCATATATAATGCAAAGAGGAAAGCTAACAAAATCCATTAAAAAAAACAAAACACATATAACCTAGAAAAATGTAGACACATAATACTATCTACTAATTCAACAAATATTACAACTGAAAAGAACTTATCTATACTTAATATAATATAAAGTAAATAGTAAAATAGACTACAAAACGTGTAATGGAATTTAAATAAAAGTTTGTAAACATAAAACTCGGTGGGTTAGTTGTTCATTCTGTTACGTCTGATCATAATTTTGACTTGAATTGTACAATTTTAATTCAAGGAGGAAGTAAATTTATTAAGGCAAAAATGTATTGAAAGTGCATTAATTTCAGAATATTTTAGGGTAAATTTATGTCTAGGATTGTACAACATATCTCGTTTCTTCACAAAACTGCTTCTTTTACAATGTGGGATAATTAAAAACAATAACAATAAAAACAAAAGTGGTAAAAAGCTGAATGAGGTAGGCTAAGTTAACCAGCTAGATATATTGGACATCAAAATTTAAATACACACATGTGTAAACAGTAAATTATCTTCAGTTCTGTATACATATGTGCACTCTCTTTCATACACACACACAGACAGGTATGTGTGTGTGAAATATATATCTGTATATGTTTATGGATATCTAACTATATTTATTTATTCATTGTTTATGTGTACTTCTGCTATAAGCATCCTAGCATAAATACTTTTGGTACTTGAAGACAAACTAATACAAATGATAGATTCACATTATCTAAACAGTCTGATTTTTTGCCTGATTGTTTATGTCTTGGTGAAATCGCAGAAGGAATTACTCTAAAACTAACCATCATTAACATTCCAGCAACTATATATTAGTGTCTGTGAGGGTTGTGATTTCTCTCTCTCTCTCTCTCTCTCTCTCCTTTTTTTTTTTTTTTTTTTTTTAAAATCATTTCACCCCAAGCAAGGCAGGAATGCTACTAGTATGCAAGGGTTTACAGGGAGTGAAGATGATAGGGAAGATTGGACAAAAGATGAAGAGGGTTTAAGATGGTGATTGATGTTGCATTTAAATTTTTGAAGATTGTAGTTATAAGGGAAGCAAGTTAACGGAAGGGAATTCCACAGGTGGGAAGTGCGAGAAAAGAAAATGTTAGGGTAGAAGTGGCAGTTGTATTTAGCTATTTCAATAGTAAAAGGGTGGGACCCAGATGCCAGTATAGTAGTACACTTAAATTCATGTAGTCAGAACACCAGGGAAAAAAGGTCATTAGAGCAGTTGCCATGAAAATATTTGTAGAAAGGACAGAGGGAAGTCATATCAAGTTGGTAAGAAAATGACAAGTCGAGATAACTGATCAGGATTGATTACATTGCAGATGCTTCTTTGGATTTTGTCTAGAATTTCGAGATGTACAGCAGGAACACCTGACCAGATATGGCAACGGTATTCAATGTATGGGTGAATTGTAGATTTGTAAATGTGCAAGATGAATTCTGATGAGAAAAATTTTCTGGCATGACACAAGTGAACCAACTTACCTTGTAGTAGGTACAGATATTGCTTTGATGTATTTGCTCCACTTCCAAGTCAGTGGAAAACATGGCCAAGAAGGTGCAGTGGAGTCTAGGGTCAACCATGCTGATGGCAGACAGAAAAAGTTCTCTATGATGGTTAAATGAAAGCAGTTTTATTTTGGAGTTGTTAAAATTTACAAGCCATTTCTTGCCCCAGTTAACCACTGATTGGAGTTCCTTTTCAAGAGCAGCTGCTATGTTTACTTTGTCAAATCTAACAGATTTGCTACTAAGACAGGAGTAAATGGTAGTGTCATCTGCATAAACACCTAGTTTGGGAAGTGATCTTGTTCTTGGATCTCTTGTTGAATGGCTGAAAATACAGTAAAATTCTATTCCAAACAAAATCGATGGCAAGTAAAACTGACCTTAAAACCTTTTTGTAAGTTCTTAAATGATTCTATCAAGACATCCCGAATGTAGTACAAAACAAATAAACTTTAGTTTTTGCATGAATTTCTGGTATGAGGAGCTATCATTATTTACATATGGACTGTTGTCCTCATCTTTGTTGTTGTTATCACACCTTCGTTGTTGTGCCCTCCAGACCCCCATCAAGTGCTTGTTGATCTGGGTGACCTTCAGGGAATTTCAAACTGACTCTTTTATTTAATCTACAGAGGTAGATTGTTCTTGTTCTGCTGTCCATGTCCAGGGCTGTCTTGTCTACTTATTTAGTATTGCTCACTTATTGCTTACCCTATTTCCACTGATTCCAAGTGAAAAGGGTGCAAGAAAGGTATTGAACTTGCAAGTACGGTCACTAAATTCATGAACCAATGCTTTAATTGACTAGGCTATTGTCACAGTGGAACAATTCTGAGTGGAGAACTCAAAACCTTAAACTTAGCATACAAATAAATGTGATATGGGAGCCACTAATAAATAAATAAAGAAGTGACAGCAAAGCTTCAACAACACCTGCAGTAAAAGGTGAAGCCTCAAGTATGACAGTATAGTAATTGCAAGTACAATCCCTGGGCTGGGCAGTGTGTACTTGGACTGGCTAGAAACATTGTAAACAATAACTAAATAAGAACTGGACAGAGGAATGAGAACAATTTACAATCTGTTAGAGATTAAATAAAGTTTTGAGTTTGAAATTCCCTTAAGGTTACCAGGATTGACAAGTACAACAGCCAAACTGTTTTGATATCAACAATATGACTAAAGATGAAGACAATAGTCTGTGTGTAAATAATGCAAATAAATAAACTTTGGGTTTATTTTACAAACAAACCTTTCAGAAGGTTTATTTTTCCCCCAAACACATTTATTACATTATTAAACATTCTGACATTTATACACTGGGTGGAAAACACATATTCATAAGTCCAGAGTGTCATCCTCGAACCTCAGTGTTGGTAGTTACTCATTTTCTTCCTATATGACACACATAAATGATGTTCTTCAATATATTTGATGATTGAATTCTCTTTTTCTTTTTTCAGCATGTAAAAGGTGAAAGCCTCCAGAGATACGGTTCGTGTCCTATCCTTCATATCCAGGGAAGATGTACTCCTCCCAACAATAACATTAATCCAGGTTGGTTATTTTATTTCATATTGCAAAAAACTTGATTTGGGCATTTATTTTCTGTTTATGTTTCTAATAGGTGTTTTGTTTAAAATAATAGCGTTTCACAACTTTCACTTATTTCTAATTTTTAATAATTAATTTAATGAATTTATAAGAAAAACTATCACCAAATTCTAGAAAAAAAATAATTATTATTTATTTTTCTGGGATGGGTAGTAAGATCTTAGACTCAGTGGAAAGAGGGCAAGAAATAAGTGTGTTCTAAATAAGAACTCGACAAGATATCCTTAGACATGATCCACTGGGTGAGAATGCTCTGTCTCCATAGATTAAATAAAATGTTTACTTTGATATTACTTGAAGTTTACCCGGATCAACAAGCACCAGAGGGAGCAACAGCTGAAATGTTATGGTAATAACAACTAAAATGAGGACAAAAGTATGAGTGCAAATAATGTGAATTATTTATTTTTGCAAATAAATCTGAAAATAAATCCAAAATGTATCTCAATTCTGTATTTTACATATGAAAGTACTCACCAACATATTTGGTAGAGTTTATTAATAAAATATTATTGGATGGTACATTGAATATTAAATAGAACTGTATACAGTTCTATTTAATATATATAATGCATAGTTTCTTTTTGTACATTTATTACAAATTTATGAAATTCTGGCATCTTGGGAACTATAAAATATATTAAAAAGTACACAATTTTTTTATGAGATTCTAAAAAATGAAATTGTTCCCAAGAATGAATATGGATGTAATCTACATATTAAAATGAGTGTTTGACTGATTAACAACTAATTGGAGGTCATTTTAGAGAGCAGCTACCAATTTTACTTTGTAAAACCTGTTAGATTTACTATTAAGACAGGAGTAAATAGTTGTATCATCATAATAAATACCAAGTTAAGGATGACATTGGGAAGGTCATTGAAGATAAGATGCCACATAGGTCGAAAGATAGAGGGACCCCACATTGAGCAATGATCTAGAAACACAGACATTCTACACAACCTTCATTACACAATTTGTTAAGAATAATTAGATCAAGTCCAATATCTGGCCAGAGAAACCATATCCCATGAGACTGGAGAAAGCCACCAGCATGCCAAACCCTGTCAAATGCCTTCAAGATATCTATAGCCATAGCATGAAGCTAGCCATTTTTATTTAAAGCCTGATGGACAAATTCAGTAATAACCATTAATATATCAGCAGTAGACTTAGAGAAATGAAAGCCGTATTTATCTGAAAGAAGGTTGTGTAGAGTGAGATGCTTAACCAAGAGTTGAGTAGAATCTGTAGTACTTTGCCAAAAACACAGGTAAAATATTAACAGGATAATAATTCAGGGGATCAGAAGGTTCAGCAAAGTTCTTAAAGACAGGAAATACAGAAAAGGATTTCCAACAAGCTAGAAAACAAGAAGCAGTAAGGCATTTGTTGTAGAGTTTGGAGAGAATAGGTGCCAGTGTAGGAGTACATTTTCTTAGGACAATTACAGGGATTGCTATAGTAATATCGATAGTAGTCATAGGCTTGTGATGTAGCATCTGTGGAAAAAGCGGTTGCAAAATGGAATATAAGTCATAGTCTACAAGACCACATAAACAATTTTAAACTCTATCTGTTTTAATCTGACTCCTGTAAAGGTAAAACATTGGTGTCAGGAGCTTTCTGGACTGGTAGAATGAGGTGACCATTTTTTCCATCATCTTTAGCAATGGATTTTATGTACGAGTTCCACTTGAGGTGTGAAATGTAGGTGAATCCTTATAGCCTTTTTGAGATAGCAGCTGTTTCTTGCGACTGGAGAAAACACAGAGTCTGGTTGGTGATGGTGAAATGACACTCGCTTGGTTTTTGATATTACAAGCCAGCTTTTTTAAGACATGTTTATACTGTATATTTTGTTTATTTTTTGTTAATTGAAAAAAAACAAAAAAACTTTGAAAACTGAAGATACTAAAAAAGTTGAAGAGCCCCTATACAAAACAATTGCTATAATTGTCTGCACTCTATGAGAGTTATAGGTTGACCAAGATACTCTCATGGGATGTGACCAAATGAATTTCATTTTTCAACATGGTTCCCCTTTCAGTTCTCTCTCTCTCTCTCTCTCTCTCTATATATATATATATATATATATATATATATATATATATATATATATATATATATTCGATGTCTGAGGGTCAAGCAGATCAGTTCCTAGGAAACCGACAGCCCGACAACAGCACATGAGATTTGATTATAGTGGTGAAGGTTTCATGCAAGACCATCCACATTTTTTGAAGGGCCGAATACAGAGACCTGGTGCACTATGTGCCACAGGGTCCCCAAACAACCCTCCGCAGGTTTTGAATTCAGAGTTGTCCTTTTCCAGTTGCCATCCAAGGCTATAGAACCCAGTCTGTCCTGCTATTTGCCCATAACTGGAGGGAGAAGAAGAAGATTCACACCTTTCCCAAGGGTATTAGCATGTAAGTGAATGTAATGGATTCGACTGGAATTCGAACTTGACTCTCTGATTCCTCACTCCAAGCCGCTATCCTTTATGCCACCGTGCCTCCTATATATATATATATATATATATATATATATATATATATATATATATAAACACACACGCACACTCCTTGACATTCTTCAGTTGGACCAAGTAACAATGAACTTGAGTTTACTGTGTTGCCATGAATGACTTGTTTCTCTCACTCTTATCTAAGATAACTTCAATCTTTATCCCCAGAATGAAGCCTTCCCCAAATAAAGTGGTAGATTGTGATATCACAGTAGTAGTTGGAGTACCTATAGATTTTTAAATATTTTAACTTAAAAAAAAAATACTCTATACGGCCATCCCTATGTCCATTTTTTATTTTTGAAAAGTTGTACGATATTATACATTAAAATCTCAATGTCATAGACATATTTCATGAAAATATTTAATTATTCACAAGATTAAGGAATAGAAATGAACTGAATGTTTAGCCATTGCATGTTTCTTCTAGAAACCATTTCAAAACTTATTTTCAGTGGAAGGTGCTAACTAAACATACCTGATAATACATTTTCATAGTGTTAATGAATCATACTTTTATGTCTGATATGACTTCTTTATTATATTTCTATATATTAATAAACTATGAAAATAAAAAAAAAATATTGTCTTTCATTAAAAATGAAGAGAGAAAAGTATAAAGAATGCAAGAAACTCAAAATATAGACAAACTTTATCGTGTAAGCCAAACTGAAGTTGAAGCCATTCAATTATGCTGATTCCCAACAAATAAATATTGCCGACATATCAAATACTTTTTGTAAACAATTATCAACACCTGCCTAATTTGTGTTTATTATATATTGTGCTAACTGAGTGTATTTGTAATCTTGATGTTTCAAATAAGAGTTTGTTTTTTTTAAGCTAAAACTCCTGAAAAAATTTACCTGTGTATAATATGACCCACTTTTTTGCCTTTGACTTTCATTCAAAATTTCTCATTATGTACAAAAAAATACCATATGTTTTATCATGGTTTGATTTTTTTGTTGGATCTTATTGCTATAAAAATAAACTATAAAAACAAAGGCTATTTTGTCATTAATTATGACCTCATATTATAATTCTAACTTTCAAAAACACACACACACACACACACGTGCGTGTGTGTAGGAAATTGTATGACAAAGTGGAAAACTTTACTTGTGATCCATTTCATGCTTCAGGACATCATCAAACTAAATTTGTCATGTCAGTGCAGCTACACATGTGCATGAATGAGGGTAGGTAGGGATTTTAAGATTTTTGTTTTTTATATATCTAACTGAATTCTTTTAAAGTCTTTTAAAAGACTCTAAATGAATTCAGCTAGATATTAAAAAAAAACCCATAAAAATTCTAAAATCCCTAGCACCCCTCATATGTGTAGACATACCGACATAACAAATTTAGCCTGATGGAGTCCTGAAGTATGAAATACATGCAAGTAAAATTTTCCACTTTGTCATACTATTTCCCCAATACTGTTCTTGATAAATAAAAAAAAAAAAAAATATATATATATATATATATATATATATATATATATATATATATATATATATATATATATGACAGTAATTATAATAAAACAATTAATAAGAAGTTTAATTACTAGGTAGATATAACCTCCTCCATTCTAGGCAATGTGAGGTTTAATTACAGATAAGGAAATATATATATTATTACACTTTCATATACCAAGAGTTAGAAAAAGGTTAAGTCTAGTAAAAGAGTTTTAAGCCCTGTGCTGGTCAGTGAGGTGTTCCATAGCAGTGGCAGGTCTTTCTGCATTAGTTGTAGAAATTGTTGGGATGGGATGGATGTATTTGTGTGTAAGAGAAAGAGAGATATGATTTATAGACATGTTTGTATTTATTTTTATCACTTTGCTTTCAGATCATCATAAATCAATGCTAGATTTAGCTAAAGGTTCTGGACATTTATATCCTGCCGACACTGACACAGTCTTTGGTACAGACCCAACTTCAAACGTTTACTCGTCGGACGTTTATGCATCAGACAGCAATGAATCTAGTGTCCGCATCTGTATCAATGGCGTTACAGTGGACAGTTCTGAGGACCACTTGCCACCATTTCCCAGTGCTGCTGCTGCTGCTGCTGCTGCTGCTGCTGCGTCGTCAATAGCAGCAGCCTTCATCAAAACAACTGGTGACAATTTACATACAGGGGACAGCACTGACTTTTCCACTGCAACGACAACAACTACAAGTGCGATCACTGCTTCTTCTACAACTGCTGCTGCAGCTTCTGTTTTAGGAAGGGGTAAGGACTCTGCTGGTGCTGCTGGACATGGCGATCACTCAGGTGTGGGATACCACAAGGAAGTTAAGGGCCACCATCGTGTATCTTCTGAATCCTCACAGAGAAATTTTTGGAATCATGTTAAATCAACTATGGCTTCTTTAGGCAGTAAAAGGTTAGTAAATTTTTTTTTTCTGTTCTCATTTACTTGCTTTGATATTTGTAAAGTATTTGTTTGTTTTTATTTCCAGTAAGTGATGTTATTACTTACACCTGGATTTTATATATATATATATATATATATATATATATATATAATTATATATTTAAAAATATGATTCCAACGCGCTACATAAGAAGTCTCATGTTTCAAAAACAAGAGCCGAAAACTTCAATATAATTATTAGAATTAAATTGAGTTAAAGTGAGCTCTTTCATCTTCAAGCGAAATTTTTTTGGAATAACTCATTTCTGAAATTTACGTGTTTTATATAGGAATCAAAAATTCCCATGGTGACAGCCATCGTGGATATTTGAAATAGGTAGGGGTGTTGTCTGCTAATGATATGTATCAACATAGAGTTACTTTCATAGATGTCAAGTCAGGGTAAGGTGGGGGTGTCTAAATTTAAAGCGGAAGATGTTTTCAATCAGTCAGGTTAACTTGTCTATGAAGATTAATTTATTTTTTTGTTTTATTTCTTTATGAAAGGGTTTTGTGTATATAAAAACATTCGTAACATTTGTTATTTGACGACTTTCATAAAGGGCTATCATTTTTTGTAGGGTGTTAAAACTTTTTATTGGGGCCATGGATTATAAAAGTTAATTTATTGTATGTTAGTTTTTAAGCTAAATTGTTCAATGCGTGAATTTGATGATGTATGCAAAAAACCGTTAACTCATGTCTATTGTTTAATAGATTTTTATTATTTAGAAATATTATATATATATATATATAATTTAAGGTTTCTACTTTATTTGTTTGATAATAAGTTGTAATTTTTTTTCAAAAATAAATTATCTGAATATTATACTCTGTCCAATACACTGGTATTATGAATACAACTTGTTAATCAGATTGCCTTTAAATGATAATTTCATAATGATATTTTTAATTGTCTAAGGTTCTTGAATGAGGCATTATTATTATTATTATTGTAATACTGGTTTACACATACTGTAAATAATAGCAGCATTTTTAATATATTTTTCAATTACTGTTATTACCCTCAAGTCACTTGTGGAGTCAAGTGTTTTTTACATCTCTGCTTCATCTTCAACATTTCAGGACAGTATGTCACTGTCAAAGAAAAAAAAACAAAAAACACTCACCTGGTGTTTCTAGTGCAAGTGAAATAAATCTAGTACAACAAATAATTACGAACTAAAAACCATTTGGTATATGATATAGTAAAATTTATTTGTATTAGTATCACCATCTTTATTACTTTTAGAAAAGTGCTTTTTATTACCTGTAAAAAAAATATGCACAGGTGTATTTGAAAATCTGTTAGATGAGTTCTCTCTCTCTCTCTCTCTCTCTCTCTCTCTCTAAGAAAAGAAGCTAAATAAGATACTGACATATATATTCAGATCATTTAATATGTCTGTACTAATAGAAAATATAATTGCATCATCCTGAATATGTTTCAGTTTACTCAAAGTAATATTGCTTGATTAAAGTAATACAGATCAATAAGTGTACATTATTCAAACAGAACTCGGACCCCCATATTAATACTACTTGTCCATGAACATAACAAGGTGTGGAAATTAGTAAATAAACACTTTAAATAAATCAGCATATGGATCAGTTATGGCACATTTAGTATAGGAGAAAATGAAACTGAATATAGATTAGTCTGTGTAGTTTCGCCTAACTCTGCAAATTGCTACACAACCAAAACAACCTGCAAACTAAAGTCATCTCTTTAAATAGCTTTCTCAGATCAAGACTTTCATATGGATATTCTGCATGACATCAACCCATTCAAAATTACCTAAACTGTCAGCTTTCCTAGATCAATGGTTAAAAATGACTTTGAGCAAATTAAACCTGAAGGTCTTGGCAAAGACTATACTCCTTTGAACTGGCACTACAGAATCACAAAGAACTATACCAAATAACAAAAACCACATCACTTGAAAACTTTCAACAGCAAAAACTATTAAAATGAACATGTAACTCGAGTAAAAAAAATAATGGCATAATCAAGATGTTGACTTTTCACACTACTTCAAATGAAAGGTTAGGAAGGAAACCCCTAATCAACACTGGAAAGTGCGATCAGTGGAAGGAAAAAAAAAAAAACACTTAATACATTTTATTCCTAGAAGGAACTTCTTGAGATTAATAATTTTTTCAATGGATTCAATTTTTTATGTAGGTAATATGGGGAAGCAATACAATTTTACATGAAAACACTAAGGATACATAAAAACTTTTTTTTTTTTATCTCTCGTGTATTTAAGCGGTGTAATGGATAAATTGTTGGATAAATTGCACAAAAATGAAAATAACACCAACATCTCGTTTTAACAGATATATTTACCAAAATTACACAAAAATATCTTGAAATACTAAAGATTAAATTTATTCAATAAAATCACAATTGGCTTCAACCACGGCCTCTAGACAACTTCAGAATCTTCTGCAGCTGTTATGGGCGGTCTCCTTGTTTAAGTTGGTGAATGCTACCATAATCGTTGCCTTCAGTTCATCTTTGGTGTTGCAAGGAGTTTTGTTGATTTCTCTGTCAACTGTGCCCCACACATAAATCTAGAAAGTTAGTTGGCCAGATGTAAGGGGTGATGTGGTCGCAGAAATTTTTTCGTAACCATGACTTGGTTCTCCAGCTTGTGTGGCATGGTGCAGTGTCCTATTGACAGACATGGGGTCTTCCAGCAGCCACCCTCTTGACCCAGGGCAGCACTACCTGCTCAAGGTACTTGATGTAGGCCTCTGTATCTGAAGCCCTCACCAGCAAATTCAGGAGTTCTTTTTTTTATAAGAGAGTTTTCCAAGCTGCTGTGCCTTTGTAATCACCATTAGACTCATCCAACTCTTTCTGAGTCCTCTGCATTGTCTTCAGATTGATGCCCAAACACTCTGAAATGTTTGTATTAGAGCTTCTAGCTTGAATGTCAGGCAGTACAGCATGCCATTTCCAAATTTCTGGTAAAGTGAATTGCAACATGGTGCTCTCTCTCTCACAGATGGTGCTCGGCTGACCCTACTAAATGCCGACAATTTACCCATCGCACACTGTAGATGCATAACCCAGCTGACCATGTCCAGCTTTCTATCACTTTTGTTTTTATTTTTATTGCTATTCTTTTTAAATATCTCACAATGAATATGCATTAGTCTTGTGAGGGAAGTTATATGTTGTATAATGCTTGATGTAAATTTATCATAGAAGATTCTGAAATTAGCGCACTTTGAATATATTTTGGCTTTAATAAATCACTTTCTCTCTTAATTATTTAAGTAAAAAATAAGTGTCAGGCATATTACAAGGAATGACTAAGTCATTGAATATATTGCTTTGTCTATAAATCTCTTATTTAAATTCCTAGATGTTTAACTTTTGGGGGGTTATTTTTTCACACAAAGATTAGTCACTGTTGCTTTGAGAACAGACAATGCAACAATACCACGAAAATATATAAAAGCATGAGAAAATTTTGGCCAAAATAAGGATATTTCCATCAATGGACAAAGGAGATATGGTGAATAGTAATACCTACAAAAATAAATAAGATTTTAAATTACTACTACTACTATTACTACTACTATATATATATATATATATATATATATATATATATATATATATATATATAATCTGTAAAAAGGCAGTATAAATAAAGACAAAAGCTAAACTTTTCTTTATGGACATGTTTTGTCCCCTGAGGGACTTTATCAAAGCAAGTGTAAGGATTATATTTTGCGACATATATTTATAAACAGAAGTAGAAATATCATTAAATTAAAAAAAATTAAAAATTTAAGAGCACTCTAAAATATTTATTTTGAAAACGTAATGGTATTTTTACTTCTGTTTTTAAAGACATGTTGCAAAATAAAATCCCTACATTTACCTCGATAAAGTCCCTCAGAAGACAAAATGTATTGTTAAAGAATAGTTTGCCTTTTGTTTTTATACACCATTATCCACAGACAGACTGTTCCACTGTATCACAGCTCATCAGTGTGGCTAGATATCTGAATGCTTCAAGCCGGGACTGAAATTCGATTGATTTGGTATCAGTCGATATATATAGTGAAAGAAAATTTAAGAAATCTGTAAATGAAAATGTTGTGATTGTATAGATTAAAACTTCAAATTGAGTTTTATTTTTTTAACAAAATAGCTGATAATTTTAAACTTTTTAGAAAAATTGTGTACCTATAAATAAAATGCTTCCCAAAATTTGGGTAAATATGACCATAGTAAAATATTATATAGTTTCTATCTTCAGCTCTAGTTCCTCGTCTGTGATTTATGCATGGATTGGCTTTTAAAAGTTAATGGCAAATGTTTGCAATATTTTCAGTTTAAATTCCCAAAATCTTTGAGTGATATCTTATGCTACTTTACAAGAGAACAATCATGACTTGGTTGTTAGTAAATAATAATTATATTGTTGGTTTAATTATTAATTCCATGTTTTACTTATATTTTTATTGTTTTCATTTTAGTCATAGTTTAAGTAGCCTGACAGGGGCAGATGAATCTGATGAAGATTCTTTCCATGATGCCAGAGAAAACCCAACTCCAAGTCAGTCAATGATGAACCTGAGCATGCCACCAGATTCTATATATGGACATCACCGAATTGCAAACACAGGAGAAAATATGTATATACACAGTACGTATATATTTGTTTTCTATTTTATTTTGGTTCTGTCGACTGAAAGGGAATACAAAATGATACAAGCAAATTTGGCTTTAAAGTTCAAAAGGGCCTCTGTGTCCTTGTTGGAGAAGAATTATTTTGCACCCTCCAACCTCTCTCTCACAGGTGGGATGTGGTGGGCCTCTCATTGCTCTATCATTGCTTCCATGGAAAGTGCTCAGACGAACTAGATTCTTTGGTTCTGTCAGGTCTAACCATCATGGCTAGGACCTGACATAACACTTCCATTGTAGCAAACCACCCACATTCCCTCTGTATTCTATCAGTGAAAAATACGTTCCACTCAAACAGCTTCTTCCTGTGAACTACTGCTCTGTGGAACAGACTCCCAATCTCTACAATCTTAACCTGTTCAAGTCTAGGGTTGATGGTTACCTTTCCCTTCAATCCATATAACGTGCCTCTTAACATAATCCTCTACATCAAGTATCGCTTTGTAAAGGATGAACCTAACTGTAAAAAAAAAAAAAAAAAATCCTACTTTATAAACATACAACAGAGCCTTAACCTAGCTTTCCACCAACTGGCTAGTGATCACTCCACATTGCATCTCTATTCTTTTTTGTCAGTGTGCACTAAAACTTAGAAAGGCCTATTGTACATTCACAAGGTAAGAAAAGAGTTAAGCAAACACCACGTCAAGAAATTAGAACTCAAACCCAACATATTTAGGTGGTTTATTTAGGGCTTTGCTTGCTTGATCTAGGTGAGTGTGTAAGTGACACCTGGGAGAATGGGAGAACTCCTGCCATGTCAGCCTAACAGTTCTGCTCTGCCCATCTACACATCATCATGTGTGGATGGCAATACGAATGAGTATATCTCCAGCCAAGAGCAAACCAGAACTGACTTCCTTGATTCTAACTCTTACTGTTTATATAGAATAGGAATCAGAAGTCATCAAAGTCTAGCTTTTTGTTGCTTGACATCAAAAGCCCTCGTCCACTTATTTACTTTTCTGTTCCCCTTTGGTCAAGTGGATGCCACTTAGAAGACACAGCTTCAAAGATCCTATACACCAGTTGTAAAACAAAATCCATACATTTGCCTTGATAAAGTCCATCAGATGACAAAATGTGTTGGTAAAGGAAAATTTTCCTTTTGTCTTTATACATAGTTTTTTTTTGTTTTTTTAACAGATATATTTTTGCACACACGTTTCCTCATTTGAACCTAGGTTGATGGAGATTGTGTATAAGACCTGCCCATAAATTTCTGACCAAATGCTTTTGGTCGTTCTTTGAGCCATTCTCTAGATTTAAGCTTTTGTAATATGGGTCAAGACTTTAATTAGCTGTAAAGACCATATTGATAAGTGTTAGCTATTTTTTAACACATATACACACACACACACACACGTGAGAGATGTGTATATGTATTGATTTATTGGTTTTTATTGGGTATATGTTGCATTTATTAATTTTTTAACAATATCTGTTATTTTATCCATGACTATTATTACTTCCAGACACTCTGCTCAATGAAACAAACCGCCCTCCAAGTTGGCCACTCCCTGTTCGAGTTGAACATCAGAAGGTAAAAAGTCTTTTTGAATATGCTGAGATTTAAATGTTATGAAATTATCACATGCAGTAGCAATAAAATTTCTTTAAAATGTTTTGTAAGCTGAACATAAGCACATTAAAGTTTCAAAAACAAGGAATCACAGTAAATCTTAGGGTAAAACATATAAGTTCTCTCTCTCTCTATCTATCTATCTATCTATATATATATATATATATATATAAAAGAATTATTTGAGCTATTATTGTTTACTTTTCAATGATTAAGCTTTAATTATTTTTATCACATATTGGCTTGATACAATTTTAGGGTTTAAATTCACTTTCAACTTAATTGTCAGAATGAATGAACATAAAAACTTTGTTTATCAGTTGTCTTGTGATTAGATAACATTCAAGCCTTTTTCTATGTAGTCAGTAATAAAAGCATGAAAAAATACAAGAGAAATTGATGAAACATGTTTTTATTCTATAAAGAAGACAGGAAGTTGTGGAGACCCATGATCGCCAACATCTTGAAGTTTATGCACTGTTTTTCTCTATCCCTCTTGCCTTCAATATGTTCTGTGAGTGTTCAAATTCTCTAAGCCCTCTTTCCTCATGTGCTCTAGACAACAACACTTTAATGTCTCTAATGAAATTTTTCTGTTTTTAATACTTAGTTTTTGGAAGATATCTTTCACTATCCCAATGTTCCTTTGGATTTCATTGTCACACTTTCTCTGCCCTCTATTAAAACACTTCCCAGATATTTAAATTGTTGTACTTGCTTGATTTTGGAATCCCTGATTTGTAATTTGCATATTGAGCTGTTCCTTTTGCTGACAACTATGCATTGTGTCTTCTTGAAATTTCTACTGAACTACTGCAGAGGGTAAAGAGGCCCAGGGTTGCATGCATCTTTTTGCAACAGTCAATGTAACACTAGGCATTTACTCTGTCTCCCCACCAAGACGAGTTCTGACACAAGGTCATTTTTTAAGGTGGGGACCTAGGCACGTACATCCAGGCTAGGAACAGAAATTGCCTGCAGCCCCCGCAACTGTCAGTTGTGCTGGCCTCTGTGTGAGCATCGATCCCTCTCTCTGGTGCAAAGAGAGGGTGTGGCCTCGGGCAGCTGTTCCCCAGGGCTGGGCATCTCTCAGTATAATTTTCCTCAGTTGCGGCACTGTCCTTTGATGGTGTCGCCCCTGAGTGCACTCTGCCCGAAGACAGAGACGCAACTGAGAGATGATAAACAGATGTGTTACAAACTACTTGGGAGAGTAATTTACAAGCTGCCACTGTAACACTAGAGAAAATGGCTTACCTCCAGAATGAAAACAGATTTAGACGTGTCTTGCATGTAAACTACCCAAAAGGAAAAATGGCAGCTTCACAAGTCACACATTTAAAACAGATAAATCTCAAATCTTTACTTACACTATTGATATTTGTCCTTTCTACTTGTTTTCCTTCACTACCTTCTATAGGAGTTCTTGTTGTTTCCGTTTCTGTGATCAACACTGTCATCTGCATGTCTTATATTGTTAAGATTGTGGCTACCAATAATGAATCCTGATGGGATTTCTCACCGAATTTTCTCACTGTATAGGTTGAATCCAGTGAGAAGACACATCCTTGTTTTACACCCCTTTCTACTTTTGTATATTTACTGAATTTATTTTCAAGTGTATTCAGGTGGTTTGCTCCCAGCATAGGTTCTTTTACAGATATGTTAAGGTTACCTAGCTGCTCCAACAGTTTTTGGTGATGTACTTGTGCTTATTAGTATTTATTAAAACAAAGAAATGAGATCAAAGAAAATGAATTTAAGAAGTCAAAACAATTTATATTTTTATTGATAAAATAGATTATTAAAACTATTTAATGAACCTACAGGAAATAATTTTTAAAAAATTAATTAAAAGAAAAAATTATTTTGAAATTTGAAACATGAAATCTACTATAAATAGGAAAAATTCATAATGCTTTTATTCAGGTTTACTTTATTATACTTAGTACAAAAAACTGCATTTTTCTTTCAGATCTACAGTTTTGTGAAATATTTTAAAAGGGCCATTTATTTTATTAGGTATGTGCAAAAATTTCCAGAGAGAAAAAAAAGTATTTGTATTTATCTAAAAATACTGGAGATATTTATATATACCTGATTATAATTCTCTCAAAATCTTGTAATATTTTTTGTCAAATCTTGTTCATATTCATTGTGAATAAGTTAAGTGATAGTTTTGGAAAAATTGCATAAGGGCCCTGGATATTGATATTTTTAATTTTAATTTTTGTTTTTTGTTTATCCTTGATAGGAGCATTCTGTAATACACAATTATCTGAATCTTAAAAATGGTTAATATCTGATTTCTTTGTTTAATTCATATACAGGTTGAAAACCCTTTGTCTGAAATTCGTGGGACTGCAAGTGCTTTGGCTTTCAATTTTTTTTTTAGATTTTGGAATACAGGTTATTTAATTTGTATATAGCATCTATAAATTAGAGCAGCTTGGGAATGGAACCCAAGCATAAACATGATATCCCTTTACATCTCATAACACAGCTTATATATATTCCCTGAAGGTAGTTTTATATGAATAACACATACCCTGAAAGTAGTTGTATATAAAATTTAATAGATTTTATGTACATACAAATACATGTAATGATGCTAGATATGTAATGCTCACACAGATTTTTAAGTGGTAAAATTAAGATTTCACATAAAAATAATATTTTATACTTTCTGTATGTGTACAAAAATAACATGATCACTACTTACAAAAAATATATAAATGCAGGACTTTCTGAATATCTTTACTGAGCATGAAACATCTGGTAAGTCATTTACAAATGGAGGTGCTGCTGGGATGATTGCTAACAAAAATACTTGCGCCAACATAGGCTAGGTCGTTGAATATCACCTACAAACCTTCTAGTGCTTTGTGAAATTTTCCATTTGTGGCAAATCATGTCAGCAGTTGAAAAACTTGGAATTTGGGATAAAGGATATACTCAGCCTGTATAATAAAATATCAAGGGAAATAACTTTTATTTTTTTGAATTTCCAAAAGAATTTTTCTTAAAAGATAAATAAAAAAAATAAAAACAAGTATTAATGATAGGTTTATAGTATATCTGTTACTAAATAATAGACACCACCCCCAAAATGAGATGGTGGACATTAATGGGTTAACCCTTCGAACCTGAGCAGCTGGTATATCAGTCACTGTGTGAAAGTGTATATACTCAGGTGGCTGGAATAACATCCAAAGTCATGGCCAGCAGGAGCCCAGAGTGGGAGATCTGTACTCATCAAGGTTCAAAGGGTTAATAAAGTTATTTAACAAAATAAAGAATAACTAGTCTTCTATAGCAATTTCTAATGGTAACTCCAACAAAAAGATTGATAACATTATGTAAAGATTTAAGTGGAGCAGAGAATGTATTAAGAAAGTGTCTAGTTTATCATGTGAAAAAGCATGCTTTCTTAACATAAGAAATAATTTAAAAAAAAAAAAAAAAAAAGTATCATCTAAGCAGTTGACCTTTATATAGGGTACATCAACTTTTTAAACTGTAAATGGAAGACAACTGAAAGAAGCAGTGCATATGCTAGGTTGTAGTAGGCTTAGCATAGAAATAAATATGCTATGGTAATCTCTATCTATAAAAGGCAGGATGTGTGTGTGTAATGAATGCATGGCCGCAATTTTCGACGGAATTTGCACCAAAATTTACATGCAAATGCTCCAAGTTAGAGGGAAGACCAAGACCGACTTTGCATTTCCCAGCTCCCATCAATAGTGGAAATAATCGATTTTTTCATTCTTCTACGGCAGTTTTCATGTAGTGTGCAGCCATTTTCTACTGGCCAGAGTGAAAGTCTATAGTTGGCTGCCACGAATAGTCAGGAAGATTCTATTGGCCAGTGTGAGAGCCAACAGCTGACTGACATGAATGTTAACTAGCATGCTAGCATGCAAAAAAATTGATAGCTGCATTCGTCACAAGTGGGAAAAATTTAAATCTGCATGGCACTTTACTCCAATTGGCTCATTTGCTTGCTTAAACTCAACGTTGATTCTGATTCCGCAGAAGTGGGTTGGGTGTGAAAAAGTATTTGTTGTTAACATTCTTTTTTCATTCAGTTTTTCCAGTTACGAGTCCTTTTTTAAAGCTGATCGTTTTGTGTTCATTTTGTTTAGTTCTTTTTTTGTAACAGATTTAATGTTTAGTATAGAACTTAGAAAAAATTTGCAGTGTGAGATAGGCAAGAAGTAAGGCATGTAGCAACATCAGCACAGCAAAGGGCACTCCTTTAAAGGCAAGGAAGGGCAAAAATATTTTAAGTCAAGTGATAGCCATTGCTGTATGAGCCATACAATTTTTGAATCTAGCATGGGCAACACCAGGCCATGCTACTAGTCATTAATAAAGAGAAATGGTAGCAAGTATTCAACAGCAGCAGCTGCTGCCATGGTAGAAAAGAGAAACCTTGAGGAGTGCAGTTAAGTGTGACAAGCAGTAACAGTACTTATCAGTAGGCAGGTTAGGTTTAAGGTACCAAGTTGTTCATTCAGGATTGACCCACAGGATAATAACCTAGTGGATTAAAGCAATGGTTTATGAATTAGTAATTGTGAGTTCAATCTCTGAGCCACTCAGTGTGTAGAAATAGGGTCAAGCAATAACTGAGCAGTACTAAATAAAAACTAGATTTGGTCTGTGGAACAAGAACAATCTACTTATGTAGATAAAGGGTTCAGTTGAAAAACTTTGTCATATTAACAAAGGTCTGCATGTAAATGTAGATCACAATGTAACAGAACTTTGTCACATGCACCAAATATTAACATTCTTATTTCTCTTTCAGATGTATTGAGTGCATTAACACAACAGCTTCCAATCTCTCACAACATGCTTGTGGCACTGACAGGAGCTAACTTTTTGAAAGAGCCTTTCAAACAGGGTCAATGACAAGTGGCTGTTTGAATATACCATGTAGATACCCACATTGCTGTACCCTAAGTGTGTATCCTCTCTTATGGTCCTAGGGATTGTGACCAATGAGGTTCTAGTCATGCCATTTCATTTCTTCCCACAAGATCAATGATATCACCTCTGTCAAAGTGCTTGACACTGTGATCTATCCGAGGATCAAGGAAGTAGATTCATATGTTCTAATAGGATTCTGCTCCTTCCCACATGGCCTGTGTGACACCAAAATTGCTGGTTGAGAATTTTCATGATCATGTTACCCCCAAAAGGTGGTCTACTAGCTTGCTTGCTACGTATCCTCTGAACAACTAAAACCAAAATGTCATTGAAAGGGAGCCAAACCTTATAATACTAAACACTTGTTGAAAAGCATCATTGTGGACATGATGGCCAACATTAACAGAATCACCTGATCTGGACATGCAGTTGTTTCTGAGACTGCATTAAGGTCATCCTCAAGGTTGAGAGCAGTTTTATTGAATAATGTTATGTTTTTTCAGTATTCTACAGGTGTACATGTTTTTTTTAAATATTTTTTTTATTGAATATCTTTGTTTTTATAATCTGTTCTCAGTTAACATGAGTTGCCTTGTATATTTCTTCTCAGAAACTATAATTTATTTAATGACAACTCAGGAAAAACAAATATTTCAATAAAATATATATATATATATATATATATATATATATATATTTTATTTTATTTTTTTATTTTTATTTTTTTTTAGATTCCTCGTGAAGTTTTGGAGCACCATAGTTTGTCATCGAAGTCTCCCCAGGGCAGTGATTCAGCAGATGAGTTCTCATCAGCACTAACTCCGTACTCTTCTCTTGCCCCAACTACCAACCAAAATATTACAAAGTCCTTATCAACGTCATGTATTCCTGCTGCCACTGCTAATGATGATACCAAAGGTAAATCCCAATTGCTTGTTTGTAACGTTTTTTCATGAACTATCCTTGTCTTTGTTTTATATATAATTTCTGCATAATCAAGGGCTGTTAATTGACAAAAATTAAGTATGAAAGACTTCTTGGCCATATCAAGGTTGACAATAGAAGTAGCAGTTTTCTATTACTGACAGGTCAGGTAAACTGGTTAACAGTTGCTACAGTGCTCACTATCCCAATCTTTCCGACAAGTATTGAGACATTTTGTCAAGAGGAATTCAATAAGGTAAAGCATAGGGAGAAGGGGATTCATGTCTTTCTCAAGGGCATTAGTGCCGAATGAAAATTATTCAAGTCAAATTAAATGCTTTAGCAAAAACTGATATATTTCCAATATACTATCATTAACTTCAAAGTGTGGAAGTAATATAGTTGTAAATGCCATCCTAGTTTTAAGTTTTTCATTTAAATAATCTGAAGTGTAAATGATCTCCACTGACACAAATACTTGGCAATTTGAAATTTAATTTGCTCAATGTTTTAATGCTAAACTATCACTTTTAAAGTTTTTTTTTTTCGCCCACAAGGGTTGATAACCAAACTTTTCTTTTTGATTTGTGTGTAATCTCTGCTCCACTCTTTGTATGAATTCTGAGTACCATTTAAAGTTTATAGGTAGGTTTCAGTTCCTTAAATTAACAGATAGTCATGACCTGCACTAGAAATGGTAATTGTTTTTAATTTATTTGGCACAAGTAAACAGCTGTTTAAGCTGATTTTGTAAATGCTGAGTAACTTTATGATGAAAATATTTAAAGAAAATATTTCAGATATTTGAAATGGATAAAATTAAAGTTCAGAATTATCTAATACTAGATTAAAAGTTGCCCTGTTGGGCAGCATTTAACCTAGCTCCTGCAGAGGTGTCTTGATTAGGCCTTCAGCTTGTTCAGTAGTTTGAGAGTCACTCAGTTTTTGCATATTCTCAGCATTGGAAGTTCTCCTGGCTGCCATTTGAACTGGGTTTTTCTTTGTATGCGACTTTCTTTTCCTTGTTGAAGCCTTGGCTCTTTTGATTGTAATCTTGTCCTCTTCTGGCAGAGATTTCTTTTTGCAAGGCATACTGCTGTCATATGTGATAGGCAACAATAAACTACAGAAGAACTCAAAATTGATTGCTGCATTTAAGCATTGCATTAATGTATAAGCTTACCTTTTAAAAGTTCAGTGATAATTATTCTGCTGCCACTTAATTTAAAGAAAATTTGATGTGTGTACGTCCTTACTTTCCATATGAACAATTATTTTTATTTCTTTTGCTGGATTTAGCAATTAATTTTAATTATTCCCAAATTTATTTCCAAGTTACAAAAATTGTTATTGTAGAAAAAAAAATCACATTAAAAAATCACCAAAACAATCACAGTAATGAAAACTTGAGAATCTAAAATTTCAGGATTGCGGGTTTGAATCTAACCCAGAATGTTTTTAATTTGCTCATGGAGTCAGCCTGATTCCAAAATGGTATCATATGTTGGGCTACAACCTCTAGAAGTAAAGTTGAAAAAGTGACACACTGACAATGACATTCAGATACTTGCAATTCAGTACTACTTAATATCAGTTTACTTCTGTTAATTATGAATGATTGTGATCATTAGAAGAAATACAGTTAGTTTTATATATATATGTCTATATTTCTGAGATGAGGTATTATGTACACTATTTACATTATTCGGACTATTGTCCTCATGTTTCGGCTGTTATAATAAGTAATAAGGAGTGCCAGAGAAAAGTGGTAATAACAACAAAAATTGCAATATGAGCTCTGGTAAAAACATGAAATGATAACAGCAAAAATTGCAATATGAGAACTGGTAAAAAATGTTTACTGAAGACATTAGGTTTATAATACCCAGAAATTCATACACAGATGTCCCCAAGGAAAACATGGCACAATGGATAAAGGCATTAGTTAGATCCAGTGACCGGACCCAAAGAGTATGAGTTTAATACCTGGTTAAGGTGGTAGAAAACTTGGAGAGGAGAATTAACAGGTGATAACTGATAACTAACATCCATTAGACATGGAACATGGAACTGGAACAGTCTACCCCAGTGAGCGAAATAAAGGGTTCAGTTCGACATTCCAACCACCTGAAGAAAGCCGGAGCGTACAACAGCCGAAATGTAATAAATATGGCAACAAAGATGAGGACAATAGTCTGAATAATGTAAGTAGTTTTATATATATTTAAATTTACAACAAAAAAGAAAACCTGATTGCTCAGAACAAAATGAATTTTTTTTTTTCAAATGAATTGATGCAGAAATAAGAACAAATGTAGAGAAGAGGCTGGTGATACCCAATCCTCACTGTTCAGCCTCAACATATATTATTTCACTCCAAGCGAGGCAATAGAGCCAATAAGATCCAAGGGATTATTGAGTATGAAAAAATATGAGAAAAAGAAAAACATTATTAAGGAGAACATGAATTAAGAAGATAATGATTGACATTGCATTTAAATTTCTGACTATCAAAGTTGACTTCAAAGCAAGAAGCCAGAAGAAATTTCCACAAGAGAGAAGAAACTTATCAAACAACTTATGGTTACATCTAACCATTTCAACTGTGATGGCAAGGTCTTGCCATTTCAATCTAGTACTGTGTTCAGTAAATAAAGTCTAGGTATTAGGTTGGGGCAAAAATAATGTCGTTTTCTCACATATGTTACTATGTGAGAAAACGACATTATTTTTGCACCAACCTAATACGAAAGGGGAAAGCTTATCAGAACAATTATCATGCAAATATTTATATAAAACACACTGAAAATTTACATTACAGAGGTGGGCCAAGATGCCAGGTCAGGATCACTAACATTGCAGATTCTTTGTGTGTGTGTTTTTTTTTTGTTTTTTTTTTAAGAATCTCTAAATATACAGCAAAAGCACCAAACCAGATGTCACAGCAATATTCAATATATGGACAAATAGTAGATTTATAAATGTGTAAGCTAGATTCTGGCTAGAAAAATTGTCTGACACAATACAATGAATCAACTTTCCTAACAGCAGACCTGGCAATTGATTCAGTATGTTCCCCCTTCATGTTAGCAGCAAATTTTAGCCTGAGAAGACTCCCGAGCGGATGCTTCTCTGGCAACTATGCTCTTGGTCTTTTTTAAATCCAGGGTCAACCAATATCTATCCTATACACCCTCATAATATGCCTCTTAATTCTTTCTTCCCTGGCTTACAACCATATCAGATTGAAACACCGGTTCTTGTTTGATCACTGAAATTAAGCCTGAGAATACCAGGTGCCGTAATCTTGGAAGTGTGGGTTGTGTAATGGATAACGGCTTGGAATGATAAAGTGGAGAACCGAGTTTCAATATCAGTCAGGTACACTTATCCTTCTGAAATTTATGAATCCACCTCTTCTCCCCTTAGTTATTGGTTAATTAGTGGGACTTGTATCAGTAAATCATTATCTGAAAAACAATTTATACAATCTAAAAATATATTCTGGCTTTAAATAACCAGCAGATGGTTAATCCATAAAAAATGAAATCAATCAATCTTTCTATCCCCTATCTCACAACAATCTCACTTGGTAACCCTCTACCTTGAATGCCCCTTGGGCCTTGTATTGGGTGTATTATCTGTAAATAATTAAAAGAAAAATTAATTTCTTGTTATAGAGGAATAAAGTGTCACTACTGACACTGGAGTTTGAACACAGATCACCAGTGAGCAAACACAGGTGATTCTATTTCTAATAAGTAGATCACGTGATAGTAAATCACGTGATCTACTTATTGGAAATGTATATATGGGAATTAGCATGGTGTCTAATTGATCACCATTTCTATTCTATCCTCTATTACTATACAGATCACTCTTTCTACTCTCTCCTCTATTACTATATGGGTCGCCATTCACTATACTGGTCACTATTAGGTGGTTACTTTTCGAGCAAGTATTATTGAGCAAGTACTAATTAGTGCAAGTGTTATTTGAAGGCGTCTTACACCAGTATTGTTCAAAGGTGTTATAGTTGTATTGGCGATTACAAAGTCTCTACTACAACGAGCATTAGGAAAGTGACAGTGTATTTGTTGACATCATGAAAGTGTCAACGAGTGTTCGTTGACATCACAACATTTCTATTAATTACATTGACTTGCATCTTTTTTCTTTCTTTTTTTTTTTTTTTTTTAAATATTATGAAATGTTGTTTATATTTTTGTGCCTACTTGGTCTCTTCTGAAAGTAATCTTTTCATTATATACTGGGTGCAACAGTGTTCAATTGTTAGGCTAAGCTTTGAACCAGTGTATCTTAGAAATGATTAAAGATATCATATTGGAATTCTCCAAGATTTTTATAACACTATTGGACTTTACTTTGAACAATAAGAATGTATTTAGCTCTAAGTTGAAATGATGATCCCTCTTGCTGTTGTGACCCTCCTGATCTAATTTTCCTCTATACTGTTCCCTTTTTTAAACTTATTTACTGTTCTCTTGATGATTCTTGAATGGACTTTGAAGATGACAGTCAGAGTATAAATGTTGGTACCATTACTGAAGGCCTGAATGATCTTTCCTCTCACCATTGCTCAGTTGATAGGACATAGTGGGTAGAAATTTTCCAAGCGTAGCTTAGATGTGGCACAAGGCTGAAAGTATGGGGCAAGCAGTGAGGATCGAACTCACTTTTCAGTAGTAACTGATCTAGCAAGACAAGTTTGCTAGCCATTACACCACGCTGAGATGCTGAGGACATAGTGGGGCTGACATAAGATGATTTTAACCTGTTCTCTTTCTAGCTGAATAGCTCAAAGGGTTTTTCAGTGATTCTTACAATTAATGGTGTCAAAATGATTAAAATCTTACCTGGAAAAAAGAAACTCAATTATTTTAGTGTTTTTTTTAGATATTAAACATTTTGTGGGATGGACAATTATCCCATGCTGTTATAAGATTTGGACAATTTTACTGTTACGCACAGTATGTCAATCATTATCTTCCTGATATGAACTTGTTATTTATCTTTTATCACTATGGCCAACCAAACTGTCTCCACCAGTTACAGCATTTTACTATTTTAGCCATAAAATGTCACCACCCCATTATCAGAGCAAGCAGGCCCTTACATTGTTGCAGGTTATGAATTCATAAACTTCCTTTTCTTAAATTTGTTGCTAACCAAGTCTCCCAGTTTGCCCTGCTATTTAACCCATATCTGGAGTGGAGAATATATGGATACATTTTGGGCAAAAGTGAACACAATAGCCATGGCTGGAATTTGAACTTGGCATGATGGTCCGACTTTCTGCATGGATAACTGCTATGCTGCATGCGTATCCAGATTATCTTTTATAGATAACCTTATTAGAAATAGCAAATCTTGAAACAAGAACTTACCAAGGATGCTTATAAAAGGAAGCTATTTCTTTTTTAGTGTTAACCAAATTTGGTACCCAGTATCTAGGTATGAAGGATGAATTAGTGCACTTGAAACCTCACATAAATATAGCAGTGCAATTTTCTGAGTGTGAAGTCAGTACTCACAAATTTTCAGAATTTGAAAATTTTCATGATAAATTTTACCCAAGGAGTTGAATTTTCCCCTCTGTATTTTTCTTCTTTATTTACATTATTTACATTATGACTAATATCTTCATCTTTGTTATTATTATTAGGTTGGTGCAGAAATAATGTCGTTTTCTCACATAGTAATATATGTGAGAAAACGACATTATTTTTGCACCAACCTAATATCACAATGTTTCAGTTATTGTGCCCTCCTGCCTTCTTCAGGTGTCTGTCAGTCTGGATCATCTTTAGGGAATTTACACTTCATTTAATCTACAGCAGTAGGTTGTTTTTGTGTTGCTGTCCATGTCTTGTAGATTAAATAGTGGGTATAGTTTGAAATTTCTTAAAGATTACTCAGCTCACTAGACACTTAAAGAAGGCCAGAGAACACAAAAGGATAAAATCTTGAAATAGTAATAAAAAAGATAAAGACTTTGATTGAATATAAATAACTCCTTATTCCAGAAATTCAAACAGAAATTAGTTTTTTTTTTTTTTCTTATATTTTTTTCTTTTTGTTTCTTTCATTAAAATGGTTGAAATATTTTTCTTTGTTTTTTTTCCTCATAAAGTTAGGTTTAAAGTAATGTTTTTTAATGAACAAACTCAGAAGCTGAAAAGTATCATATTTGATAACATATAGTACATTTTTTCTCCCTATGACTCTATCTCCAAATGCTAAAATATCATCTAAAGTCAGTCGCATCAAACCTTGACATCTATAGACTAAAATTATTTTCTTTAATATTTCTGACTAAATTGTTATTACTTAATTGCTTCACATATAACAATGTGTCCTATATGTCATTACAGTTTTAACTGTAATGAACCAATTTTGACCTATTATCAGCAATAAGGAAATAACTTTCGCTAGGTATCCAATCAAATTTCTTAAATATCAAAATACATTTATTTAATGATGCTATTTCAAAAATTCTTATGTTAAAGAAAAGTGTATTAATAATAATAATGTTACTAAACTAGTATTGTTTGTTTTTTTTTAATCTAATATTTCTTTCTTCTTTTAATCTTTTATATAGGTGCCATGTCTTTGATGAAAAGAAATAACAAGTATGTACATGATTTTGCATTTCTTCTTACAAATAACGTTAACATTTTTATTCTATCAGTTTTGCTTGAATTGAATTATCTTTCTTTTCAGGTGTCAGTTATCTTCTGATGTTTTGATCTTTATTCACTCTCCCTTTTCCCATAATTCCACTTCCTCTCATAGCACATTTCTTGGAGTTTGGCTTTTGGTACCTACCACACTATCCTGATTTTACTCTCTGCATGAGGATGATGATGATGATGATTTCAGAAAAGATCTTTTTGTTGGCTTTATCCCTTTTTTTTACCATTATTTTACCCATGCTTCCTAATGTCCTGCAATTTCAACTGGTGAATTAAAAAGAAGAAAGTTATGTTCAGATTTCACTTTAAGAAAGTTAAACTGATAATTTTCTCACTGAATTTTAATTAGAACTGCCATTGATATTTAACTTTTCTTTAGCTTTCCTTAGAAATCTAATTTATGATTTAGGAAAAGGGATAAAAAAATCAATAGGTTTAGTTTGGTATTTATAAAAGAAGTTGATTTATGAGAATGTATTCAACCAATGACTTCAAACTGTCCAATCACTGATTCTTGTCTGAAACCAGTTTTTCTAAATTATTTTTGTTTTTTTAGTTTAAATTGTGACAGTTGTAATAAAAATATTTTTTCCTTTTTTTTTTATGACAAAAAGAAATTTTTATTTATATTATTTATATTTGGATTAATCTTTGTTGTCATTATCACAAAGTTTTAGCTGTTCAGGTATCTTTCAATCCAGGTAAACTTCATGAAAATTTTGAACTAAACACTTTATTCAATCTGCAGGGGTAGATTATTCTTGTTCTGCTGTTTATGTCTAGAGATATCTTGTTCTTATTTAGAATGGACAGAGCAAGCAATAACTGAACAGTTTGTTATTGCTTGCTCTGTCCATTGAGTCAAGTCTGTATGACACAGCCAGTCCAAAGATTGAACTCGCAATTACAATGTCACCAAATTCGCAAACCAACACTTTAATCTGTTAGCTTTGTTCCTTGAAGGTTTTACAGAATTGAAAGACACCTAAAGAAATAAAATTTCCTGATGTTTGTCTGGATCAGAATGGCTGGAAAATTGTGATAACAACAAAGATGGGGTCATTAGTCCAAATGTGAATAACAACTTCTCATCCTTGATTATTTTTTATTTTGTTTTTAATCAAAACTCTTTCTTCTGAAAAAAAAAATCAAAGTACATTTGAACAAAATAATTAAAAATTCAGATTCCTATTATCTAATTTGCAGCCAACAAGACATTATTTATTTTATTTTTTGTAATGAATATCACCTTTATCTCCTGAAAATATTTTTAAGGCTGTTCCTTTTCTTTAGTTACAGAATCATAATCTCTCCTGTTCAGCCACCAAAATTGTTGATAATTTACTAGAAATAAATTCACAAACTAAATCTTATTTTAAAAGAGCGTTTATAATTTCACTATTCTATTCTTTTGTTTTAAATGATGTAAATTATGATATTTTTAATTTGAAAAATATTTTTGTTTTTGATTAATATGGACATTTCTGCATCTAAAATGTGACTGGAAACAGACAAAAGCTGTTTTTAATGTTCATAATCTATAATTTATGTTAGATTTCAATCACTTGAAACTTGTATAGAGCTCTATCATTTCTCCTCATTGGCTCTTTTGTTTCTTTTCTCTGGACTTTGTTATAGTTTTAGAGTTTTTATCATCTCCGAGCAGGTTTTTCCTCATTAATAATATTCTAATCCTCAGCTATTCATATAGAATTTAGTGCATCTTGTCTTTGTCTATTTTTACATGAACTACAATTATTTATTAATCTTATTTTTAATTTTTATTAGATGAAGCCGTATACTTGACAATTATTAAATTTTTGACTATTAATTTTTTCATCCTAATTTTGCTTGCTTTATCTACATTTAGTAGTATCGAAAAGTTAGGAAAAATCGACAGAGCCTTTCCCAGGGCATGAAAAATCCTGGAAAAATAGCAATAAATCTTTGAAAAGTTCTGGAATTTTCTAAATTGGGCTGCCCACACATCCTTTTTCTCAGTTCATGAATAGAAAAATGGCAAATCCTAGTAATCTAGTTACTTCTGTATTTTTTTCATCTCATTGAGAAAAATAGGAAGAATATGAAAGCAGGTCTTCTAGCTGCTATCCTCACATGGACTACACATGGCATGCCAAGCAATTTCCAATGGCATGCAGCCGCAAATGACATCACAAAGAGGAGCTGAATGCTAAACTAGACGAACTGAAAAAATGTTAACATTGTGTTCTGTGCCATGTGCAATGAAAGCCATGATTAGTAGGGGTAGCTAAAGTGTTTGGTCTTTTTGTGAAAATTTCTATTTGTAGTTCTGTTCATTGAAACAATTATACTTAACTTCACAGGAAATGTGCAGCAATCGAGAATTTTTAAGACATTCACAAATCACGAGTAGTCTAGATCAATGGACCACACGTGACACACCTAGCAATTTCCAATGGCATGCAGCCGCAAATGACATCACAAAGTCTGAACCAATAACTACTACAATGCAAAGAAGATATTTAGCAGTTTCAAAACTGCTCACTCGTTGGATTCCCATTAATAATAAAAATTTTAAAAACAGTTTATTTCTATTAGTGTGGCTTACATATTATTATATATATTACTATATAAAATATATTATAGAACATGTATATTGACCATGACTTGTATAAATAAATACATATGCTGTTGGTACACTGAATGATTTTAAAACATGGAGTCAGCACATAGTTAAAGATTGTTGACCCCTGGCCTAGATAGCTGCAATGTGTAGCAGTAAGAATTAAAGCATATAATTCAGAATTTGTTGTGACAAGATAAGCAACACAAAGAATGAGTACAAATTTCCTGACAACATTTCAGGATTTGTTCAATGTGACATTTCACCAAGTCAATAATCATGAAGGTATCAATTGAGAGTTTCATGTTAGAAACCTTGTAATTGAGGAAATAAAAAAATGTCTAAAACAGATTCTGAGGCTATATGCATTAGCAAATTGAATTTTTGATATATATGATTAAAAATTGCCAATATGCAATCAAATATGCATTAAGATTATCAACTATATATTGCCTATTGAAGATGTCACTAAATTATCACTGCTATATTTTTATTAATGAAAAAAAAAAATTAGTTTTAAGGATTTAATGGAGTGGTTGACAATCAGGAGCATTTTTAGACCTCTACCACCTCTAGACTTCTAACTTGGATTAGGTGATCTGTTTGAATCTCAAAGTCTTAGATGATTTTATGTTATATGGATCTCACCTAGCTGAAGCAACTTGAAATATTAAAATGAATAGCTTGCTTTTCTCAGTCATTGCAGTTGTTATCATAGTACTGGGAACTGTTTTGGAGAAAACTTTGAAATGGCATTATTGAAAACAGAATACAAAGAAGAGTAGAAGCTAGAGTATTGAGGAGGCTTACTATCACTTAATTGCTAGTGTAAGCCCCCAAGTTATTACTGATGTGGACACTTAACGAGTTGGAAGCATCCAGATGATGGCATTGTTGAAAACAGCTAGAATACTAAGAGGTGTCCTGGAATATTGGGGAGACTTGTTATCATCTTAAATGTAAGCCAGTAGTTATTACATATATAAACACTTAATGATTTGGAAACATCCAGATGATGGATGGCACTATTGAAAACAGCTTCAATACTAAGAAAAATATTGTCACTTAATCTCCAGTGTAGGCCACCAGTTATTACTGGTGGAAACATTCTAGTGAATAAAAATTGGGTTTAAAAAAAAAAAAAAAAGAAAGAAAGGCTAGTATTGAGCACAAACTAGGGGCTTCCCTAGAATATACCCTGGAATTTTTGAGATCCAGACAGCTCACACCATTCATTTGGGTTGTTGGAAACAAGGAGATTCTGTCAAGTTTATATATTCCTGTTTCATTGGTCCACAGAGTGTAGAATAAAGAACCTAAAAAAAATTAATAGAAAAACACCAGGACCCCACCTATGAGTGATGAAAGTTGTGAAACTATAAAATTAGTCATGCTATAATAATTGAACTGAAATGAATTGAAAATTCAAGGAAACACTGGGACTTGTTAAAACTATAGCAGTATTACTTTAGATAAGAATAAATTTCAGATTTTAGCTGTCTTACCAAGTGATACCAAGTCAAATGACACACTATACAACTGTATTAAATAATAATGGTAAATATTAAATTATAAATAACAACTATACTAATAAAATAACAATCTATATAAAGAATGCCTTCTCTGTTCGTCACACACTATCTGCTTGTGACTTTGCATATGTATATATGTATGTGTTATGCATGAGTGACTTATATATGCTTGTGCCATTTAATATGTGCACATAAACACACACAGACATTGGAATAATACAATCCTCAGCTCTCTCAGTCTGGACAACCCTTAACTTGGATTGAGCTGGAAACTAAAAGAAAAAAAATTTTTTTCAAAAGCTTGAAAAAATAAGATAAATACAAGATTTTATTGAACTTTTGGAAAATTATTCAGTAATAAATATAATTACTTTTTTTTTTTTTTTTTAAATGTTATACTCTTTTTAATTTTTGTAGAATTTTTTTAAAGTCTGTCGAATTAAAATATGCACATACAAATTTACATACACATATGATTTGAATGAAATTGAAATGGACATCTGTGCTATGAGGGATAATTTTCCTTTCTGTCTGGGTAACAGGAAAATAATATAAGCTGGCCCCTTTTGAAGTCATTTTTATGAATTCTTCTGTATTTAAACTGAATATAGCTTATATAGATGTAGTATTTTAAATGTAAAATTTAGATTTTAAATTTGACTATCATACTGCCAGCAAAGCAACAGGTACAAAATATTATTATATTAATCTCTATATAGAAGAGACCGTGTACATTTTAATTTTGATGTACAAAACAATTTATATTATGTTTTTAGTTTTCCTTACATAGAATCTAAGAGAATAAAAATTTAATCCCAATTTATATATATATGTATATGTATGTATATATAGCTATAGCACTTTTATGTTTAGAAATAAATTTCTTTTAAACATTGTTGTACTTTATCAATATAAATTTTATCGCATTTGCTACATAGGATTTTACACACACATATATATGCCAGCATTTGAATTATTTACCCATATGAAAAGAAAGCCAGTTTATATTTAGTTGTCTTATGGGACAACTGAAGTATGGATGACTAATAATAAGAATCATGATAATTAAATTATGTTCTAATATTAAAATACTGACATGTAATAGGCAATATAAGTAAAATAATATTTATCAAAATCCTCTAAATATTAATTAATAATAATAATTCTGACAGTGAAAAGGGTAAAGGTGAAATTTTCTGACATCATTGAAAAGGGTAAAGGTGAAATTTTCTGACATCATTGAAAAGGGTAAAGGTGAAATTTTCTGATTTCATTGAAAAGGGCAGAGATGGAGTTTTCTGATATTACTGAAGAGGGCAGAAGTGATCTTTGTTTTCTGAAAGAGCCAATAAGTATTAATGATCAGATAAGAATATTGTAATGATGTGAATTGATCATTTCTGTTTTATTCAGTTATTCTGTTAAATCATTACAAGAAATGGATTTACATTTTTTTTAAAACTGAACTGGTGCAGGTAATGACTAATTAAAATTTAGATTGTTATTTCTTCTTTCTGAGTATTTTCATTTTGTTCGTACTCATCCATGTTTCATCTGTAATGCCAGCTTTCAATTCTTATTTTATGACATGGTTTTCTTATGGTTACTGTATTCTGTTTTCTAATTTCATAACATCCATATTTTTTGTTTTGAAGTGAAGTTGTTTTTGTTTTGTGCCTTTTGTAATTAATTTTTTGTGACTCATCCTTCAGAGCATCTTATATTTTGAAAAGTCTTGTTTATTTTATTAATCTTTTTGACATTGAAAAAAATTTACCATACTCCTTTGTGTATAGATTGCTAGGGAGTATAAGAAACAGTTACTTTGAGATCATCATGGAATTTTTTGGAAGAAAAAAAAAAAAAAAAGGGACATTTTGTTTACTTTTGTGATTTCTAAGCATTATGAAAACATGATAATGACTCTTGGGTTATAAGGCAACTAAATCACCAATACACATTGAGAAAATAAAGCAAAATAAAATTGAATAAATATTAACTTGTTTATTTTAGTTTTAATTATGAAAGATTTATTTCACTTTGTTACAATATGTCATTAGATAGATATTATTTCTCCAGAAAACAAATAAATCCAATTTATCCCAATTTTGTCCATTTTGGATCCTGGAAAAAATGGTATTGATTATGAAACTAAAGAAAAAACAGCAAACTTTTGGACACAATTTTGGATGAAAAAAAAAACTGCATCTTATACACACAGGATTATGGTAGTATATTTTTCCTTTGAAACTTAGATTTGACTTTATACAGTCATTTATTTTTTATATAAATATTTTAATCAGAATAAAAACACGTGAAACTTATTGCTAGGAGGAAAGCTTTTTCATAATGTAGCTCTTGAAGAATGATTGTAATCATACTTATTTGGTTAATTTTTCTTGTATGAAATCACAATTCTTTGTTTGAGCATTTAAACTTTTCTTTTGTGTTATTGGTACTTTTACTATTGCTCATATCTAGAACTCAATTATCCAACGAATACTTAATGAGAAAAGATCTTTTTTTTTGTCTCCAATAAGTTGTCAACAGAGAGAATTTTGACAACCAGGTATATGAATTAAAATCATTTTAGTTACATGAATGGTATGATCTGAATATCTTGGATGACTGGCATTGACCTGATTTGGTTGGTGTATTAATGACCATTTCTCTGCACATGGATGTGGGAGTACCACAAGAAAGAAAAAATGTTCTGGGCTATATAATATCAATGTTGGATGATGTTTTAATACCATTTTGTTAAAAAAAAAATCTAATATACTTATGGATTATCTACAGAAGAGAATAGAGTGGATTGACTGAAATATAGTAGTAGTATTATTAGAAGCACAAAGAATAAAGCGATTCAGTTGTCAGAAAAAATCTGAGAATTTTTTTTATTTTTTTAAATCCTTTCAAGCAGTGCAATGAAGCCACTATGATGCAAGTGTGAAAGAATCTGAAAACAAAAAATACATTAAGAAGAAAACAATAAAAGAAAGGAATTAAGAAAACGGAAGATATCGATTAACACTACATTTAAATTTCGAAGATCAAAATTGATTGGAAAGCAAGAAGTCAGAAGAAAGTGCCACAAGCAAGAAGTGCAAGAGCAGAAATTGTTAGCATAAAACTTATGGTTACATCTAACCATTTCGACTGTAAAATGATGAGACCTTGCGATTAATCTAGTACTGAGCTTAAATTCATAAAGTCTAGGTACCAAAGAGGAAAGCTCATTAGAACAATTACCACATAAAATGCACAGTAGGAAAGTGACTTAAGCAGAGATATCAGGTCAGGATGGATAAGATTGTTAAAAATATCCAAAGAAAAATTTGCAATCTCTAAATATGTGGCAGCAAAATTCAATGCATGGATGAATGGTAGACTTATAAAGGTGTAAAATAGATTCTGGTGAGAAAAATTGTCTAGCACTACACAGTGAAAAAAAATTCCTAGCAGCAGACTTAGCCATTGATTCAGTATAATTATTTCCATGTTATGTCAGTGGAAAATGTTAGCCTGAGAAGGCACAATAAATCACTCTCCTGGAGGTTAGCATCAGCCATGCTTTACCATGAAGGTAAAAAAATGTTTCTCTCTTAATATGATTAAGAGAGAGCACTTTAGTTTTGGAGGTTTAGTCATGTTGGTCAGTAAAATGATGGTAGATTCTTTTCTTTATATTGCTGATTTTTTTGCTAATTATTCATTTGTTCTTTAGATTGTGCATTTTTCTTTTAAACATTAATTTTTGGCTTGGTTTTATATATGTTTCTGTTTTCTTTAGTAGATGTTTTGTTACTTCCATCACAAGTTTAAAAAGCGCAGAACATAGAGAATTGTCTCAAAGTTATTCTCCTTTCATAAATGGAGTCTTCTGAGATTGATATTTAACATATTTGATGGTATATAAGATTTTCTCCCATTTTTTTTTCATGCCTTAAAATATCTCAAAAATATTTAATGGATCTTTTATATAATGTTTAAAAATTTGGATAACTAATGTTTATACAAATGCTGTAAACTACTGGTACTTTTACTGAGTTTAAACTTATAATACTGCAATATTAAGTGCATGAGAAACTCCTGAAAGGATCTCAGCCAGACAAAGAAGCCCTTCCAGGAAAAAAATAATATTTGGTCAGATTTTGGGAACTGGACCAGACTAAAATGTTTTCAGCACCTCCTAAACAGGTGGAGTGGTATCTTTTATGCTATCAAGTATGATAAATAGTTTTAGTTTGCTGATGTTTTTGATATGAAAATTGATTATTTTCTTTTTAATATATTGAGAAAATGGTCCTTTTTTAATGAAATTTATTAAATTTAGCTTAGTACAATATAAAACTGAGTTTAGATTATCAGGTGAGGATTGAACTCATTTCAATAATAATAGCCTCTAATTTCTTAACCATTACATCAGAGTGTCCTTAATCTGCTTTATTTTAGTTATTCCTAGGAATAATGCCAAGATTTTTTTTATTGTAATTGAAGACAAATATAGCCTCAGTTTGCCATATTGAATTCAGTTTGATTAACTCCATCAGGGAAATATATTCTGAACACACATATTACAAATAAACTGCTTTTGTATGTATTGAAATACATTTTCAGTAGTGCATTCATTTAAAATTTGATGAAGAAAAATATATTGATATGAAAAAATTCAAATAAAATTAAAAAAGAGAATTTAGAATAACATATATACTCTTTATCAAATGCTAATTTCTATACAGGCAAGCCCTGCATCCATTATTTCAGTCAATGTGATTTATAAAACTGCTGTTTCTTGTTTAATGTAATTATTTAGTTACCTTGAGATCATCTTAGTACTTTTTGGAAGAAAATTGTTTTAGAGTTCTTGTATGTATATTTTTGTAAGAGAACTCTAAATAATAATAATAATACAAATCAACATATGTAAACTTTCTAGAATTTAATGTATATCAAGTTGGGAAGGATTTTTTGGTCACAAAAGAGTGACAATAGTTAATAATTAAAAATTCAATTGACTTACCTTTTTATTGATTTATCTAATCCCCTAACCCTGATTAGAGGTGTGTCCAGAGAACATTGAAGTCATTCAAAAAGCAAGTCAATTGTCTCTATTAATTTACTGGTATATCGATGCTGTAAAAATGACAGCAATTGTTAGAAAGTTTTAATAGTGAGATGCAATGAAACAAATAGCTTGAAACAGTGTTTTGAAATTCAATGAAGTTGAGATAAAGGATTCATAACGAAAATAAAAACCAATGAACTGTTTAATTAATCTGTTCCCTTTATATTTTTTAAGATGTTCAATGATATTTATGATTCATTGATTACACCTGGTATTAAATACATCACTTTTTTGCTCAATATCTTTTCATGTTAAAAATTTTATGTTTAATATAACAGTTAAATGGAAATATCTCTGGAGAGAAAGAGATTAGCAACAGAATGACAAAGGCAGTGATGACAAAGCCTATTCCAAGCCAAGTTGAAACAAGATGATCACTTAAGACAAAGGTATCTTGAGTACCTCACATGAAAGGCTTGGACAAATAAGACTGTAATCTAGGAAATGTAAGAGTAAAGGAACTGATTAATTAAATGGTTTGTTTTGCTTGGGAACTAATTTTATCTAAATGCAGATAAATATTTTATTTGTATAGATTATTAAAATGACTAAGGGAAGTAATCACTCATAAATTTACTAACTTAAATTGATTTACATCCCTTCCCATTACAGATGGGACAGGAAATATATAAATGCACATTGATAATTATTATATGGTTTGATTAATGATTGACAAAGAGAATTCTAATGTAGATTATTTTTTATCATAGACTTATGGTGACAGCAACTTATAGACTTTTTAAAAGTCATACATCTAAAAATAGAAATTCATTGTACAGTGTAACCCGGATATAAGAGAGTTGTCAGGACCAGATAATAAGTCTCTTATATCTGGGTTTGGTCTATTTTATATACATTAACACGGGCTCTAATTTGGGACCAGAGAAAATCTCTCTTATATCCGGGTTTCACTGTAGTTATTCCCATTGATTATGTAAGTAAAAATTATGATAATGTAGAGTTTGCCTATAGTTATATACCACAGAAACCATTGGATTTGTGTTTAATAAACTCAATGTAGTAATTACATACAAACACAGAAGTGATCTCTTTAGAGATATAATCTTCATTTTTGCTCCCCATGTAACTTTGAATTTTAATATTTGTTTCTTTTATCTTTCACGTAGAATTTGATTGTATTAAATCAAGGTTGAATATATTTATTAAAAATTGAAAGGCAATGATATACAAATATTTCAATGTACAATTATTTACAGTCATAGTCATGTGACAGTTTTAGCTTTCATATGGACTACACCTTGCACCTTGGAATATATTATCAAAACCATTACATTTTCAAGCTTTTCAAAATTAGATTTAATTTTAATGGTTGCAGATCCTTTGTTTTAATTGCAGATTTTTAGAAAGAAACAATTGAATAATTATACACATATAAATGATACTTGTAATAGTATAACCTATATTGATATAAGAATAGTTTTTACTATGAAACCATAGTCATCATTTGAAATAATATTTAAAAAGGAAAATAAATTTTTTGCATCTTAGAAATTTACTGAATATTCTTAATAATTTTTGTTACTATTTTTCTGTTAAAAATTCCCCAGAAGTTAAGATGTTTATATGTTTAATGACTTTTTTCTCAATATTGTGTCCTTTGAAATCACAAATGGGTTTTAAAATTTGATATCATTTTTGTTGATTATCTTATATGATTAAATTCTATCTTCATTTTGTAAAACTGATTTAGAAAATTAATGATTATCAGAAATATTAGATTTTTAAATCCCTTTTGAGATTTTTAGAAGATTATTTATGCACGAGTTTTGAAAATGATTGTGTGTTTTACAAAAATTATATGAAAATGTTTGATTATTAATAATATTGCCTTTTTTAAATTGTTTCTATTTATAAATTACAGATGTATAACTTCTTTCAATTTATTTTTTGTTACCCAAAACATGTTCATTTGCTTAAACAAAATGTCTTTAAAAAATATCTGCACATTTATATAAACAATAATCACTTAAAAATTTGCCTTTTGTTTAAAGTCTGAGACATTAGTAAGTTCCATATATAAAAAACTGGGGTTTTTTTTGTGTTTTAAAGTTATTTTTATTTTTAAGTGAAAGGTCCCTGCATAAGAAATTCATCTAAAGGGCGATTGAAAAGTAACTCCCTATTTGATGTACAATGGACTCTCCTGTTTTGTGATAATTATAGTCAGGATAGTCCATCATACATAAAATAGTGAGTTACTTTTCAGTCACTGTGTGTGTATGTATGTGTGTGTGTGTGTGTGTATGTATATATATATATATATATATATATATATATATATATATTTTTTTTTTCATCTGTATCTCACTCATTTAAACTGTTATTTAACTCCTCTCTTTAAAGCTTCTCTCTGTTAAATTGTAATCCCCACCTTCACTTTTAGGCCTTCCTGTTCTTCTTTCTTCTGTTAAACCTCTCTCTAGAGCTTTCATACTTTTCACTTTCACACTTGTTTCCAACTCCCACACATACACTCTCACTAAAATTTATTTTTTTTTTATACCCGGAGTTATATTTTCTGATTTCTTTTTGAATTTGTTGGTCTGATGAATTGGATCGTGATTACGATTCCAATGTAATAAATTATAACCATGGAATATTAGTGTTTGAGCCTTTTTTATTATATTATTACTCTGTCCTGGACATTGAGTTCTATCTGGATTCTATCCTCTTGGAAATTTATTTATATATATATAGACCACTAATATTTATATATATATATATATATATATATATATATATATATATAGACTATTAACATTTATTTTTATATATATATATATATATATATATATATATATATATATATATATATATATATATATATATATAGACTATTAACATTTATTTATATATATATATATATATATAGACTATAAATTATAGCACTGTTTTATCACTAACAGCATTCACGGCAATATATATATATATATATATATATATATATATATACACACACACACATACACAGTGAAAATTTGCAATATTTATAGGGGAGGATGCCTCAGTATTGAAAATGGACCATTTATAGATATAGATTGTGGTATAGGGTTGAAAACTGCATAGTGACTGTCAGGTTCACACTGCATTGTGATCTTCAGACTGCACTATCATGTATTGCGCACATAATGTACTGGGTGTGTTTAGGAATCATTTCTACATATCAGCAACCTACATATCATTTCCAGTAGCACAACCAAAATCCCTGAATTTTCTTATGTACTATGAAAAAAATCTCATGTTCACACAAAAGGGAAATACCATAATAAAAATAAAAAAACTAACACAATTATCTTCACTCATTTTCAATGAAACTTGTTTTTAGTGAGGATTGCTACTGAAATGCACCATTTTATATGTATAATATATATGAATTTTGGATCTGCCATTTATCTAGCAAAAAAAAAAAATATTAATTGTATTATAATTATCTCCCTTGTTATTCAATTGCTTGACTATAAAACATTTTTGAATATTTTTTAATGTGCATATATTTTTTGAAGACATTTCTTTTGTAGTATTTTTTTTGTTGTTGTTGCTCTAAACCCAAACTTTTTATAGCAAAAGTTAACATGATTGAATATTTTTGTTTGCATGTACAACTCTGTAGAATTTGCAAAGACTTTGGTTTGCATGATGCTAATGTAATTCTTCGCATCATCATTCACAGATGAAAGTTTGCTATCTTTGGCCAGATGTTTGAGAAGCCGTTTTCTTTGTAGGTAGGAGGTAGCCAGGGCTGGGGAGTGGGGAATGAAATATTTTTGAGCTTATGGAGCTCATATACAATTTACTTAATCTGATAGAACAAACAATACACTCATTGTTAAAAGTTTATTTATTTAGGATTGTTACATTCCTCCTGTATATTTAGTGTTGATTATGTCAAGTATATTAGTATTCCTTCTGTTATGTCATGTCATGTATCAATTTATAATTGGCTCAGAAATACTGTGTATTCCTCTTTATCAATAGCCCTGGATTTTTTTTTACTTTATCTAGTCTCAGTTATAAACATTCATGTATAAGTATTTTATAACAACTTGATTGCTTATTTTATGTATTTGTATAAACAAATAAAGGAATATCAACAGGTTTTTTTTATTTTCTTTTAGATGTGATTTTTTTGCTTTGTTTTTTATCAAGTTGTCATGGAATAGTTATATGGGAGAAAAACATAGACAAAAAGAAAAAAAGTAAATGAAAGTTTAAGCATCCCCTCTCTTTCATGTGCATGAACATCAGTTTAGTCTGATGAAGTCCAACATGATGAAATGCATCACATGAAAAAGATTTTCCACTTTGTCATTGATTTCTATGCTTATATATTTATATACTTATTGATATAAAATAAGCTAGAAAACTTAAAAAAAAAAAAATTCTCAAAATTACAAGGCAGTTTTCCTATAACAATAAAATAGTGTTTTAAAATAGCAGAATGGTGAAATTGTCATCTGATGATTACAAGAGCATGAAATTCAGAGTCATTGTAGGTTGAAGCACTTTGACCAAAACACTATTTTATTGTTTAAAAGTCCATTCCTTTCTTTAGAAATATATATAATGTTCAATGTTGCAACAATCTGAAATAATAAACTTTATACAATGAGTGAAAACAAAATCTACTTTACTCCAGAGTAGTATAGAAAAAAAAATTATAGTACAGAATACTATGCAAAACATTCTATACTGACTTATAAGGTGAATATATAATATTTATTCATTAATTTATTAAAATTGATACCATCTTATAAAGTGACTCATAGACTGTTATTATTATTTATAATAAATTTAGTATGTTGACTTTCTGGAATTGTATAACAATCAGAGATGGTCGTACAATATGTATAAGTTTAAACAATTTAAAAAAAAATCACAAAGATGGTTTCTGTAGTTAAGATAAATTAATGAATAATTTTATATTTTCAAGGCTTTAAAAAATAAAGTAAAGATTCAGGAAAAAATGACCATTTCCCCTCAGACTTTTAAATGTTTGGGAGATAAATTATTTGTCATATGTGGTTGGTTGAAATTAATTCCAATATTTTTGCTGCTTTTGTTTTTTTTTAGTTTTTTTACACAGCAAATATGAGGAAATTAGTCTAAACCATCTCCATAATAATGATTAAAATATTTACTTTAATATTATAAATGACAGATATGTTATTTTTGGATATATTTTTAGTCTCTTGCTTATTGAAATTACAACAAAGTTTAACATATATACCTGCAAAAAAAAAAAAAAACGAAAAAAAAAAAAAAAGGTCTGTCAAAAGATTGTTTTTTTTTCTTTTAACACTGCTATTACTGTGTACTCTTTTGGCAATTTTATTGTTTTAAAAAGCTATTTGCAGAATTTTAATAAAAGCCAAACATCTGAAACGAGATTTATACATTTTCTATTTTCTTGAAAATTGACAAAAATATTTAAAAAGAAATAGTTGTCAATTTTACATTGAATGCCTAATAATGTCTAGGTAAACTCCCCTTGGAAAATTAAGATAAGAAATAACCAGCAATATAAAATACTCTAAGAAGAGAATGTATAATGTTTGGAAAATTCATTTCTTTCAAAATTTGTAATTTGTTGTGGTTATTTAAATTATCTTGTTTGCTTGTTCATAGGTATTTTTATAAATTTATGAGTAAAAAAATATTGTTTTTATAGTTTCTTCTTTATAATATGTTAAATAATGAATATTGCATCAGAGTTGGTTCTTGTATTTTTATAATCTTAAATAGTGTCTTAATAATTTTGTAGTTAATTCTTAAGAAAAAAAGAAAATCTATAAATCGTGTTTCATGTTTGGGTTTTATTAAAATCATAAAAATAGTTTTTTTTTTAAAACAATAACAGTAGCAGGTATGCTGTAATGGTGATATCAGGAAAAAATTCCTTTTGACACACTGTATTTTTGTGGGTACATTTGTTAAACTTTGCAAAAATTACCATCTTGGTAAATTTTTAAAAGGCTGAATATTTCGGTATGAGAGTTTTTAAGCTGGAAATAATGCAAATGTGTTGCTCATGTTGATATTGGGTTTTGTATTGTTATATATCACACTGTGAACTACAATGCAGATTTATCTTCCCTTAATAAATAATTATTTGATGTATTTGATGGTCCTTTCCACTGAAAAAATAAATATCTCCTCGATCTTTGATTCAAAGTTAAAGCATCTGGTAGATTAATGTTTACCCATTTACACTGTCAAGTAATGATGCCTTGCTTAACTCCAGAATCTATTTTATAATATATAAAAACACAAAATATATGATAAAAGGAAACATTACTTGATGCCAACAAACAAACATGCTTCATGTTATCATAACAAAAATATTTTAAGTTGGGTAGATAAGGTGACTAATAATATTTTACTTTTTGTTTCATGTTAGCTTTCTATGAATATTTTTACTTTTAATAAGGCTTATGGCCATATGTTGAAACACTGGTTCTCATACAATCACTAGTTAAACAATGTCAAGCTTGGTCAGTACCTAGATGGGTGACTGCTGGGGAATACCTGATGCTATAATCTTAAATGTTGGGGTGATGTAATGGATAATGGCTTGGAACTGGAAATTGGAGCACTGAGTTCCAATTCCAGTTGGGTTCATTATATTCACTTATGTGCAAATACTCTTAGGAAAATATGAATCCACCACTTTGCACCCCAGCTATGGGTTAATTAGTAGGGCTTGTCTCAATAAATCATTATTATCCACCAAAAATACAATCTAAAAATATTTTCTGGCTTTAAATAACCTATAAAAGTTGATAAGCTATAAAAAAACAAATCAATCATTTACTTTTAATAAAAAGAAATATTCAATATAAAATAATATATGTTAATAAATAGAAATATTCAATAAAGTTGATTGTTTAGATAAAAATCATACATTACTAATGCAGAAAATATAATCAATTGCAATTGCAAGATTAGTTAAATATTGCTGTCATTTTTCTAACATAAGTAAATTAATATTGTAATATTAAAATGGTGTGGGAGTGATGTCTTATATGCCATCAAATACGGTACTTTATTTTTCCCAGGTGCAACAAACATTCCTTTTTTAAAGTTTAAAGTAAGACCTTGAATAGACTATTGGCGTATAATGTAAAAGAGTGCATTTCTAAACTTGAGACTTGTGTTCTGTCCAGAGGAAATCACTAAAATATTTAGAATCTTTTCAGTACTTGTGAATTTTAGGATCATATTTGAAAACAACAAAAACAGTCAGTTGCAGCAAAATGCACTTACCTCCCTTATCAGCTTTGACAGGGATCCAAAGAATACTTTGAAAAGTAAAATAACTTGAGTTTAGTTGCTTAAAATAGATTTATCTTAGAAACTAATTAGATATGAAATGATGCTAAACAGATTCCAGGGATTAAAAAAAATATCCTGATGTTTGGTCAGATTTTGCAAGCGGAGAACTTTTTACCATCTTATAGATTTAGAATATAGGATATGTGTTGGGAAAGGGAACTGACCCCTTTTTGGATCGAGAAAGAATTTAACATTTGTGAGCATTTGCATTTTCCAGCCAATATTTGAAGATTTTAATATTGAAAATTTATTTTTTATTAAATTTATTGATTCTTAAAATGTTTTCCAAGTGGTATATAAAAGAAGGCTATTTTTTTAATATTCAAGTAATATTTTTATCAAATAACCCTAACCCTTTCAAATTGGGAAAAATTCTTTGTTTGATTTGAACTTAAGAAAAAATATTTCTAAGTTAAAGTATTTTTAAAGAAAAATATCTTTAATATGCAAGAAGCATTTTTGGATTAAATTTTTTTTATAGATGGAAAAAGATATTTTTCTGTTGAAAATATTTCAAATTTTATAAAACTATTTCATAATGAAATCAAATCAAATTGAATGTTTGTGCACACACACAAAACATACAAACATATATGAAGAAGAGTGGAAAAGTTCTAAAATTATACTAAAAGACATTACTAACTCACCTGCACCAGTTTCAGAAGCTTTACACTGGGCCACAATGGTATAACACCAAGGGTTGATCACAATCATTTCTCTTGTGAACTTTCAGATTTTATATCCCAAACCTTGAGGATAATGAGTGAGTTCCTGCTTCATTTGGTTTTCATTTTTTTTTCTTCTTCAAATTCAGATTTTTTTTTTTTTCTTACCAAAATGGCTACCCAATGTCATGTCTCTGTCTCTGCATGTTTTTGACAATCCTTTTTTGCTTTCTCCCTCGCTGTTTTTTCTTCTGCACTTTATTGCTTTCATCTTGCAATCTGCATGTGATTTTTTTTTAAAAAAAATTCTATCTTCTGCACCTGTTCATCATTAACATAATTTGTTCACTTGTTCATATGCCTGTTTTTCAGCCCTTCACTTGTATTCAAAATTACTGATTTCAGCCATCTTAACAGAACTATAGTACAAGTCTATTGTATACTATTTAACATATTGCATTCTAATAATGCAGTAGTACTTTTTTTTTTTTTTTTTATTTCATATCAACAGGCCCATATTTCTTAGAGATTTTACTACAATTAAAATGAGAATTTCCCCAAACCTTGTCCATCAGAGAATTTTAAATTATGAATGGTCCAAGTAATTCTGAAAAACTTACTTGTCTATAATAAAGATATTTTAAAGTCAAAACAAAAATCACTTTTTCTTTGTTAATTGTCTTTGAGAAAGTTTTTTACTTTTACTTTCATGTGAATTTTTTATAGAGCAATTTTCCTTCCTCTCTCTTTAAATAATAATTAATCCTTACACCAAGAAAGAAACATCATTTGCTATAGACAATATTTTCTTTTCCAGGAAATTAGTAAGATTATTTTACCTGTCTCTGGTAAAAAAAATACGCTTTTTTTTTCTGTCCTGTATGCTGGTAAGATTAATCTTCATAAGCTTCAATCATGTCAAAAATGATAATAGATATAGCAGCCATTTTGCTACATCTGCCTGGGCTGATGAATTAAATATTAGTGAGGGATTGCCTATGTACTTATTTTTTTTTTCTCTATCATGTGTCTCTTTTCATATGGGTATTGTACCTGAAGGAAGGTGTAGAATGGATTATCTAGGGAGGAAGTGCTAATCTCTTTGACTATGAAAAAGTATAGTAAAAATAAAAATATAAAAAATAAAAAAATCTGTTTCAAATAGGAATTACCTGTTCCTTCTTACATCCTCTTTATTTGGGATGTATAGGTTTTTTTTTTTTTCTTAAAAGCAGAATTTTCTTTTTGAATCTTTATCGCAATATTTTAAATTATTAAAGAGATCCTTTTTAAATAAGTAAGCAAAAATAGAAATTATGAAAAGCATTTTATTTTTCACTGTTGTTTAAAATAAATACCCAGTTCATTAAAATTCTAAGTTGCAAAAATTCTCTTCACAAATATGTCCAAGAATATTAACTAAGATAAGAGAGGTGCTAAAAAGTTCTCAGTCTGAACAAGAAGTCTTTCTAAAAAATATGTTTGTATATTTGGTTACATTTTGGAAAGTGGTTCATGCTAAGAATTGTTCAGCACCACCTTGTGTATATATAAAATAATTAGAACTGTTTAAAATTATAATTATACATATAATATCCACATGTATAAATATTTTAATCATTTTAAAGTGGCTGATAAGATATGACATGAGAAATTTATTTAGTTTCTGGAGCAACTGTTTAAAATTTTGCCTTGTTCAGAAATTTAAAGTTTTTGTTGAAAAGAAGCAAAAAAAAAAAAAAAAAAAATGAATTACTTGTAACTGGAATTTTTTTGTGTGGAAACATCTCAATGAAATATCTTATCCACTCCATTAATGAAGAAGTTTATCTACAGATAACTCCCCATCAAATAGTTAAAGTCCTTTGTAATTATTTATATTCAAAGATTCAATGAATTTTAAAATAGATTTACAAATTCTATAATTTGTTTTTATTGTTTGAATTTTAGCATGCTTATTTCTGTCTATATTTCCTGTGACAAAAAATTCCTCTAATACCAAAACATATACACAAAAACCACTTTTTTTCTTAATATTTTGTTTGCAAGGTAATCTCTTGTTGATAATTTTTAAGTATTAATGTCCAGTTTTCTTGTGGAAATGGTTGCAAGTTCTCGTATTTGATTTAGTGCCATCAGTTTATTTTGATATATTTTTCAATGTTGTTATGCACTAAATTTTGAAAAATTTCTTTACTTTTTCATGTTTGTTACACTTAAAAAATGTTTAATTGGTTCTACTTTGGTTTGTTTACTTTTAAAATTATGTAAAATTTCTATTCAATAGAAACTGCATTCGTCAGTTTGGAAAATATACTTTGATATTTAAATTTTAGTTAATCAGAAATAAAAGGTATTCAAAAATAATATACACTTGAAATGTTTTTTGTTTTTTTTAATACAACTATTTTGAAATTATATTAAAAATTAACTTAGATATGAATGAACAGAATTTTGTATCTGTATATATTTTTGAGATGAGGTATTGTAACTATTTACATTGTTCGGACTGTTGTTCTCATCTTTATTGTCATATTCATGGTGTTTCGACCATTGTATGCTCCAGCCTTCTTCAGGTGATATACATAGATCAGTGGATAAAAGTGTTGGTTCAAGTAATCAAGGGATTGGACCTAAAGAGTTGTGAGTTCAATAGCTGTCCACAGTAGAAATGAACAAAAACTTGTAGTGTTGAGTTACTAAAGAGAAATAACTGAACCTGAGATATCCAGAAAAGGCATGGCACGTGGAACTAGAACAATCTGCCCTGGTGGGTGAAATAGAGAGTTCAGTTTGAAATTCCAACCAATATTACCTGAAGAAGGCCAGAGTGTACAACAACTGAAATATTGTAAAAATGACAAAGATGAGGACAGCAGTCTGAACAATGTAAATAGAATTTTGTATACCTTTTAAAAATAGTGAAATATTATATCCCCTATTTTATTTATTTTTTTTATAAGGGCTTTCAATCATTATTTCTACAAATAACTGTTATTGCTTATCATTTTGTGTTAAAGCAAATTCTGTGTTATATAACACTTTGAAAGGGGTGGGGTCATCTATTACGGTATCATTGTAAGATTGTCTTTAAGGTTAATTTACAAGTTTTGTGAATTCAATCCTTACGGGTGCCCCATATATGTGACCTTGCTAGTTACTAAGCTAAGCAATACCTGAAGATGATTGAGTACAGAGATGGATGACCACTTGGGAATACCAGGTGCTGTAAGCTTGGATGTATGGGTGATGTAATGGATAATGGCTTGGAATTGTTAATTGGAGAGGCAAGTTCCAATTCCCATTGGGTTCATTATATTAACTTATGTGCAAATACCCTTTGGAAATGTATGAATCCACCTATTCTCCCCAGCTATGGGTTAATTAATAAGACTTGTATCACTAAACCATTATCTCCAAAAAAAAAAAAAAAAAAAAAAAAATGAAATTGCAATCTAAAAATATTTTCGGGCTTTAAATAACCTGCACTAAGTTAATAAGTCATAGAAACTGAATTAATCATGGCGCCAGTTGAAAAAAAAATGTTATCTGATAACAATCAGATAACAGGCTAATCATCATATGTGTCTATTTTTGTCCATCTACCTGTAATTTGCACAACTGAAGAGAATGACTAGAACTATAACCACTAAATTTACTATTGTTAATAATGGAACCCCAGAGCATGTTAGTTTTTGACCATTCTAATGGGAAGATTGGTTTACAATAATAATATTAAACTGAGCTGTTAAGTTAACTAAGACAATCCATAATTTTGTTTATACCTATATTTGAGTAGACACCCTGTTTTTTGAAATGGTACGAATTACATCTACTGGCCTGTGCATTTGAGTGACTTAAAGAAAATCTTTCAGGATTGTGATACTCTCTTTGGCTGAGTGGTCTAAAGCCTACCATATCAGATGGGGGCTTCTCCTACAAAGGAGGGAGCAGGTTTGTACCCTGCTGGAGAGCATATTTTCTTTATTATGTCTCTCAAATGTGCAGGCTGGTGGACATTAATTCATGCTGTTTTAAAAAAAAACAAAAAAAAAAACACAAAGACAAAAAACAGGGCATCTGTTCCATAAAATAATATTTGGAGTAGGAGGAACTAATTTTAGATAAAAAAAAAAATCCGTTGATTTCTTAGAAATTATGTTGTTTAACTGTATAAAGGGTGTAGAGTTTTTGATGCTTGTGTTTTTCAGATGAGGTATAATTCAATAAATAAATAGTTCAAATTCATGATCTCTTATTGGGACCAAGTACCCAATTTAGACCTTCTGTGGGAATTTCCTTAAATTTTTTTTCCAGTAGATCAGTTTTTCGGCCAATGTACAAAATAAACTGACTCTAGCAAATGAACCCAAATGACCTTAATCTCTCAGTGAATCCAGGGTCACTCTGACTTGACTTTGCTCTTCTGTATTTGATAACTAAAAGAAAAATTCTTGATATCTGATATTTTCAAATATATTTTCAAATATATTTTGAAATAGTAACAGTGCAGATGTGTGAATTTCTTTCATTGTATTTTTTTAATATTTTCTTTCTTATTCTAATGTTAATTTTGTAGCTTCTTTACAAGGTGCAAATTTTGTGTTTCATACTCAAAAATTTATTAATTTTTTCTTAATTTGAAAATTTGTGTATTTACCTTTGCATTTTGGCAACTAACAAACTAACAAATTAAGGTTTGCTTGCGAACTTTAGCCTTTTTATCTGATGGGAAGATTATTTTCAGTATTTCTTTGTGTGTTTTATAAAGAACTGGGCTGCTCAACTGCTAAGTAACATGCTGCTGTGCATTTGCTGCTATTATTATCATTATTATTTTATTTCAGATGCAATATTTCTATTCTATCATAGAAGAGTAATTTATTTGGATGTCAGCATGCTGTAAAATGGCTTTTTTTCTTATTTAAAAGAATAAGTTTAAACATTATAATTTCTTTTCTGGTTGTGCATTAGAGTCGGTTTAGAATTGTGTTTGAAAGAATCTGCTGTGGGTATGTGTTGAAAAGCCTCAGTCAAAATTGTAAATAGTCTATAAAAAGGTTAAATTTGAGTATATTGTATTTTGCAGTAAAAGTTTTTAAGGTTTTGTAAACCTTGAGAAAAAAATGTCTAGTTGCTTTCTGATTACAGTTAAATTTAATTTGGCATGAGCTCTTTAAAATTAACTGCTGATTTATTTGTACTCTTTTATGTTAGCTTTAAAAATGGCTGTATCACTTGCTTATATATATATATATATATATATATATATATATATAGTGCAGTTTAATTTATATTATAATGAATCATTCATACAAAAAGTAAATTAGTAAAGTTAATGAGATAAAATGGTGAAATCCATTTGCTAACTAAATTTTGAAGATGGATTAACCCACTAATCACTTGATGAATGTTATGATCCTTATTTTTTTTTTTAAATTATAAACTGTATAAACTTGGATGCTACCTGAATTTTACAAAAAACAAAATAGTTTCTATGCCTGAGGATGACTGAATGTACAGTCGAAAGTACTTGCATATTTAAGGAAGACCTAATACAGTTTAGAATTTTAGAAAATATGGATCATAACATTCATCAAGTTATTAGTGGGTTAATGCATTTTCAAAATTTAGTTAGCAAAGGGATTTCACCATTTTATATCATTAACTTTACTAATTTACTTTTTGTATGAATGATTCATTGTAATATAAATTAAACTGCACCACATTTTTGAATTAAAAGAACTGATCCAATGTGAAAATTTTTGGGATATATATATATATATATATATATATATATAAAGTTTATATGGAATGACGATTTATAAATTTTGATATATCAAGAACAGTTTTGGATGAAAAGATGTAGGACAAATTGTAAAAAGTCTTTGTGACACGTTTCATTTGTTAAGACTTTATAGGACTGGGTTTGTTTAGATTGTTGCACATATGCATGAATGAGGGATAGTGGGAGTTTCAAAATTCAGAAAGAATTTTTTTTCTTTCTATATTCTTTCTAAATTTTGAAACTACCAGCATCTCTTGTTTGTGCATATGTGTAGTCACAATAATGTAAACAAACCCAGTCCAATGAAGTCCTAATGGATGAAATGTGTCACAAAAATCTTTTCCAATTTGTCATAGACACACACACACACATATATATATATATATATATATATATATATAGTGTGTGTGTGTACATTTTTGTAAATATGTAATACAGGTGGGATATACTGCAGGTAATACCAAGAAGAAAAATTCGGCATTGCAACCTTGCATGACCAGAAGGATCTATTAAATATGAGGTGAAATTTTAAGCAAAAAAAGAAAATATCTATTATGCAACAGGTTTAATGTTTTAAAAAATTCCATGTTATAAGAGATATGTGAATTGGTAAAATTGTTTCTAAATGCTTACTGCCTGATTAGCTCAACTGGTGAAACTGTAGTAGTGAGTAAACGACTATTTTACATCTTAATTGGTTTGCCCATACACACACACACAGGGTTGCTAAAAAGTTCTTGACATCATCAAGAAGAGATATTTAAAACAAAAATTTCTGATGTTTAATCATTTGGTCAGACTTTGGAAGTTATTTAAGCTTAGAACTTTTCAGCACCCCATAACATAACAAGCATAAACAGCTGAGCAAAATGAATAGATCCGGATAATTTAAAAACAAACTATTCTTTGAGTTACTACTACATCTAATTTTAAACATATCAACTACTCTCTTTTATTTTATATATTTTTTTGTCTGTCTGTTAATGTACCAGTTCTATTATTTAAAGTTAATCTCTATTTTTGTTTAGTAGCTATTATTCCTGAATAACTATGAATTTTTTTAGTATTAACTTATTGAAAATTATGAAAACATATCTTAAAATTTGTTAATTTTTCTTTATTCATTTTAATGTTAATTAATTGCTTTGCATTGCAACATTTTTTCTTTTTTTTATTATTGATGCTATTGTTTTTAATTATCCCACATTATGTCAGCAGTAGTTTTATGAGGAAAGGAGATATGTTGTATGGTCCAGGATTATACAACGTTGCTCCTTTTCTCAGAAAAGATTTAAAATTATTTCAATAAGTTTCTCATCTTTTTTTTTTTCTAATAACATTTTTTTACATTTTATATGCTGGTGTATAAGTCAATTGCAAAAATTCTGAACTTCCCAGATTTAGGCCTTTATTTACCAAAGAATATCTCCTACTCTGTTATAAGATGGTATAAAAAAAAAAACTGTCGTGTTTAGAATCTGAATTCCCAAGTGGGTGATATGATACCAGTGCCAATTTCCATTGCAAGCAGTTTTTATATAACATCATGGCACGTGGAACCAGAACAGTCTACCCCAGTGAGTGAAATAAAGGGTTTAGTTCGACATTCTAACCACCTGAAGAAGGCCGGAGCGTACAACGGCCGAAACGTTGTGATAAATATGGCGACAAAGATGAGGACAATAGTCCAAATAATGTAAATAATGAACATCATTGTATGTATTTAGGCAGCAAAAGAATATACTACAACCACACTTTCATAAAGACTCACCTGCCATCTATCAAACCAGAGTGCCATCAGACAACACATTAATAAACAGCATAAGGATCATTGTAACATTAGATAGCTACTAACAAACAATACCAAAATACTAGCCAAATTAAATATAAAAAACAGATATGATCCTTGAAGTAATACTCGTACAACAAAAAAAACCATCTATAAATAAAAACAATTATAATTTAATCCTCAAATATATATTAAAAATATAAAAATAAATAAAAAAAATCATACACATCACAACATTCTTTGCCTATGTCACAACACTCATCATTTGTCTCTACCTATCCTGATGATGACTTAAGAAAGTATGGTCTAAGCCTTTGACTTTCTTTTGAAATAAACTTTTATGACTCAGAGCAAATTTTCAGGAAATGAGTAGCAGTTTGAAAAAAAAAATTGATTTACATTGTCCAAGGAGTCCTGCTTTTAATAGAAAAAGATTTTATGATGGAAATTTAATTTCTTGAAATTTCATGAAATTAAGTGGGGGGGATAACACATGTAAAAAAAAAAATTTTTACCAAGATTTTCTAAAACAAAATATTTCAAAAATAATTTAATTCATTTGTGAATAAGTCCTAAAATTTTCCTAAACTCTGACAATTATTTGATTTTTTTTTCAAGAATTTCCAAATCAATTTGTTTTTCAATGGAAAAAAAAAAGAGATGCTAAAACACTAATCATAGATATTACATCAACTGCTAATACAAAAAAAAAATTTTGAACCAAAATTTCAAACATGCTAGAAAGGATTAAAAAATTTAATAAAATAATAAAAAATACTTTCTTCTTAATAATAACATAAACATTTTGATGATAAAATTTTGGGGACTTTTTTCATCATGCTTTGCTGGTTTTTCAGCAAAAAAGTGATGGTACCTACCTTAGATGTAACATCATATGTATTGGTTTTTAATATAAGGGAGTACTGAAAAGTTTCCAAAATCTGACCAAATGAAAAAAATTAGATTTTTTTTTTTTTTTTTTTTTCTTGAAAGGTTTCTTGCCTAAGACGAGAACTTTTCAGCAGAGGGGTTATTTGAAACTAACCGTGTTAAACTTTCTTGTCTAAAATATTATAATTTTACTGAGTCTTTATTTCTATTATCTTTATGCTAAATGTAAAATATTTCTTGAAATACTGAATTGAAATACTTATGAGCTTAATACTTACGGTAAAAAACAAAAAAAAAAAACACTGGATTTGATTACACGAATGTTATAACAATTATGGCAATAATGCATCAGATGCCATTACATGAGTTACAACACTTATGTCAATGATGCATCAAATTTTGTTACATGTGTGTTATAATACTTATGGTAATATTGCACCAGATTTTCACCTTCCCAGGATCAAACAGCTATCATTCACTTGGTATTTACTTCTCTTATTTCAAATAGTCTTTGTTATTATGCATGATTTTTTGATTAAAAAAAAAAATGTCTGGATAATAAAAATCAAATTAGAAAGCAATAGTATTTACCTGTAAAACTTAGAATTGACATACAAATGAGTCAGCTTTGACAGTGGTGATCCCCCCCCCATGCCACCTTTTAGACACACCTTTTCTTTTGTCAGCAAATTTTATGATCATTGTATTGATCAATCTGCTTAAAAAGTTGTCTTACACACCAGCATCTATGGGAAAATATTTTAGAGCAAAAAATTTATCATTTTTAAAATAATCCTCCGATCTATCTTTGCTGTTATTTTAGGACAATATCTTGTGGAATATAGTTTATATCTACATATATATAATTATTTATAAAATGTATATTTGGGCGGCAACCTTTCTTTCAAACGTATTTTGTTAAATATGACAGAAAAAAAAAAAATTGAAATTTTATTGAGTTTTTCTAGTATTCTTAAATTTTTCCCTTTGACATGGGCAAGGGAGTGTCAAAATTATTCATAGTGTCTATTGTCCTAAGTGCTTTAGGCCAATTCTTCAGCCCTTTTCAAGGGGTTTGTTATATATATTAGGTTGGTGCAAAAATAATGTCGTTTTCTCACATATTTTACTATGTGATAAAACGACATTATTTTTTGCACCAACCTAATATATATATATATATATATATATATATATATATATATATATATATGTATAATTTCATTTTTTTTTGTCTGTTTATGCAACTGTTTTTGACTAATTATAGCATTCCCTGATTTTTTTTATTATACACATTTTAATGTACAATCTCCTTTGGAGAAAGGTACCCTATTTAATGTTGATTGCTTCCCTTGTATTGCAATGGCTTCAATAATCTTTAGTCTTTCTTTGGATTGTGTCCTGTCACAAATAACCAATATTATTAACATAACACAAATTTTATTATATAACACCAAAATGTTATTTATGACTCAATACAAAGAAAGCAGTCAACATTAAATAAGTTATCTTTCTAGATAGAAGATTGTTTATTGAAGCATGTATATTAAAAAAAAAAAAATTTTAAATTCACATTGAACCTTGTAAATTGGTTCCATTAACCGTGGGAATGCCAGTATATATATATATATATATATATATATATATATATATATATATATATGATATCTTCATTCAAACACATTTCATCAAATAATATAGACATATTGTGTCTACTTATTTTTATACTGATCCTTTCCAGTTGTCTAATCACTTTCTTGCTGTTAAGATGAAATTCATCAAGGAAGATGCCATAGTTTTTGGGGGTTTTTTTTTAACCCAAGAACTTTTGACCTATGATGCAACAGATAAATTAAAAATTTTAAAAAAGCTATAACAGAGTGCATTCGTGCGTCTTTTAAAAAATCACTATCACAGTAGAATGCAGATTTTATCGCAGTTACAATTAGTTTGTAATTTACCACTGAAGATGATCTTAGAAAAGGTTGAAAATACTTTGGCCCCAAAAAAAAAAAACTAAAAAAAACTAAAGGGCCTTCCTTGATTAATTTCAGCTTAACATGAAGAAACTGATTAAACAACTCGAAAGGATCTGTATAAAAATATGTAAACATAATATGCCTATATTATTCAATGAAGAACACACACACACACACACACACACACACACACACATATATATATGAAGAATAATATACGGAAAAAACAAACAAAAATCCTAATATGCAATTATGCTGTTTTAATGTTAATATAATGTCAATGTCGAACGTTTCGGTCTAATAGACCATCTTCAGGACATATTCATAAAACATAATTAACATTAGACCATATTCAATTCAACATGAAAAAGAAACATACCTACTTCCCTGCCGTGCGCCGACGGCTTAGTGGTAGAATCTCCGGCTGATACCAATTCAGTCGGGTTTCGATCCGAGCTAGAGGCAACCAGATGTCTAGCCACACTGATGAGCTGTGAAACAGCGAAACAGTCTGTCTGTGGATGATGTTTTATATATATATATATATATATATATATATATATATATATATATATATATATATACACACACACACACTGATCCACAGACAGACTGTTTCACTATATCACAGCTCCTCAGTGTGGCTAGACATCCAATTGCTTTAGGCTGGGACCAAAACTCAACTGATTTAGTATCAGTCGAAGATACTAACCCCTAGGCTATTGATGCCCAGCAAGGAGAAAGGCAAGTTTTTATTTATCTTTTCATAAACATGCCAGTGACTCAGAATACAATCTAATCTGGAAAGTCTTGCATTATCAGCAGTAATAGTGACTGTTTACAAATTCATGCTTGCCTCCCCACAGTGCTCGACTGACTTAATCATTTTTTTGGGAGATAATATCATCATCCACAGACATATTGTTTTGCTATATCATAGCTCCTCAGTGTGGCTAGACATCCGATCACTTCAAGCCGGGACCAAAACCTAACTGATTAGGTATTAGTCAAAGATTCTCTCCTCTAGGCTATCGATGCCTGGCAGAGAGGCAGATTTTTGTGTGTATGTTTTTTCATAACCATGCCAGGGACCCAGTAGTTTTATGATATGCTATATTTATGGCTAAAAGTGCCTAATATCAGATAATCGTATGTAAATATAAAAGTGGATATTGAAATCAACACATGTGGTGTCAATTTGTTTCATGAAACGGACCCCCCCCCCGTTCAGCAAAGATACTGATGGTTTTATTCTGTTAAATTGGAAATAGGAGCCTACTTACTTTATTAATAATTAAAAATTCATCGTTAACTCACGTCTACACATATAGAGCATATGCATGCATATAGTATAATGTATGTATTCCTTTCCCTCATCTCACATACACACACACACAGTTATGTGCATGTAGGTACACCAATACGTACACAACTTATTAAAAAAAAAAAAAAAAGGCACGTTTTACATAATAAATATTTATTTTTCAATATACTCTCCTTCTTTGTTAATGTGCTTTCTATATGTTGTACATTATACAGTTAAAATAAAATTTCAGATCAAAATTCTTTCCATATCAGGCTAGAGGTTTATTGCTCAACTTATGTACACACACACATGTGGCATCTGTTGGTCTTGAGAGACCATGGACCTGTGTCCAAACAGTTACACCTCAGCTGCTGATAGCAATGCAGCATCTGTTATGCCTATACAGGCCCAGATGGGAGTGACAGTTCTAATTGCAGTGAATGCATGTGAAGACACTCTCCCTCCAATGTCGCCATGTTGTTTTCTTTCCTTCAAGCACATTTCTCCCTGGCGGCAAGGCTCCATTTCTTTTCTCCTTGCTTCAGTACTCTGTGTAAATTGCGTCTCCAGGATAAGCAGTTGTTGGTAATGTCTTCTCACCTCTCAATGTACATATCCATTGCCCTCAAGTCCTTTTTACAGAAGTGAAGATGAGGTTGCCCTTGTGTCCTCTTGCTGGTGGCCAGTTCTCTCTACAGAAGGACCTTCAGAATCCTCCTATCAGTAGGCTGTTGCTTTCTGTGTTTTGCTGTCGCAAGTGTCCTCCACAGGACTGGGCAGCATTTTATGAGAACACATGCATACATTTCATGTAATATATATATATATATATATATATATATATATATATATATATATATATATATATATACACACAATCCTCAATTTAATAAACTAATAGTTGGGATTGTTCATTAATTTGAAGTATTTTTTGTGACCTAAAAATACCTACTGCAATACAAAATTATTGTAAATACAGTGTATATGTATGTGTATTTTATTTTTAAGTTACTATATACCTTTAAATAAAGTTTTAAGTTAAATTCAGAATCCATTAGTTCCAGGACTGTTAATTCAAGGTTTTACTTGAATATATATATATATATATATATATATATATACACACACATACTGTGTGTGTATTTGAAAAGCAGTATATGCTTGTATAAATTTTAAATTTGGAGTTGACTCTTCAGCGATCAAAGATGTATGAAAAATGCAGGATTGTTATAGATCATGTTTTTCTTATTCACATTTGTCTTATGGCCATATCTTGTTGAAACACTGGCTCTCATACGATCAGCAAAGTTAAGCAACGTCAAGCCTGGTCAGTAACTAGATGAATGACCGTTTGCAAATCCCAGCTTCTGTCAGCTTGGATGTGCAGGTGGTGTAATCAATAATGATTTGAAATCAATGATCCATGTTCCAGTTCCTTTTGCATTTTTTATATTCACTTTCCCAATGCCAATACCCTTAGAAATGTATGAATCCACCTTTTCTCCCACCATCTATTATTACCTCGCTCCCCCAATTCTTAAAATCTAAAAATATTTTCTGGCTTTAAATAACTTGCAAAAGCAAATTAATCAATCTTAGTCATATTTGAATTTGAACAATAAATAAACATGATATACAAATTTATAAATAGTCATCAAATGTGACATAATTTATATAACAAAATTATTGAACTTTGAAGAATTTGATAATAGGTATTATTGTTTTTTGTATTCATGTTCCATACACAAAATGTTGCCTACCTCAAGCAAATGTAACCTCGCTCTATTAACTTATCTTGTTTCTTTTAATCATTCATTTTACAATTTATCAAATCAAAAAAATGCTGCCATCTTGGAAAATTTTATCAGCAGTTAAAATATAAAGTATTTTGAAAGTTTTGATCATATTATTTAGAAAATAAATTATTTTTATAAACAAATTTTTGTATGTATCTGGTCAAAATTATATATTTTTTAACTTTTTTTTTTAATATTGATAATTTTTCAGTTTACAATTTTACATTTATTCTTGTTTTAAAGCTTGGGACTGGTAAAAATAAAATGTTTTTATTGGCAACTAATAATAATTCTTTTGTTATTTTTAAAGAAAATGTTTTATTGCATTTATACGTACATTTTGAAAAATAGATAAACAAATAAAAAACGATAAAACAAATTGCTCAATAATAACTTAGAATTTATTCTACTCCGTTGACTACATTCATAACAAACGGAACAACCGAATTCAGTTGTTTAGTCAATGTACTTAACAATAATTACTTCCCTTTCAACCGAATTCAGATGTTTCGTCAACGTACTTGACGATATTTACTTCCCTTGAAGCTTGTCAAGGTTTACATTTGATTTTTAAATGTGCTGAATGCGAAAAATATATTCTAACAAGTGGAAATGAAGTAAGCCAATCATGACACTTGTTGCTTTTTAGACTTTGATAAATTTAGTTAAAGCTACAATTTTGCATTGTTACTTATTTTTGTATTAAAACTCTTTTTTTTTTTGTTTCTTTTAAGCTAACATAATTTGTTTAGTTTCTTCATTTTTTTTTTTTCTAAGCCATCTTAATTGTGTATTTAATATATTTTTGAGTTTGGATAAAAAAAAAAAAAAACGTCTTTTCATATAAAACAATGCAAATTTGATAAATCTTTTCATATTTTTTATTTCTTTAAAAAAAAACTAATGTAGAAATTATGTACATTTATATTTTGAATATTGAGTAAGTAGTTTTTATATAATGTGAACCATATTGTTTTAACTTGTTCATTGAAATTTTCTTGTGATATGCTATCCATTTTTTGCTTATTACATGAAATTAGATTGTTATTACGTATTATCTCATTTTACTTTCACTCATTTCATTTTTCCAGAAAGTTTCGTAGACAACAGGAGATTGAGGAGATAGATGAAGTGGCAGAGATGAATAAAGAAGCAGCTGAACCCCGAAAGGGGAGAGAAAAGAAAGAACTGGGATTAACTTTAAATGAATTTTTGAACAGGTATGTCGATAAGCAATATATATATATATATATATATATATATATATATATATATATATATTGTGTATTGTGATTTTCTTTCTTCATTTAATGATGTTATTAAGTTTATCAGACGTCATGAAAAGAATTTACATAAAATAAATAGCCAACACTTGTCTATATTATTTAATGAAACGTATGAATATATATATATATATATATATATATATATATATATATATATATATATATACACACACACTTTATTTTTTTAATGTTCTTGATCTTAAAAATTGTTCATTCAAAAGAGATATCTTTCTATTTAGCACATTGACTGCCAACTGCGAGTTGTCATTTTTATTATGATGCTTGACATTTTCTTCTGTAGGTGCCAGCAGCAATGAATTTATTCACTGTGATACTTCTTTTAATGTGAAGACAATGTTACACTTCAGTTGAAACTATAAATCAACTTGTAGAAAATTTCATTGCCAAAGTCGCTGTTTGTACTCAGATTTCCTAATTGACCTCTGGAAGTCAATGTGTTAAAAAACACTTCCAAGAAATATATTTTGTATATTTACTGATTGTGTGTTTATTAGTATTGGCTTTTACAAACCAGTGCAAGTAGATTTTGATAAAATCTTGTTAGACTTTGCCAAATATGATACATTCTTATGTTTGTCCTTTACCATCAGTGAACTGGAATATTGACACCATGATCTCTTTAGGACTGTATTAGCTGGTATCTATTTTATGCATTTTGTTTTATTTTGTTTGCTGAAGTGAGGAAATATCTTTTGTTACTGTTTATTTCAAAAGGTAGTATGTTTTTTTTTTATATTTATTCTGTCAGTAATCAAATAAGTTTACCTAAACAGATCAAATTCTGTAATGATAGTTTTGCCACCACCCCTCAAAAAAACTGATTTGGATATACTGTTTATTCAATTATTTATAGTATTTCACATATATTTTTGACTGTTATCTTTATCTTTGTTGTTTTTAATACATCCTGATGTGTACTTCGGTCTTGTTTTTATTTTATCTGTTTATTTTCAAGTCATTTAATAGCTTTTCTTTTTCCTTTCTTGTTTTCTCAAGAAACCAACAGTAGTAATAATATAGTGAATGTTCTTTTATTTAATTTTTTTTTAATTAGAGAAGCATTGTTAATTATTTTTTAAAAATTTTTATTACTATTTCTTTCATCTTAATTCAGGTTGTTTCTTGATCACAATCAAACCATCAAGGTGTGGTGATCAGTAAAAGTCCATATTGGAAATAAAGAATAGATCCTTTTTTCATGGAGAAACCCAATAGCTAATCTACTGGTTGTGATACAAGAGCCCTATAATGGCAGATCAAATCTAAGTTTATAAACTTGCTGCTAATGTTTTTTTCTCAATTGTTCAGCATTAAATTTGCTATTGTTTCTATGTACACTCACTGAGTGGTGTACTGGACTAAAGTTTAACTGGAAAAGGTAAAACAGCAACCTGAGTTCAAATTCCAACTGAGACAATTTGTCTTCACTTTACACTGATACCATTGGGAAAGGTATGAATTTATTTCTATTCTCCCAACTCTGAATTAAAAAACAGACTTAGATCCAATTGTCAACCAGTCTTGAAAGCCAATTCTAAATTCAAAACTTTAGAGAATGGAGTTGGAAATCACTCTGATATCTTAAGAACAATGATAGACTAGTACAGTTTACAGATATTAAAGAAAAAGAAAGCTGTGGTGAACTATAGTTACCTATACTCTGAAAAAGACAGGGTTTCAATAAATAAATGAAAATAGTATTAGCAGTAGTTATATTATTCTAATTATTTTTTTTCAGATTAGATGAAGCATTGTTGAACCTCCAACCTTATTTTTCTGATATTTCTTTCATCTTGTCCTCTCATCTTGAAACTTAAAAAAAAAATATGTACAAATAAACTTTTGAGGATACTAGATGCAACATGCATTTAAGACAAGACAAAAATAAAATCAAAACAACAAAGATGACAATAATTGTCCACAACATATTTTTTTTTAATCATTTCATCCAAAACAAGGCAATAAAGTCCCTAAGCCACAAGGGATTACTGAGTGTTAAAGAATAAGAAAAAGAAAATCATTATTAAGGAGAGGGAACAATAAAAGAAGAGGAATCAAAAAGACAGTAGATAACAATTGACATTGCATTTATATTTTTGAAGATGTATGCAATAATAAAAATATTTGGCAGTCATAGGAAAGGTTGTATAGTAATAAGCACATTGCACTTTCCCTCTCACTTGTAACTATCTACTATAATAGAATAAACAGTTTCAGGACTAAAGATGAATTAGTCAAATAAAGCTTCATAAGTTTCTACTTAAAGTTGTTGCTATTGTTGGTAAGGTAACATAAAGTCAGATCCAGAACAACAAAGACCACTTCTTAATTTATTGATCCCAAGTAATTTACCCTCTCTTTGATGACTGCTAGGGATGTTGAACATTATGCACACTGGATACCTTTGTTCATTGAAAAAGTACATCCATTAACAATGATTTCTAAATTCCCTTTGCCTCCTCATGCCATCAGAGTATTTGAAGATCTAAAAAGGAACATTACAGAAGCCACTGTCACAACATTGACCCTCCTGCACTCCTGGTAGTTGAGACCGATGAGTGGAACGGCACCAATAGCTGCCTTGTTAAGACAATCTGGATGACCTGTAGCATTCTTTTCAAGAATTCTCTTGTGGTCTGAGCAGCAACACTCAACAGTTGAAAAAGAGGCATATATTAGGTTGGTGCAAAAATGATGACGTAATAATGTCGTTTTTTGACGTATTTTTTAACGTCCAAAAAAACGACATTATTACGTCATTATTTTTGCACCAACCTAATACTATTGTCAAGTCACTAAGAAAGTGGCAACATTAATCAGTCACCATTTCAAACTAATTATGGACCAGAAATCGGTTGGATTTATGTTCAACCCTAAAACAGCAAGTAGAATAAAAAAAAAAACGAGAAAATATCAAGGTGGAGAATGGAGTTTTCTTGCTTCTCATTTGATGTAACTTAGCTCCCTGGCAAAGAGAATGCTCCAATAGAAACACTCTCAAGGGTTTGAGGTTCATCTACCTGTGGCAATGATTTCTTTAAACTATATAAGAAACTGTGCCACCTGGGTATGATGAGAATACTCTACATGGTTTGAATTAGAAATTTGCCCTTCTTGGTTGAGGATGTGAAGGGGGCTGTGAAAATGTGTGCTGAGCTCCAACCTAGAACCGGAATGATTGAAAGACTAGCTTTGGATTTTAAGGGACCATTTCCATTGAAAACAGGGAATAAGTACCTACTGACTATTATTGACAAGTACTCTCATTTTTGGTTTGCTATTCCCTGCCCATATATAACAGCAACAACTGTGCTTCAAGCCCTCTACTCTCATTTTGCCGTCTTTGGATTTACCTGCTTACATTCATTCTGAACCGGGTAACCACTTTCATGTCAGATCACATCAAGCAATTCTTGCAAGAACAAGGAGTGGCCGTAAGCAGGACAACACCTTACAAACCTCAGGGTAATGGCCAATGTGAAAGGTACAACAGCATAATATGGAAGTCAACACAGTTGGCAGCTGCTAACAACCATGGGTTCTCAGACTGCTGGGGAAGTCTCTTCCCTGAGAATCTATATGCTATTAGAATGTTGCTGTCTACAGCAACTACTGTTACTCCATATAAATTTTTTTTTCCTTTCTGTGATGAAGTTCTATGGGCATTTCCTTCCCATTGTAGCTTTCACAACCTGGGACCATGCTACTGAAATGTAATGCTCATCAAAGCAAGCACAAACCGCTTATAGATAAAGTAGAGTTAATAGAGGGAAACTCTCAGTACATTTGAGTATGCTATCTTGACAGGAGACAAGATACTGTCTCTCTAAGGAAGCAGATACTGTAACCGCATAAGAAGTACCTGCAATAACTACTCCCAATACATAAAGTGATGATTCCACTTACAGTGCACCCTGGTCCCCTTCACAAGGATTACCCAGAGCTTTCAATCCAAGATCCTTATGATACGACTCCAGTAACTCGGAACTTAGCTCACCCGACTACAGATCCTCTAATTCATAAGGCAAACAGTCCAAGTGCCGATGTAGGCAAAAGTGTGTAAGGTTGAAGTACATAAACTCAGAACCTGAAAAAGAAACACAAGAAAGACCTAGTAAGGTCAAGCCACCCCAATGATCCCAAAGTACCCAAAAGATGCCTGATCATTTGAAGAATTTTCTTCCCATCTGAATAAAATAAATACTGGTGGAGAATGTGGTAATAAAATAAGCACATACCATCACAGAAGGCACGGTGGAGTAATGAATAGCAGCTCAAATCGGAGATCCAAGTTCGAATTCCATTCAAATCCATTACATTCACGTATGTACTAATACCCTTGGGAAAGTTATGAATCCTTTTCTGCTTCCCCCTAGCTATGGGTAAGTAGCAGGACAGACTGGGTTCTATAGCCTTGGATGGCAACTGGTATACAGCAGAAAGAAATGGCAACCTACTGCAGGAAAAAAATCTGCTTTGTCAGTCATGTATCAAAAGATACATGATCACCTATGTGTATATCACGTATGTCACATAACTGACTGACATTCTATCTCCCTTCTCACTTGTAACTATCCACTATAATAAAATAAATACAATGTAACCCGGATATAAGAGAAACCCGAATATAGAGATTTTCTCTGGTCCCAAATTAGAGCCTGTGTTAATGTATATAAAATAGACCAAACCTGGATATAAGAGAAACCCGGATATAAGAGAGATTTTCTCTGGTCCAAAATTAGAGCCATACTTACCTAAACAAAATAGACCAAACCCGGATATAAGAGAAACCCGAATATAAGAGACTTCTTCTCCGGTCCCGACAACTCTCTTATATCCGGGTTACACTGTATTTTTAGTGCTAAAGCTGAATTAGTCAAATAAAGCTTCATAAACTTAGAGTTGTTGCTATATATTATTACTTTACTAAGTTTCTGAAAATCTTAGATGAAGCATTATCATGATCAATTTTTAGCTAGTTTTTCATTCTATTTTATTTTTGTTGCTTTTTTTAATTTTTCACATTTTTTGTAGCCTTGATTTTCTTTTCAAGTTTTATGTATCGAACTTATTTAAATTTTGACAAAATATTTCTTTTTAAAATATTTTAATTAACATCATATATTCTATAATTTTGAAAGAAAATCATTATTATTCTAAGATCTGTTTAGACTATTGAACTTATTTGTTATGTTGCTTTCATTGTTCCCACAGTATTTTGAACAAACAATTCTACAATCTTCTTTAGCTGTACATTATATAATATGTAATAAGAGCATCTTGGGTATGATGATAAACTACATTCGCGTCCAGGGTAAGACGATAAACTACATCCAACAGCAAGGCCTCTGACCAGGAGGTTTTGAGGAGCGGGGAGCCACCTCTTAATTGCTGGTATTCCAAGGTCCACCCTGACCTGGGGTGGTAGCACCTGTTAGGGTCCCAGCTATGGGCAAATAGTTAACCCAGAAACTGAGGTAAAAGGCATTATAAAAGTGTAAAAATAGGTTTTAATACCAGAAATACTTTGTAAAAAATTATTACCAGAAATAAATTTTTGAAGAAAAAAAAAAATATTACCAGTAATACATACGTTTTTTTGAAAAAAATATTACCGGCTATATGTTTTTAAAAAATAATATTGCCAGCTATACGTTTTTGAAAAATAATATTACCAGCAATACATTTTTTTTTGAAAAAGTATTACCAGCTATACGTTTTAAAAAAAATAGTATTACCAGCTATACCTTTTTGAAAAATAGTATTACCAGCTATATGTTTTTGAAAAATAATATTACCAGATATACATTTTTGAGGAAAAAAATATTAACAGAAATAGTTTTGACAAAACAAAAATATTACCAGAAAAAAAAAAAAAGAAAAAAAATGTTGTCAGCATTAAATGACCCATTGAGGTTGATATACTGTAAAACAAAACAGACCAAACAAACCAAACCTGTAATAAGAGTCTCCTTTATCAGAAATAGTAGGGAAAAAAAAAAAAAAAAGAATTCTGACGTATAGTGATTAGCATAGCATATTATAACCAATTCATGATTCACAGGTGATTCCACTCTTGGCAACATGTGTGAGACAAGTATTCTATGATTCTCTCCCTGCTAAGCAAAGAAATCACCCTGGACTGACTTTCTAAATTTATCCAATAGGTTAGTATATGCCACTCCCTTTAAGAGAAACAGCAAAAAGAATGAGTTCTGTTATTTTAACAACTATTGGGATAAAATAGTTATTTTAAATATATATCTCAAACATTTAAAACTTTAATCTGCTCATATTTTAAGATTCAAGATTTAATATTAATTTCATAAACCACATCTCATTCTTCCTTTTTTTTTTACTGTTGTTTTCATTTTTACAGTCTTCCCAAAGAAGATAAAGAAAAAGAAAAGAAAGAAGAAAAGAAAAGACGGCCTAATGTTCTTGCCAAATTTGGAAGTACCCGAAAGAAAACAAAGAAGGTAATTAATTTTCATTATTTTACATCAAAAGTCTAAAAGATTTGCAGGCTGACTTCACAAAGGTGAAGACATCAGAACTCCCACTAGATAGACATGCATACACAATTACAAATACACATTGCCATCCGATGCCCACTTAGACACAGAAGAATCTTCACAAACTTACATGCACATAGAATTATCTATGGTTTTAATGCACATGACACGTGACTGACTAACAAGAACTGACTCAAGCAAAATTGAAAATACCAGAGTTTCTGTTTTCTCTCAATTTCTGATGAAAAAGTGAAACATGTTAGATTGATATACATTTCCTATTTGTTCTCTTATTTTATCATGCACACACACACACACACACATATATATATATATATATATATATATATATATGTATTTGTAATTGTATTTCTCAAATATTCAGGCCAGTAGACAAAAATAAATAAATATACAGTTTAATAAATAAATGAAGCATCTACTCAAAATACCGTTTAAAGTAATAAAATATGTTGAATTATTAAATAAAAAGATCCATTAATTTAGAATTTTATATATATATATATATATATATATATATATATATATTTCATTAAAAATGATAGACAAGGTACTTTAGTTAAGCTTTTTATTTAATTTTTCTTGTGTTCGAACGAGAGCTTTCTTTTCTGGACAAAGAGTGTGGAAAAACTGTCCAAATGTTTTATACTTCCAAGTGCTTTCGGCTATACCATTAGCCATTATCAAGAATGATTCAATTTTTCAGCTTAATTGAGTGTGTGCGTTATGTGTATGTTTTAGTGTGTTATAGAGATGTTTTTAATTTCCGAATACGGTTAGCACATTGTGGCCTTGTTCATAGTTAATATTGTTAAGAGTTGGCTTTTTCTTTTTTATTATTAAAGCTTCCATTATTTTTAATCTTTTTTTGCAGGTGGATGCAGTTAATATATTTGTTTTCTACTAGTATGTTCCTAATTGAGTCGGGTAAATTTGTGTGTGTGTTTAAATAGGTTCTAATGGAGCTATGATCAGATAGGTGTAATGTAAGACATCTGGATAAGCATGTAGTTGTGTAATTGATGTAATTATTTATGAGTCCGGTTTGATCAGGAACACAGTTCCTTAAGGGGCATTTGAACTCAGATAATGTTCGTTCTTTGTAATTTTGACTGGAGTGTTGTTATTTTTGAGCATAAGGTTAGCTGTGTTAAATTTTTTATAATAAATAATTAATTTGATTTTTTTTTTTTTTTTTTTTATTCGGATCAATTGGGCTAGTGTATTTCTTTATAATATGTCTAAGTGAAGATTCGTCTTGTTTGTAGTTAATGTGCATTTGGTTTATGTAATTTCTGACGACTGTGTTCATTATCGTTATTATTTACTGTGGGGAGAAATACTCTAATTTGTTGGTCTATAAGGTGGTTAGGGAAGCCATTGTTGATTAGTGTTTGTTTTACATTATTAAGTTCTACGAGGAAGAGTAGTCAAGAGAATGAATTCTGGTGTTCTCTTTTTAGGAAGTTTTTTATAACTGCTATTTTGTACCTTAGTGGGCATTCACTTTTAAAGTTAAGGTGGCAAGAGTTTTTGCGAGTGGGTTTTTTTTATATAATGATGTGACAAAAGTGTTATTGCTATATTCTACAAGAACTGTGTTCTTGATCAAACCAGACTCATAAATAATTACATCGGTTACACAACTACATGCTTATCCAGACACCTTACGTTACACCTATCTGATCATAGCTCCATTAGAACCCATTTAAACACACACACAAACTTACCAAACTCCATTAGAAACATACTTATAGAAAACACAAATATAATAACTTCATCCACCTGTAAAAAAAGATTAAAAATAATGGAAGCTTTAATAATAAAAAGAAAAAGCCAACTCTTAACAATATTAACTATGAACAAGACCACGATGTGCTAACCATAATCGGAAATTAAAAACATCTCTATAACACATTAAAACATACACATAATGCACACACTCAATTAAGCTGAAAATTTGAATTGTCCTTGATAATGGCTAAAAGTATAAATTTAAAATTTACTATCTCCAGTAAGTAAAATACACTTTTTAACACAAAAGTGAATTCTTGGTTTTAAAAAATTTGCTAAAATAAAAATATGTTTCTGAATGTTAGTTGAGGAAAATTAGCAAATTTAAAGTTAAATTAATTTGATTTAAAACAAATATTACTTACTCATAGCTTAAAATGTTGTATACAAACATTTCTTAACTACGGAGTCTTGTTTTTCTGACGTGTTAATTGATTTATTGACAATTGAACATGTTCATAGTTAAGTATGGTGGAGCAGACGATAAAGTTTATATGAGGGAATTTTTTTCTTTTAAAAAAAACACTTGACCTTTCAGTGATAATGTTATAGATTTATCTTTGAAATTCTTTTAAAAATATTTGGGAACATTGGATTGTCATAAGCTATAGTAAATATAGTTTTACTTAATAACAATATTTTCAAAGAGTTATCTCATTGAAAATGAATTTTAAATGATTTAAAAACTTTATAAATTATTCAATTTAAAATTGTAAAAAATCTTGTAAAACATTCATTTTTCATCAATTGAAATTTTTTTCCTTCAAGTAATATTGTCTTTAATATATATTCTTCATAAAAGCAATTAAAAGCTTCTCTAAAATAATGTCTAAGTTTTATTGCATTTTTTTTATTTTTGGTAAGACCAGGGTTAAATTTAAAAAAAAAAAAAAAAAAAAAAAAAATCAGTGATTTAGTCACTAAAAATTATCATATTGAATTTCTCAAGTTTTCATAAAATTAAGTAAGTGATAAGTAACATATGTAAAAATAAAAAAAAATTACCAAAATTTTCTGAAAAAACACAAAATTGTGCTTCTTTTTAAACTGGTGAATCAATTTTTGGTTAAAAATCTTGAATGAACACTTAACAAGCAACCTTTGTCATATTTTCTGCTTACTGTAAACTAAATTGAAAATACAAGGGAGAATTTAAAAAATGATAAACATGGAAAATTTAGTTGTGGCTTGAAGTAGTTAATTTTAAATGACAATTTTTTGAGAAGTCTTGAAAAACTTTTTGATCATGAATAATTAGAATATGTTAACAATTCTTTTAGAATGATCAAAGCTACACTGAACAGGAAAATTAATAAGATTTTCATGTTAAAAGGTGATTTAACTGAAATGTTTAAATAAAAATAATTAATGTTTTTATATTTATTCATTTTCAAAATTTGAATAATATAACTTTTAATTTTTGTTACTTGTATATTTGCATGAAAAACAAATTTTGGAATCTGGAAACCATAGTTTAAACATTGATTAGATCAAAATAAATATTTATTTCTGAAACATTTTAATAGTATTTTTAACTACTACAAATGTTAAAAGAAAGAAAAATATTTTGTTTTGAGATAAAATTTTTGTGGTCGGCTCTGTGATAAAAAAGTTAATTTACTTTGTTGTATTGGTGATATTGGCATGTGTACCTTAGCATTATGGTGTCTACAGTGTTAGCACTGGTTGTGATAATGGTTATGTTAAACTTATGAACTTGAGTCCCTAACTACAGATATTATTGTGAGATTATCATGTTGGTATGCATAAAATATGACCACTCCAGCTGGATTATTGGCAATTTATGCTTTAACAATTAAAGTGGTCAATGCAGCCATTATAAGAAGATTGTAGATTTTTAAAATATTCAGTTTTATTTTTCTATTTGTTAAAATTTTATTGAAATACACAGTCTACTTAAGGTGTAAATTGCAGATTTAATTATTGACATTTGACTGATGGTGCCAAAATGGCAAGACTTCTAGGACAATTTGTTTGAGGTTTAAAAGATCAAATAATCTTTTCCCCTTTACCTTAAATGAAAATATTGGAGGAAAAAATATGTACCTGGGGAAAATAATGACTTTAAATGATCATGAGCTCCTGGCATGTAAGGGGAAGGGGTGAAAAGATAGACAATAGATAATCATAGTTGTCAAAACCTTTGGAATTTCCATAGGTTCAGTTAGTCATTAATTGTAATGAGAAAATTCCACTCAGAAAGCTTTTTTCCAAGAACTGCTACTTTATGAAACAGACTCCCATGTGGATGCTTTCTTAAATGTACCTTTTTTTTTTTTTTTTTTTTAAATCAAGCAAGACAATTAAGCCACTAAGACAAATGGTTATTGAGAGTGAAAGAATCTGAAAAATTATTATTAAGAAAAGAGGACAATAAAAGAACAGGATACAAGAAAACAAAAGATAACTGACATTACATTTAAATTTTTGAATATTTGTGTCATCATAGATACCAAGTTTAGAACTGATGACATCTGGAAGGTCATGGGTGAAAATTATGGACAACATAGGTTCAAGGATAAACTCTGGGGGATACCTGCATTAATGCAAAAACGTTTAGAAGAGTAGCTGTTTAAGACCATTTTCATTTTGCAATTTGATAAGAAAAATTGAACCAAATCAAAGATTTTTTCCCAAAATAGCATAACTTTTTAACTTGTGAAGAAAATCAGCATGTCAAATGTCTTTATCCAAAGCAACAGCCTGAATTTAACCATTCTTATCTAAAGCTTGACAGAATCTTTCAGCAATAAACATTAACACATCAACAGTTGAGCTAAAGAAGCGAAAGCCATATTGCTTGTCTGAAAGTAAACCCTGCAATGTGAGATGCTTAACTCTTGCTTACCTTTCTTTTCTCCATTTTTGCCTCTGGCATCAGTCTTTCTCTTACCACATCTCTCTCCCTTTTCACTCCAGCTTACTGATTCATTGTGCACACTGGCCAATTTTTTTCACATCAGTTAGATATGCAGTGCCTGAAAGCAGAGTGATAGGATATGACAGCCATATTAGATGAACATGCTGGCTATATATATTAAGACACTGTTTTTAAAAGTAAATTTTTCAAAGTCTATATGAATTTCTGCAGAACTTAATATAATTATATCACTTGTACTTTTAAAAGTAACTATAATGCAGGGAAAGTAAGAGGGGGGAAAAAAAGAAACCAAAGAACTAGACTCTGAAGAATGTCTGAGTTCCATTGAAATTTATCCTGCCAGCTATCTTAGGAACTTGCTTGTTGTGAAAAGAATTGTTGGTGGGGGAGTGTGGCCCTTGAATGGAGAACTTTTCTTGTAACTGTAGATTGATTTCTTGCTTTTGTTGCCAAATATAAAATAGTGTAAATTGTTTGTATGGGTATTATGGTCTTTAAAGTTCCTATTTTTAAATTCTTTTTCTATATTTAAAGCAAGTTTTCTTAAAGTATTTTTTTTTTTTTAATACAACCTTTGGAAAAACTGAATTTTTTATATTATAATTTGTGAAATCTGTGATAGTAACTGTTTTGCAAAGTTTAACAAATGTAACAGTAAAACAAATGGTATGTTAAAAAGATGATTTTTCTATTGATACTGCTATTACTGTATACACTCTCAGCAATTTTTATTGGTTTATGAAAATCCCTCTGTTATTTTGAATGCATAACAAGCAACCTAAGAACTGAAGATTATTCCAACATATTAAGTAAAAAAAAACAGAGAAAGGTGTTAAATTAGGTAGCTCCATGAGTTCACTAAAAAAAGAGCATAGCATGATGAAAAAGATGCAAACTTGAAGAAAACCAGATTTTATCGTCTAAATGTTTGTTATTATTAAGAGGAAAGATCAAAGTATTTTGGGGGTAATTTTTTATGTTTTTTAATCGTTCCTAGCACATCAGAAATTTTTGTTACAATTTTTTTTTTTTTTTTTTTTTGAGTCAGCAAAATTGACAGATAATCATGTCAACTATTTTTTTCCATTTTTGTAAAAAAAAAATTAAAATCTCAGTTTCAAATTCTTTTAAAAATCAATTATAATTTTTTCAAAACTTATTTTAAGAAAATTAGAAATTATAATGTTTATTTAAAATATTTTGAAGCAAGCATTACTTTGTTTCTGCACCAAAAAGAAGTAGTTTAAAAATAAAACAAAGCAGGTCATAACATTTCGTGTCACTTGACAGGTGATGAGTGATGATTTCATCACGTTTTGACAGTTTACGGAAGGACAGAATTGACATAATTATTTAGATTTAAGTGAACAAATAATTTACCTTGTTATTTTTAAGGAAAACTTTCAGCACTCTAATTTTTTTTTTTTTTTTTTATACTTAGCTTTCATCTTTATGTTTATGATGCTTTATGGAAAATATATTATAAAAAAATTAAAATAAGACTTGAGTGTGAGATTAAATTTCATAATAAAGGTATCTAATTAATTTATTGGTACCTTTCTTATGAAATTTTATCAGAAGTGTACATAAAATACTATAATATTATGTACATTTATTACATTTTAATGTGTTATTTGTATTTCCATTCATTTTATTAATTTTGATATTTCATTTATGGAAAAATGTCATAACTGATTTTAATATAAAACTAAGATCATATAAATTTCATAAGATGATACTAATACTTGTAGGTACTCTTCTCAGTTGAAATTGAAAAATCTAATTAACTTCACACATGTTTTGCAAAAATAAAAGCCCTAACAGCGGAGAACAATGCTTAACTCAAATAACGCGATTTAAAAGTATTCTTGCTAGTCTTCCGTACTTTTTAATTACAGCCATTTTATAAACATGACATTACATTTCTTAATTAGTGTGGGTCTTCTGATTGGTCAAAGCGATAGAATTTACAATGCTGTAAAAAATGATCTATCTCATAAAGCCATTTACGAAACTGAATGCAGTTGTCAACTAATTTTATATTTTAACAACTTAAATGTAAAAATCTAAAATAATTAAAGAAATAACAAATAATTAAAATTCATTTTTCATCTGAAAAGTTTTTTGCTTTCATAAAATATTGTCCATATTCATAAAAACAACTCAAAGCAAATAAAAGAATTTGAAATTAAATGATATCTTTGTTTTATTGAGTTTTGTATGTTACAATTCAGAGCTGATTTTCAGATGGGGGTTGGAGTCCAATTAAAAAAAAAATGATTTGCTTTCCTCAAAGCCTTTTAATCATTAAAGTGAACAATGTTGAATTTCTAGAGTTTTCATAAAATTAGTTATAGTGGGGGGTAATAAATATAAAAAAAAATATTTTTCCCATAACTTTAAAAAAAGAAAACATATAATAATTTCCATCATTTGTGAATAGTTTCTGAAAGTTTCATTAATATCCGGCAATTATTTTTATTTTTGCAAGATTTTCCAAATTAATGTCTGTCATACAAATAAAAAATAACGTGCTAAAAATTTGTTATTCACTAGTTCCGCTGATACAAAGAGAAACAAGGTTTTTTTTATTCAAAATTTAGAATGTTCTAAAAAGAAGGAAAAATTTTTTTAAATAATTAAAAAATACTTTGGTCTTTTTTCTTAATAATAACATAAACATTTAGACGATAAAATTATTTTTTTGTCAAGTTTGACGTCTTTTTCATCATGCTATACTCTTTTTTTTTGGTGATCTCATAGAGATACCTATGTTAAATCATCAAATTTCACATGCTACAGTGATTTATTTCTTCTTTTTTTTATCATAATTAATTTGTCCATGCTTAGAATATTGCTACATGTGATCTGGTGCCTATGCTATTTATATAGAGCTCCTTGATAAGGTCCAAAGAAGAATCAGCAATATTATTGGCCCTAATCTGGCAGCTTGGCTTCAATCACTTTCCTATAAGGTTGCGTCTCTCTGCCTTTCCTATAAATACTTTCATGGTACCTTTTTGGATAAACTCTTTGCTGTGGTACCTCTGGCTAGATGTAGTCATAAAATCTATGCTAACATTTTCTTTTCTCACATTTCTCTCTTGTGGCTCCTTGCTTTTCAGCTAACTTTAATCTGCAAAAATTTAAATGTCAATCACTATCTACTGTTTTCCTGATTACTCTTTTCTCTTTCCACTCATTATTAATGTTTCAATGTAGTACCTGTCATTTGTAAATGAATAAATTATGAAAATACGTTTTCATATAAATGTATTTATTTAAAAAAAAATAAAACAATGCAAACATCAAATTTTTATTTTTCTCTGTTTAATAGTTTTAAAACAATGAGATAATCACCATCATCATCAGCAGCAGCAGCAGTTGTGATATTACCAGCAGCAATTGCCTGCCTCCAGCAAACACACCAACACAGTAGAACTGATTGTGTGTCTGTGTGTTTGTAGTAGTCCTTCTTTTTATTTCTTAAGTATGACATAACTTAAGAACAGGACAATGGAGTAGTGTATATTACTTTGCTTGCTTATTTCTTGGTCAAACTGTGGAATTCTAATATGTCACTTTTAATTTTATAATATCTGCTTTAGCATGGAAGAAAACTAACAAATAAAAATTAAAGTGACAATATATTTTATACAATATAAGTGTATTATGTATAGCTGTAATCTGTAGGCACATAGGTATTTATATATGAGGGGGTGGTATATGCACATATGTATATGCTTACATATATCAATATGTATGTTTTTATATTTACATGTATATATAAAAGTGTAGGAATGTATGCATGTGAATTTTTTTTTATTATTATTTTGTATCATAATAAAAAAGGGATGTGAGAAAGATTGTTTATTAGGCTACTTATTTGTTTAGAATCTACTACAATCTTTGGTAGGCTTTGTCACACTTTCATTGATTTTTTTTTTTTTGATTTTTTAAAAATATCTTTTCTTACCTTACCCTGTCCTCTGAATAAATTTTTTATCAATGTAAAAAAAGGAATTTTAAATTATGAAATTTAATCATTCATATATATATATATATATATATATATATATATATATATATATATATATATATATATATATATTGTGTGTATTTAGGCAGCATCTTTTCATTCATACATGTTTCATTAAATAATATACACAAGTGTTGTCTATTTATTTTATGTAAATTTTTTTCGTAACATCTGATAAGTTTAATAACATTATCGTTGAATGAAGAAAGAAATTCACAATATCAGATGTTACGAAAAAAATTTACATAAAATAGACAACACTTGTCTATATTATTTAATGAAACATGTATGAATATATATATATATATATATATATATATATATATATATATATATATATATTAGTAGTAATCTTATGACTAGAAGAAACTATACTTGTTCGGAAAACCTTTGGTGTCTTGATTTGCAAATAATCAAACCAATACCAAAGGGAAAAAAAGTTATGAATAAAGAAAGAACCAAGAACATGTAGGTTAGCTGAAAATAATTGTATAGCATGCAGGTCCAAAGCCCCCCCAAAAAACGATACAAGTATGCAAAATAACTAAATAAAGTGCTCAATAAAATAAGTAGAGCAGAGTGTATATATATATATATATATACACACACACATACACATATTTAAGGATCATTGACAGAGATATTTGTAAATAAATTTTTTATGTCAAGTGATGCTAAAATGCTTTGGTTCAGTTCTGTAGTTTTAAGGATTTGGAGAAATTCATGAGTTGATTTGATATCATAATTGGTAGATATCTAACAATTATAGCATCAAATCAACTCATGAAATATATAAATTAAGAAAGACTTTAAGTGTAGATTTCTGTCTCATTGAATAAGCCTCTGTTAATAAGTATTGTCAATATCTGCCAATTGATCTAACTGGAGAAGGCAAAAACCTTTTGTATGATAAGTTCAACTGTTTCCAAAGCAACAGATTTATATTGTGAGGCAATCATTAGTGTTTACATTGACTTGAATTTTTCTCTCATTTCAATACCGTGTCTCTTATTTTAAAGCATGAATCTTTTAAAGTTTGGTTATGTGTGCATTTGCTTAAGGTATGAACATCTGTTTACAAGTGTTTTTATGTATAGTGCTGAATGCTAATAAAAAATATTTGTCTGTGTATGCATTTATACATATGAGTGTTTGTGAAAGAGAGAAGGCACACACAAAAATTTTATATAAGGGTGGATCAATAAGACTGATAGTTATTAGCTGAAGTTTGACATGAGAATTTCTCTGTATAATTTTTGACCTGCCTGATTAACTTTCATTACTGAATCTAGTGCACTGACAAGGAAAGAGATTAAATTTAAAAATACAATTTTGTAAGGTAAAATAATGCTTTTATCATCATGAAACTGCAGACATTTCAGTTTGAAAAACAGGGAATAAATGAAATAAAAGTGGTGGCTTTTTAAAAAAAATTTTTTTCAAGAGTGGGGGGAAATTTTCTGAATGTTTAATAAAAGTGTTGGTTAAAACGTCTCACTCAGTCTATTTGAGAGTCAGAGGAAACATATTGTGTGTGTATATATATATATATATATATATATATATATATATATATATTATTTATTTAAAAATATGATTCCAACGCTACATAAGAGTTCTCATGTTTCAAAACAAGAGCCGAAAACTTCAATATAATTACTTGAATTAAATTAATTTTTTAGGGCATTTAAACTATTTATTTAGACTATGGAGTTTAAATTCCATAGTCTAAATAAATAGTTAAAATGCCCTAAAAAAAAAAAAATAACCTTTTATGAAGTCGTCAAAAAAATAAATGTTAGCGACTTATGAGTTTTTTTTTTATATGCACAAAACCCTTTCAGAAAAAAATAAAATAAAAAAAATACATAAATCTCCATAGACAATTAACCAGACTAGATGATGTCATCTTCCGCTTTAAATTTAGACACCCCAACCTTACCCTGACTTGACGTCTGTGAATGTAACTGAGATATTGATACAAATTATTAACCCTTACGCCCCTTTTCTTTAAACAATTGCTCTAGCCGTTACCATAGTCATTTTAATTTCAATAATGAATATGCTTTTAAAACGTGTAAATTTCAGGAATAAGTTATTCCAAAAAAAAAGCTTGATGATGTAACAGAGCTTGGTACTTTAATTCAATTTAATTCAAGAAATTATATTGAAGTTTTCAGCTCTTGTTTTGAAACATGAGAACTCTTATGTAGCGTTGGAATCATATCTTTAAGCAAATAATTATATTTATGCTCTACTTTTGTATTGAGCACTATTTTTTTTAAAATAATAACAAAAATACTAAAGGACTTTGAATTATTTATCTAACGAGTTCTTTCCTATTTTCTGTATATTTTTACACACACACACATATATATATATATATATATATATATATATATATATATGAGTACGGGTAATAAATCCGTTGGTATATAATCCAAGTGGATCCTAATAATATAAAATATTAAAACTGAGCCACAAACGCAAAAAGAGCTCGGTGTATTTATTTTAACAGAGCATATAAATTACATAATTGAGAAATCCAAAATTACCTCATGAGAATAGACGCTAGTTGAAATTGTCTTTTCTCATGAGGTTATTTTGGATTTCTCCATTATGTGTGTGTGTGTATATATATATATATATACACACACACATATATATATAATCATTGAAAAGGGCCGACAAAGATTTAATTTATCTTTTATTGTGTTTTTCCCTCATTTTAACATTTTTCATTTTTCAAGTGTTAAAGAATATAAAATTGTCCATAGTTATTATTATTCTGAGCACTTTTGGTTAGTTCTGTACCCATTATCAAGGATATTGTTTTGGTTTAAATCTTTCTTGTCGACTGTTTTCAATGAAAGATGCTTGAAAGAAAGGTTGCTGCCCAAATATACATCAAAATATATACACATATGGTTTTGTAATGTTTTCTGTTTACTGGGTGAAAGCTCAATATATAAATGTGGCAATCATTTTCAATCTCAGATGTTTGTGAGTGTAGAGCTTGTGTTTATGTATATATTGTGTGTTTGTATAGTTGAATATTTAACTCTAAACTGTATGTGCGTGTATGTATAGATTATATTGTCATTCTTAAAAGACATTTTATATGTGCATCCATTTTACAAGGGCATTTTTTATAAAAATAACTTCTTCCCTTTCCACTTCAAGGTTATTTTTATTTAAAAATAAAATTCCATGATATATTTTTTTTTGTGTGAATAAGAAAAAAAAAAAAAAAAAAAATGAACTAACTTTTTGTTTTCGAAGGACAATTTTTTGAAAATAAAAAAATTTCCTTTCTCCCATATTTTACAAGGGCATTTTGTTATATATATATATATATATATATATATATATAGATAATATTAGTGGTAAATATACATATATATGCAAAATCCACAGGTGCATATACACACATGTATATTTTTTTAATAAAAATTATGACCATGGAATATTAGTGTTTAAGCCTTGTTATTATATATATATATATATATATACACACACACACATATTATTCAACTCGAGTTTTGATACCTCAGCATCTCATCCCATAATATGGGCAACTTGTACAATTATAATCATTTTGAATGTTTTTATGTATAACAAATAACATTTATATGTAGTGTATGTCAGTGTGTCACACTTTTTTAATTAAAGGGACACAGCTCTTTCAATAGTTCATGTTACAGAAATTTTGGATTCCCAAGTTTTCATTACTGTGATTGTTTTTGGCAATATTTTATTCTTTTTGTTTTTTTTGTTTTTTTTTTTAATTTATGTGAGTTTTTGTGACATTTTTTTTTAAGCAATAACAATTTTTTTCCCTTGGAAATAAATTTGGGAATAATCAAAATTAATTGCAAAATCCAGCAAAAGTCACTCATGAAATAAAAATAATTGCTTGTATGGAAATTAAAGACCTACACACATCAAATTGTTTTTAAATTAAGTTCAGCAAAAGAATTATCATTGAACTTTTAATAGGTAAGCAATACTTAAATGCAGTGATCAATTTTGAGTTCTTCTGTAGTTTATTGTTGCCTATCACATATGCCAGCAGTAAGCCTCATAAAATGAAATCTCCACCAACAGAGGACCACATTGCAATCAAAAGAGCTAAGGTTGCAGCAAGGAAAAGAAAGTCCCATGCAAATGAAAACCCAGATCAAATGGCAGCCAGGAGAACTTTCAATACTGAGACTGTGCAAAGACTTAGGGATGGACTATCAAACTCCTGAAAAAGCTGAAGGCCCAATGAAGAGCCTTCTGAAGGAGCTAGGTTAAGTTCCGCCTGATATATTATGAATCAAGAACAGTATTGCAGAAATTATAAAATTATTAAAGACAAGTAAACTTTTTCCATTGAGTTTTTTTCATTTTGTCTTAGAGTATATATATATATATATATATATATATATATATATATATAAACCTTTTTTGGGTGATGTATTTCATCCTTTAGGACCTCATTGGACTAAAGTGATGTGACTACATGCATATAAAATGGGGAGTATGCAGCAAAAATTTAAAAGCTTTTTTTTTTTTTTTAAATATGTGTATGGGCATATAGTTTAGTCAATTTCATTTAGTTACTTTTTCTTTTGTTTGTTTTTATCACTTTTGTTATTGAATTATCCCACATTGTAATTGTAGAAGATCTGCTAAGAACCTGCATGTAAATTTACTTTAAATTGTTCTGATATATAAAATATATATATTTGTGTATTCAGGCAGCGATCTTTCTTTCATGCACATTTTATTGAATACGACATACAAGGTGCTTTGATTTAGATTTTTATACAATTTCTCATGTGATCTAATAATTTTTTTTTTTCAGATGATAAATTATATAAAAACTGTCCAAATGTTCTTTTTTTCTGAGCACTTTCAGCTATACACTTAGCCATTTTCAAGGATGAAATATTTTAACTGTTAAATAATAAACAGTTTGTTGCATGTATATATTTATATAATGTTTATATTTTTCAAAATAGAGTCAAGATATTGTGAAGATTCAAACAGTTTTTATATAATTTATCATCTGAAAAGAAAAAAATTATTAGATCACATGAGAAATTGTATAAACAACTAAATCAAAGCACCTTGTCTCTCATATTCAGTGAAATGTGTATGTGTGTATATATATATATATATATATATATATATATATATATATATAGTACAGGTAATAGATTTGTTGGTATATAATCCAGGTGGATCCTAATAATATTAAAACTGATCCACAGAGAACTCAGTGTGTTTATTATAACAGCATATATATTTTTTTACAGCAGAAAACAAAATTACCTCACATAGGTATAGTCTATTTCAAGTGGGTCTGACACCAGCTGTCTTCAGCCCTGAAGTGTCTGTCTGTCAAAATACTATTTACTGTAAATACCAGTAAAACACACTTGTTGATTGCTTAGGATAGCACCCCATAGTAGAGGCCAAAATTTATTTACAGACAATGAAAGGCTCTAGCCATAAATAAACTACAACTCCATAATTCCTCATAATGAGATACCTTACACCCTCCTCCAGTCACTAACACAAGCCCCTTATAAAAAACAAGGTGTTTCTCAGAGGAGGATTGATATCGGAAATTAATTCAAAATCCCAATTGCAGTCAGACACTAAAGGGCTGAAGACAGCTGGTGTTGGGCCAGCTTGAAATAGACTATACCCATGTGAGGTAATTTTGGTTTTTGTTGTAATATATATATTAATATATATATATATATATATATATATATATATATATATATATATACACTGGGCAGTGGTGCATAATGGGTAGCAAGGTCTGTTGTATTATCCTATTTTGTGATGATGACTGCTAGGATAATACAAAAATGCAGATAAAAAATAAATTATTACTATGTTACTTAAAAACTGAAAACTAAAAATACCTTGTAAAATAAACACCATGAAAAATGCAAATATATGCACTATATGCAAGACAGATAATATAACAAGCTTTAGAAAAAGCCAATACATTAAACTAAACAAGTAAGATAACGAAAAACTGGAAAAAAAAAATAAGGAAAAAATCTAAATATATAAATTAACGAGCTATGAATGCATGCATAAACACAAGTAAATATAATAATAATCAGAAACAAATAATTAAGTAATCAATGTGAATATACACAAACTAATAACTAATAATAATTAACTAATAAATGGACACTAACTAATAACTGATATTAATTAGTTAAAATATGCAATATGTTTTTGTATTTGGCAAAATATATGTATACAAAATATAAAAAATATTTAATACAAATATAACATAATAATTTAATATAATTTATAACAATTTAATACAAGTATAACAATAATTTAATAAAAAAGAATATGACTATTATATTATTTAATATTATACATATTAAGAAATATTTTCAATATTTCTTAATATGTATAATTGTTAAAATAGTAAAATATAATAAGTAATTAACACTAATTAATAACTGATAATAATTAACTCACTCATAACAAAATAAGAATGCACACACAAACACAAGTAAATGTAATAATAATAATCGCTAATAAATAATATGTAATTTTAACAAACAGCACTATAGAATCTCTACAAATAACTGTAATCAGATCTACAATTATTTTTATTCAATAGCCTCTAGAATAATTTGAAAAATAACTTATCACCCACTCAATAACCATTAGGATAATACAGTAAACCTTGCTATCTATAATGGACCACTGACCAGCGTATATAAACAGTTGATCCAAAACACAATGTATGTAGCTTGAAGATTGCATTCAAGCATGAAACCGACTGTTGCCGCTTGTTGTTGACCCATGTCCACCTTTAAATTTACATACAGTCTGTCCCTGATATTGAGCACATTTACCCATAAATATACCATACATTAAAACTATATTTGTATCATAAGTTAATAAGTGATATATGTGAATGTATAGAGTTATCTTAATGTTTAATAGTATGAAAAATGGAAATGATGAACCTAGTTTAAATTCGAAGGTAGTTTGTGTCCATTTTGTACTGCTACCTTTGGGAAAGACATGAATTGGTTCTGGTACTATATAAAACAGTTTCTTTTCTCACACTTCTCACTTGCAGAAATCCCTTCTGGCTTCATGCTTTCCAACCATCTTTAATCTGTAAAAACTTAAATGCAATGCCAATGGCTATCTACTGTCCTCCTGATTACTCTTTTTTTCTTACCACTCATTATTAATATTTCTGTTCCTAATTCTTCCACATCCAATGTCTTACTGGTTTTATTACCTTGTATGGGGTGAAACTGATTAATAAAAAAAAAACAAAAAAAAACCCACAAAGTTCAACTTTTTATATGTTACCTGAAGAGGAGGTGGTCACTGCTGAGAGAAGACATGAAAAACTTGGCTTTGTGTAATTTATTAGGTGATGAGAATATGTTTCAATGTGATAAATAAAAAATGATATAATATTGCAATTTCTGGAAACTTGTTTATATATCATTCAAATTTTGTATGTATATTTGAATATATAATTTGGTTATTTAATCCTCAATAATCTGCCAATACAAAGTCGGGTGAATTCTTTTATTTTTATTTTTTTTAATAATAAAACCTGGTATGTTGTATTGAGCTTCTGTTTCATTGATTGCTTAAAATTGTGTCAGCAAAAGAAAAAGTATGAATGAATAAACAAATATATGAATGAAATGTGTTGAGCCTTGTATGCATATCTCTATTTTGTTTTATTCCTATTAAACATGTATATCAGCATTTCTCAACCAGTGTTCCCAGGTGTAATGCATCCTGGGAAGTAACCAGGTGCAACCCAAGTTAACAGAAGAGTAATTTATTAATTATATATATATAAAAAATCTTTATTTTTAAGAAGGTAAAGAAACCAAAAATATGGCTTCCATGTCTAAGTGAAGTCTTTGTCATTTGATATTTTCAAACTGGATGTTAATTTCAGATTTCATGACTAGTTTTTCTTTATTAAAAGTTACTGTTTTCCCAGAGTTTTAGTTATTCTAAAAGTGTGCCCTGAAGTAAAAAAAAGGTTGAGAAACACTGATTTATATAGAGAAAGGATAAAAGAAATTATTGTGGGGACTTTGAATTTAACATTCATAGAACATATTGACGGCAAGAGGGGAAAAATGAATAATCTACCTAACAAGTTTATGTAAATGGTCAGCAAAAAATAAACTGGGAAGAATTGTAAGGACACAAACACAAGAGAAAGGAAGTTGTAGAAAGCCATGATCACCCATGACCTCAAGTGACACTTCATGAAAGTAGTAGTATTGGGGCAAAGTAACACTTGCTCAATTCTGATGCAAATGTGAGGGTCAATTCATGATTTCCTAAACTTAGTTTTAGTACAAGGCCACAAGCATAGGACAGTACCAATAATGATCAAATTTACAAACTACTAAATAGTAATAACATACAAGACCAGCTTTCCAACCATGAAGTGTCTCGGATTCAAGTATAATAAATGCTTTAAGGATGTAAATAAGCAATATTATAACCGATTTGTTTAAGGTTATCTTCATGACAGTAATATTCAGGGTAAAATCCTTTACAACAGTATCTGTTTATCAAGATGCTGTGAATGATGCTTTGTGAATAAAAGGTCAGTCTACTGAAATAAATGTTCCTGTGTGTGTGTGTGCAATGATATTTGACATAGAATTGCTAGTTTGTTGAAATTAGAATTTATACAAATGTACACACAATACAAGTATTATTCAACAATATCTATCTGTCAAATATTAGGTTGGTGCAAAAATAATGTCGTTTTATCACATAGTAACATATGTGAGAAAACGACATTATTTTTGCACCAACCTAATAATTAAACACTCTGAATATCTCTGTTATTTTATTACAGGGTGAGGCAGAGGGGATGGACATTATTGAAAAATTCACATCATTCATTTTAGTTTCAAAAAAGTTTTATTGACATCAATGTGTTCATATTAAGTTAGCATTTGACAAAAATCAAGTGTGGAAAGCATCATCCCTCATGTGATGTTCGTTTTCATTGATGTATTTCTGAAGCTGTCCTTGACATGTTCCACATTTTCTGGGGTATATACCATTTTTGGGGGGCCCTATTGGTCTGCTATTCATTAGTGTACCTCATGTATGAAGTGCATGAACCCAATGTAAGATTGTGTTATGAGTGGGAACAATCTGATTTCAGTGAATGTAGAATTGGTGACAGAACTCATGCTGAACTGCTATGACAGACTTGTTATTCTTCGCAAAACTGTCATAGACAAACACAGTACCATGGCTTCAACTGAAAAGAAAAAATGCTAAGACATCATGGACTAAATGTTACCTGTTGGACATATATCCCTCCTCCTGGGGTTGAGTAACAGCTATTTCAAAAACCTCTGTCCTCTCTGCCTCACCCTATATTTATTTGTAAGTCTGGTGATGAGGATTCTTAGATTGTCGACAAATATGAAAATTGATACCATTCTCATTCCAAGAGTTCATTAAACTTTTGATTTTCTTTTTTGTGAGAATGTTGTAGTCAATTCATTTTAGCCTATGGATTTCACATGGATAGTTGTTGAGATGTTGAGTGTTTCTGCGTGCGTTTATTGAAAAAAGGACAAACACCTTCATATTTGTGTCATCGTGGCAATGTCTTAGAACATACAGAGACAAATAGGCTCAAAATGTTATCCATGCCTTAAAAGTCTTGTGTTTTTATGACCAGTAGTAAAGTCTATAAACCAGGATCTTCAAAGCAGCCACCCAATTGAACAAAAGAAAATAAAATAAGAGGTAAATAAATGAAAACTTTTGAGATCAAGGGTTACTTAGCTTGAAGTTACTGATTTCTATTCCTAGCCTTATATTAGGTTCGTGCAAAAATAATGACGTAATAATGTCGTTTTTTGACGTAACGTCAAAAAACAACATTATTACGTCATTATTTTTGCACCAACCTAATATTTATAGTTCTACATTGTTTTATATAATTTAATATTTTCTTCTATTAGGTTGGTGCAAAAATAATGACGTAATAATGTCGTTTTTTGACGTATTTTTTAACGTCAAAAAACGACATTATTACGTCATTATTTTTGCACCAACCTAATATTAACAGTTAACATTAGAATTGGGAGTAGTTCCAGGCCATTCATAGGTAGAGTACAGAGAGTTTCAGTGATGCCTATTAATGTTGTTGGGAAAGGTATAAATCCACCTCTTCTCTCCTCAGATATGGGTTAATTAGTAAAACTTATATCACTAAATCATTATCTACAAAAAAAAAATAATAATTCTTGAGAATTGACAACAAAAATTATAAACACTATTATATAGTTTATTGGAATGGTTAGCAAAACATCAGCTAATAGGCAATCGATTTGAACTTTATAAAATGGTAAATAAAGATTCCCTTATAGTTGTTTCACATATTTTAATAATTTAGTAAATCAGAGTCTGTCTATGTTTCTGAGATGAGGTATTATGTACAGTATTTACATTATTCGTCCGAAATGTTGTGATAAATATGGCGACAAAGATGAGGACAATAGTCCAAATAATGTAAATACTGTACAATTTAGTAAATGTTTGTAAATTTATGAATAAAAAATTATTTCCATATTTATTTCTTTATAAATTGGTAAATGATTAATATTGTATTGCATTAATTTTAATTGTATTTATTTTTAAAATGTTGTAAATATAAAATTACTAGTGTAGGTTTTATTACAATACTAATCATTACTTTTAAAAACAATAAGCATTGCTAAAGAGAAGTTATAGTTAAAATAATAGCAGTGTCAAGGGAAAAACTGTCTTTTTGACACTCAGTTTTTTTGCAAGCATGAATGTCCATGTTTGCCAAAAATTCTTACCATCTAAAAATATGTTCTGGCATTAAATAAACTGCAAAGGCTTGTTAAACCATATAAAATGAATGAATGAATCCTTCAATCTTGAAAATCTACCTTGTGTTTACAAGTTCACATATGTTTGCTTATAGGATTACAACTAATTGTTGTGAATACAATTATGCTTTTTATAAGTCTGACATTGTTTAAATTCCCTAAACTTAACCTTTATTTGAATTTGGTTTAGTTTAGTTTGTTTTATGCCATATTAACCTCAATGGTTTATTTAATGCTGACAAGATTTTTAGGATATGTTCATATGAATAGAATATGTATTCTTTTGTAAGAAATCAGTTTGTAAATTTGATTTCATTGATGTATTTTTGTAAAGAGGGTTTTTGGTGAGAGTCAAATGTATTGCTGATATTTTTACTATAAAAATGAATTTTTATGCTTTAATAGTGTTTTGACCCCAGTTTTGGGGTTAACTATTTTCCCATAGCTGGGACCCTAACAGGTGCTACCACCCCAGGTCAGGGTGGACCTAGAAACAACAGTAATTAAGAGGTGGTTCCACACACCTCAAAACTTCTCAATCAGAGGCCTTACTGTCAGATGTAGTTTGTCTTCATTTGAATTGGCAACCTTGTTCACACCACTGAAGAAAGATTAATGAATATGAAAACTCCAGGTCTTCATTTTACTTGAATTTCAATAATTATATATTATATTACATATATTTGGTATTTTTGCATTCTTTTATATGCCAAGTTCTTTCAAAATGTTGGTGATCATGGCTCTCCACAACTTCCTGTTTTTTTTTGCACTCTTTAACATCCTTCTTTGTTCAGCTATCTTTTCACACAAACTGACTGTTAAATATTCTTGGCCTACTTTCCTCGTTGTGTCCCATAAATTTCAACTATCTCTTTCTGATTGAAAGTATAAGTTTCTCTGTAATTCCTATTTTCCTGATACCTTCCTCATTGCTCACATATTCAGTCCATAGTATTCTCAACAGTCACTGAGTAGTAGAACCACTCCTGTGTCATTTCCCATCTATGAGAAAATTGTTCAGCATTTACTGCCATATAGAAAATTAGACATTACATAGCATTTTAGTACTGTTTTCTTTACTTCTAACAATATTTTCTCTTAATACTGTCTCTTACTGGTAATGATGACTCTATACAGAAACATTTGGCATTCATTAACTGAACAGTTTTTCCCAAGTCCACTGTTATCACTCTTTCTAGTATTGATGGAAGTTTCCTTCCTAACCTTTTGTTTGAAGTAGTGTGGAATGTCAGCATCTTTATTATATCATTATTTTCTCATCAAATTACATGTTTTAGTTGTTGCTGCTGTTGAAAGTTCTCAAATGAAGTTTTTCTTTTCTTTTTTATTTAGTAAAGTTTTTGTTTTGTTTGTGATTCTGTAGTACCAAGGGATGAGATCTGGCAAAGGGCAGTCCTTTTTAAGACCTACATGGTTTAATCATTTGGATCCATTTTTAATCAAAGATCTGAGAAAACGGTGGCATATAGCTGATATCAGGAATGACATCCATGTGAAAGTCTAGATTTGAAGAGGCTATTTAAGAAAATGACTTGAATTCTTAGATTAATCTTGTGATTTCGTTGCATTTTTTGATGGCTGGACAAAACTAATCCTAGTGCAGCCTATTCTGTGTTCAGTTTCTTTATCCCCATATTAAATTGGTTGTAACTCATCCATGAAGTGTTTAGTATTTATTAATTCTATTTCGGAACTTTTATGATGAATTCAGGGTTTGCTTAGTTACTGAAAGGCATATAATTTTTTAATTAAAACAAAAAACAAAAAAAATAACTCAAAATGCATATAATGAATCATGAATTTTATCAAGAATTGATTCGCCCTGGATATGACAATTACATCCGACAACAAGGCCTCTGATCAGGAGGTTTTGAGGAGTGTGGACATCTTGATTGCTGTTGTTCCAAGGTCCACTCTGACCCAGGGTGGTAGCACCTTTTAGGTAACCAGCTATGGGCAAATAGTTAACTCCCAAACTGCAGTCAAAGTGCTATGTAAAAATACGTTTTAATACATTTTTGGAAAAAAGAAAATATTACCAGCAATAAAAATCTTATTGGCATTAAATCAACCATTGAGGTTTATATGCTGTAAAACAAACCAAACCAAAAATTGATATTATGACTCTTCATATACAGATAGAAGTTTTAAGAACTTTTCTTAGGATCATGTCTATTATATAAGTGGTTTTTCACTAAACTGTACTGAATTATCTAAAAATTGAAAAAGTAGTAAATTTGTTGAATTAATATTTATTACTACTTATATAAACAGTAGGATATTATTCAATTGTTTCTCTCATGGTCAGCTCTCTGCAGCTATGTCCAGAGTATGAAATTCAAGTGGACTTAGCATAAGGACAGAAAGAACTTTACAAAATACTAATAATACTATACTATAATACTGAAAATGTTTATACAGAAATTCTAGATTGCTAAGAGAACTATGACAATTTACTTTTCTCTGTTCATAGAATGGGTATTCTGCTACTCGTTAAAAAGTATATTGCCTGAGTCACCCACATTTGAAGCATTTGTAAAGGTCAACGAAAATGTTGAGTGCAACACTGTGTTCTCATTCTGAGAGAATTGCTTGCTTGAGTGAATGACATTTTCATGGACGAGAATCTTAAAGTTTGTACAGTTCTCTGAGATACTTGTGTGAAATGAATCACCAGGATTGAAGATGTTCAGCTAGCCCCCTTTTAATAGATTTGTTAAATCCATTGATTGTAAATTTAACCTGTTCTATACAATGAATCTTAACAAATTGTCAGTTTAGTGACATGGATGAGAAAACTTTTGCAGGAGTTTTGCAAGTTGGCAGCCTCTCTTTTGGTGCAAAGGAATTTTGCATATGTACTTTGATGAAATTTTGCCTTAGATGTAGATTCATGTTTTCAGATATTTTACACTCATTTGAATTGTTAAAATATCTTAATAAATTTATGTATATTAACAGTACCAATGATATTTTTATGCTTTCCTATTTGAATTTTCTGATGAATCATAATTCTTAATTTAATGAATGAATAAGTGCCTCGTTAATTCAATGACTATAAAATACCTGTGGAAATGCCACTAATTACATTGTTAAATATTTCAGCTTAACAACTTTAACAAAATATTGCAATAACAATCATAAATATAAATGCAGTTCATTGTTTAAAGAAGTAAGAGGGTACAAATGAAAGGATTCAAAATTGATATGTTTTCCATTTCAGTGAAGCGGATGTTAAATGCATGAAGGCATTATCACTTCTGCTATCTACCAAATATTTCTTTCTTATTATTATGTATGCTTTTCCTTACTAAAACCAAAATGTCTCTGATATATCTTTTTATTTCATCTTCCCTTGTAATCAAAATGTAGTGGTCTATTATTTATCCAAGTTAATGACAGAGTGCTAACTTACTGAGGAACAAGAAGAATTATAATAGATTACATTTATTTGGTCTTCTTTTGTATATATTAGTTGATTGACAAGAAACTAGAACCATTTTAAACATGTATTGAAAACTTTCTATTTTAGTCTTTTACATAAAAAAGAAAAATATTAACAAAGTGGCAGACTTGAGAAAAATACTTGTCAGTGACTGGGTTAAGCTTCCCCAACAACCTTTCTTTTTTTTTTTTTTTTTTTAACCCAGAACATAGTTCCCAATGAATTAGGCAAACATGTTAGTAGAAGTAACAGTAAATGGAATACTAATGAAAGTGTATAAATGATCTTCACATTGTCTTGTCACTGGTAGAACTAAATATTTATGGGAAAAGGAAGTGAGAGAAATCTTACAAAAGGATCTTTGACCAAATTCTATACAATTGTACTTGAAAATTGCTGAAAAATAAACAAATCATCATGAGTCGGGGGAGTGGCAGATATTAAGTAGAGGGTGTCAAACAGGAAGATATAATTGATCAGTTATTTACTTTGGGGAGTGGAAATATTTCCACCTTTGTGTTCACTACACTAGTTTCAGTAAAGTAGACAAGGTTTTACTTACTTCAGTTCTGAAATGCATAAACTCTGAAAATAAAAGAAAACTTTTTCTGAAAAGTTGTAAATTCTCATGATTAGTAAAAGTTTGTAAACTTTATACTTATTTTTAGTTTACTTAGTCTTTTCAGTGTATTTTTTATTTTCAAATATATTTGGATACATATTTATCTTTGTGTGTGTATTCACATGTATGTATAATTATATTCAACGGGCTTAAGGTTAGACCAATATTGTGTTAAAACTTGTAAAAACAACATTATATATCTGTATGTGCATAAGGAGACACACACATACATACATACATGCACACACACACACACACATACATACATACATGCACACACACAGTGTATGATAGATAAATTGTCATCTAAATTATGCAAAAATGAAAACAAGACTGACATCTCATTTTAACAGATATATATATCAAAATTACATAAAAATATCTTGAAATACTAAAGAGTAAATTTATTCAATAAAATCACCATTGGCTTCAACCATGGCCCCCAGATAATTTCGGAATCTCCTGCAGCTATTCTTGACAGTCTCTTTGTTTAAGTTAGTGAATGCTGCCATAATCCTTGCCTTCAGTTCATCTTTGGTGTTACAAGAAGTTTTGTTGGTCTCTCGCTCAACTGCATCCCACACATCAAGGGAGCTGCAGTCTGGGGAGTTAGGTGGCCAGATGTATGGGGTAATGTGGTCGCAGAAATTGTCTGACAGCCATGACTGGGTTCTCCTGCTTGTGTACCATGGTGCAGAGTCCTGTTCCAGCATCCACCCTCTTGATCTAGGGCAGCACTACCTACTTAAGGCACTTGAGTTCAAAGCCCTCACCAACAAATTTAGGAGTTCTTTTCTTATCGGAATGATCAGTTATTTTTCCGAGCTGCTGGACTTTTGTAATGACCATTAGACTCATTCAATTCTTTATCTAATCTGTTGCACTTTCCTCAGATCAACATCCAAACATTCTGAAATGTTTCTATTGGAGCTTCCAGCATGAATACCCAGCAGTACAACATGCCCTTTCCAAACTTCTGGCAAAGTGAATTGTGTTGTGTTATGGTGCTTTTTTCCCACAAATGGTGTCCAACTGACCCTACTATACTTTGCAGTCGACAAAATCAAAAGTGATTATGTACATGCACACAAAATTAAATATAAAACATGGCGACAATTTACTCATCGCACCCTCTGTGCGTGCACATACATACATACATATATATATATATATATATATATATATATATATATATATATATATATAAGTTTTTTCAGCATTCTTACATTTTGCCATTTGGTGGGAGTGAGTGAGTACAAAAACTGTCCATATTGACAATTTTCCCTAGCACATTTTTTATTTTGGTTCAGCTGGTATATTTTTTATATTTTACATTGAGCACTGTTCTTATAGCATCCTTGTTTATATATATATATTGTATATTAAATACACACACACACACACGTATATAATTATTTACACAATTTATATTCAGACTATTGTCCTCATCTTTGTTGTTGTTATCGCAATGTTTCGACCATTGTGTCCTCCGGCCTTCTTTAGGTGTATGTTGATTTGGGTAACAATAAAAAAAGATGAGGACAACAGTCTGAATATAAATAGTGTAATTAATGATAATTCCTCATTCCAAAAATTCAAGTAAAATTTATATATTTTATTACTTAAATGTTCTTTTTATTGGATACCCATATTTGAGTAGATGCTCCATTTGTTTATTTATTAAACAGTATATTTATTTATTTTTACCTACTGGCCTGAATATTCAAGAAATCTTATTAAAGAAAAATATGTGCTCTCTGGCGAGATTCAAACCTGTATCCCCCTGGGCAGGAGAAACCACTGTTAGATCTAACTTGCTTTAGACCAACTCGGTCACAGGGTACATGGTCGAACAAGCAAAGTTGAATAGTACCTTATAAAATCTGTCAGATTAATAAAATAAAAATCCATCACTTCTTTAGAAATTGCTTTGTTTATGTTAGGATATAAAACTGAGCAGATATGAATGTTTTGAGAATTTGAGAAAAATTTGCATTTATACCTCCCCACCGCTTATATATATTTGTTTGTATATTGTTTGTTCACAGTCAGACAGTCGGGCTGTGAACTTGATATGTATATTTATTAGACCCTGGGAAAGATTTTAACATAAACTTATTTTTTTTTTTTTTTTTTTTTTTAGTTAAAAGAGGTTTCTACCTCTTTTCTGTTATATGTATTTATCTTTATCTGTTACTGTTTGTAACCACTGGATGTAAGACTAAAATTTCTCTTAATATTAATGTTTCAAATGAAAAATACTTTATTTTTTGTAGTATTTCATCATTAGAAACTTACCAGGAATAAATGAAATCCATTTTGTTTTTTATTTTCCTAATTGTTCATGATTGATGCTGTATCAAGTTTTTAATTAACAAAAAATAAATTGTAAACTTGACATTTAATTTGTTTCACCTTCATGTATGAATTACTTCAATTATGCATTGTTTGAAAAGAAACTACATGATGCATGAAGGCATGGTACTTAAACAGTTTGTTTCATGCTTGAGCACAATCTCCATGCCAGCAGATTGCACTCAAGCATGAAACAGATGGTTGCCTCTTGGTTTTGAGCTCATTGTCCACTTTTTATATTTGCATATACTCTATCTCTGATATTGAACATTTTTACACATAAATATAACATACCTTAAGACTATATTTTGTATCACACACACACACACACACGATTTTGAAAAATATATGATGCTTTTCTTTCTTTCTTTCTTTATATCTGATCCATAGTATCACTCTGCATCCTACAGTGAGTCAGGCTTGGGATTTACTAATCTCCTTCAATCGAGTGTGGGAACTTAGAAGATATCTCTCAATTTTATATTACTTTAATATTTTAGGATGTGTCCTCCACATTGAAAAATATTGTGTGTAATAAATATATATATAATAAAGAACAAATAGGAAATGTACATCAATCTGACAGGTTTCACTTTTATTAAAGCTTCATCAGCAATTGAGAGAAAACTGCTGAAACTTTAATAAAAGCAAAACATGTTAGATTGCTATAATTTTTTATTTATTCGTTATTTTATCATCCTGTCAGATTCTGATCCATATTTGATCTTTAATTTGTGTGTGTGTATATATATATATATATATATATATATATATATATATATATATATATATTCCCCAAACCCTCCGCCTTGTGGCATTCGGTGCACCAGGTCTCTGTATTCGTCCCTCCAAAAAGTGTGGATGGTCCTGCATGAGGCCTTCACCACTATAATCGAATCTCATGTGCTGGTGTCGGGCTTTTGTTTTCCTGGAAACTGATCTGCTTGACACTCATACGTCGAATCTCGACGGGAGAGTCGATCATATATATATAATATATATATATATGTGTGTATGTATGTATGTATGTATATCTAAAGTACATCAATAAATCTGTCACCTACTGGTGACAGATATTTATTTAAAACAAATATTTCTTTCTAATGTATTCTCCTTCATTATCAATGCATTTTATTCAATAGTGACTTAATTATATAGTTTGAAGATTTTATTTTTATTTACTATGCATCAGGCAGCAATACATTGATCCATCCTTGTGTGTGCATATGTATCTCATAAGTAAGTTTGTTTTTTTACTTCCATTAATGACTACCGGTAACAATCACTTGTAAATACCAAGAAGGTTTTTTTGGGGTTTTTTTGTATCTGACCATTAAACTTGTCAATCAGTGGCTACTTTCAAACATGTCAAAAAATGTCATATCATTGTATGCCAAAGGTGTCAGGTGTCATTTTGTAAACAGATGTTATTCACGTTGACAGCTAAATTTATTGTTTCTTGTGAAAGGTTAGTACACCTTGACCTGTTGAAGAATTAGTGAAAATCAAAATAGGGTTAATATCTCCTTTTTCTTATAGGTGTGTTCATTTCTAATCTAAAAATGCCCTAAACTTAATTGACTTTTATGCTTAATCAGGGCACTGGAAAGAATAACCCAAATAAGTTTTTTTGAAAGGTTATGATAAGGTGTTCACATTAGAAACCAAAATTGGATTTCATTTGTTATATTTTTGATACCCTAGTTGTACTTGACTATTTAATTAAGTGTTTTGTATACAGTAATGAATTTCTTATTAATATCAACATTATATTTAGTGGCTAGAAGTGTTTGAGTAAATATCCCTGTATTTTTAGACATAGTAATTGACATCTACTGTCCTGGACATTTGAAAGTTTTAATAGATAAATAGTGCCTTTTGACAGGCAGCAGATTTGAACCATGTTGAAAGGCATTATTTCTCTATTAAAACTCTCAAATGACCATGCCGGTAGATACCAATTACACTGTTTAAAAAGACAGAGATGTCTACTTAAACGTGTATCCATTAAATATAGGTACCTCCACTAATTCAGTATACATAAGGTTTAAAATGAATTTTTAAAAATGAAAAAGCTTTCTTGAAGCTTTCATTTTAGCTTTATTGAAAGCTAAAGGATTTAAAATTTACTATTTCCAGTAAGTAAATTACAGAAATTATATTGATTGAAATCAATTCTCCCCACCCAGTAAAATTGATCAAAACAGTCATTTTTGATACATTTGTAAACAAAAGTTAATTACTGGTTTTAAAAATCTTGCAAAAATAAAATATATATTTCTGGAATGTTATCTGAGGAAAATTAGCAAATTTAAAATTAAATTGATCTCATTTGAGACAAATATTACTTACTTATAACATAAAATGTTGTATACAAACATTTCTTAACTATGGGGTCTTGTTTTTCTGATGTGCTAATCAATTTATTGACAGCTGAACATGTTCATAGTTAAGTATGGTGGAGCAGACGATAAACTTTATAAGGGGAGGACAACCCTTAAAACACATGATCTTTTAATGATAGATTTATCAGTTTGTACATCCATATTTCAGAAATTTTGCACATTATCATACATACAAAAACAAATCAATATTTTAAAAATATTTTGGGTCAATAGATTGTAATAAGTTTTACAATATATGATTAGTAAATATAATTTTACTTAATAACAATATTTTTTCGGGGTTATCTTATTGAAAATGAATTTTAAAAGATTTAAAAACTTTATAAATTATTCAATTTAAAATTGTAAAAAATGAAAACAAATTTTGTAAAAATTCATTTTGTTGTTGAAAAATTTTTTCTTTCTTCAAACAATATTATCTTTAATGTATATATTCTTCATAAAAGCAATTAAAAGTTTTTCTAATTAAATAATGTCCTAGTTTTATTGTGTTTTTTATTTTTTGATTCCAAACAGATTACAAAACAAATTTGGTGATTTAAATTCTACAAATTGTTTTAACTAATGTAGTCACTAAAAATTATCATGTTGAATTTCTCATGTTTTTATAAAATTAAGTAAAGGGCTGAAACGTGTTTTAAAAAAAAAAAAAAAAAAAAATTTACTAAGATTTTCTAATAAAAAAATTCCAAAAATAATTTCATTCATTTGTGAATAAATCCTGAAAATTTCATTAAAATCCAACAATTATTTGATTTTTGCAAGAATTTCCAATTTAATGTCTGTCACTGCAAAAAGAGGATAAATTTGTTATGTTAAAAGTTAGTACAACTGCTGACACATGAAAAACAAGTTTTTTAATCAAAATTTTGAATGTTCTAAAAAGGAGTAAAAACTTTGATTAAATAATCAAAAAATACTTTGATCCTTCCTCTTAATAATAATGTAATGATTTTGATGATAAAACTATGTTTTCATTATGTTTGCAACATGTTTTCATCACAGTATGCTGATCTTTTAGTGTTTTCATGGAGGTACCTAACTAAATATGTTTACAGTAATAAAAAATTATGTCAGATTTTAAGTAAAAGTGCATTAATTTCTTAAAAATTACAGTAGCATATGTAAATAAGCCTAAAACTCATTGAAGAAGAATTCATAGTAAGTTCATGAAAACAAAAATACAATTTAAATCGAAAGGAAATTCATGATCATCCTTAATATATCAGCTGTTCTCTCTCTCTCTCTCTCTCTCTCTCTCAGACTTTCTTGTTTCTATCATTTTGCTAGACTTGATTCTGCCAATGGGAGTAAAACATAGTTCCTGGTTGAAATTTTAAAGTCCAAAATGCTTTCATAAGGTTATTCACTCTTGACTGACTGAATTGTTCTTATCAGTTTATCAACCTTTTGCAGGTTATTTAAAGCTAGAAAATATTTTTAAATTGTAAGAATTAATTTGGTGATAATAATGATTTACTGATACAAGTTCTGCTAAATAACCCAGAGCTGAAGAGATGGATTAATAACTTTCCCAAAAGTATTTGTATGTAAGTGAATATAGTCACTCGGTCAGTTATGTGCCATGTGTGATACATACTTAGGTAATCATGTATCTTTTGGTACATGACTGACAAGGCAGATTTTTTTCCACAGTAGGTTGCCATTTCTTTCTGCCATCCAAGGCTATAGAACCCTGCTATTTACCCATAGCTGGAGGGGGAAGAGGATTCATACCTTTCACAAGGGTATTAGCACATAAGTGAATGTAATGGATTTGAATGGAGTTTGAACTTGGCTCTCCAATTCCTCAATTCGACTTGCTATCCATTACTTCACCGAATGAACCCAATTGGAATTTGGACTCCAGTTTCCAATTCTGAGCCATTATCCATTACACCACCTGCACATCAAAACTTACAGCACTTAGATGGGTAGCCACTTTGGTATACTAAGTTCTGATGTTACTTAAATTTAATGATCGTACAAGAACTGGTATTTCAATATGATATTTTCCTAGAGTTGAGAATGGCACTGCTATGCAATTGCCATTGTCCCAAGAAATGTCATGAAGCATCCAGCATGGTAACTTGATGATCTACAAGTTCATGGGATTAAAGAAAGAAAAAAAAAGGATCTAATATGATTAAATACATACTACTAAGCTTCACTCAATCCAGTCCAAAGAAGAGAATTACAGGATTAGATGATTGTGTTGCACCAAACTTGAAAATAGAGAAGAATTGTCTGCCTTGAAAATCAGCATTTGAAATCCTGATTTTAACTGGGATTTAAATGTAATTCATCATTTTATCCAATACAACATGTTCCTTGGAAAGGAGATGGACACTGCCATAAATGACTCTCATGTAGGGTACTATAAGATGAATCTCATGTTGGGTACTATAAGATGAATCTCATGTTGGGTACTAGAATTTAAGAATTTAAATCCTGGAATAATTTGATTTGAATTTGGTGTTCAAAGTCGTATCTTCTATCTGCTGTGTCCATTTAGGATGTAGGAGATCATGGCTTTCTACAATTTCCTGTCCTTTGCAGTTTTTAATAATAAATTTTGTCTTTTTGTTATCTCCTAAACCCTGTTCTACCATCCATAAAAAATAATATCTTCAATATGATTTCCATCATTTGTGATGCAAAAGTTGATGCAATAACTTCATGCTGCAGTCAATTTTAGCAAATTTACTCTTTATGCATTCACTGAAATGTGTTGCATCTGTGATTTTCGTTTAGTATACATACCTTCTCCTTTAGCATACCCCAGAAAAAGACAGATCTTTCTTCTTTTGACAAAACCATGTTTAATCTGTAGAAGTATAAAAAAAAAAAAAAAAAAATACAGTTAATGAGATTTCCTGTGTGTCCAGACTTTAAGGAAACCCTATATATATATATGATGTATCTAGGCAGCAAATGTTTACTGAAACAAGTTTTGTTGAACATAAGTTATGTCTACAGTATTTTTTAATCAATTTTTCTTGACATTAATTTCTGTATCTTGGTATTTTCTTGGTATATTGGAATTCTTAAATTATTTTGTTGATTGATTGTTCTTATTCGTGTTAAATTCGTTATCTTCTACACCTGTATTTCTATAAGAGTAAATCTACTTAACAAAGTGGATATCTGTCATAAATGATCCCATCACCCCCCCCCCCAAAAAAAAAATTAATCATAGCCACTGGCAGATTTGAAATAAAATAGTTACAGGAACATTTGTTTCTTTGGATTATTTTATTCTTTTTAAAAAAAAATCTATTTATGCTTATTGACAACTTTAAATGACAGGAAAAACTCTGAGTTGGCTAAATTGTCGCATCAAAACAATAGATATTTTATATGTATTTTATGGAATTATCCTAACTGTTTTATAGTTGTTGAAGTAGACTGATATTCCTGGAGAGAAATGAGGTATTGTGAAATTTGTTGCTCTTAAAGATTTATGCATACCAAACACTGAATTAACCACCCTTAAATTTTTGTAACTAGCCACATATTCTGAACCTCCTGTTGAATTTGAAACATCAGATTATTATTTATCCAGAAATTTCTTTTCCCCCAGCTTCTGGGAACTTATTAGCTGAAAATATCACCCACTTTGACATGGTGTAAAGTTTAACAAGTTTGTCTGCTAGATTAATTCCAACTGAATAGTGAGTTCAGTCCTTAGTGAGAGCTTCATAATTTCAGCCTTGTGCCACAATTAAACCACACTGAGTAAATCACCATACAAAGCCCTGTGAGTTAAATTATGTAGAAAAAACTGTTTCAAAGCTGTCATGGGTTGTACTAGTATCTTAATGGTGGAACTACTCAACAGTGGTTAGTCTCATGCCTTATGTTGTTGACTGTGTGCATGTCAAAGAATGTTGTTTATGAATATTGCAAGATGGCAAGTGATATTGCAGATAAATTTTTGAAGAATGTAAGTGGCAAGAAACTGGAAGAGAGTTCTACTGGTGAGAAAAGAAGCTATATTAGAATAAAACTTATGGTTACAATTTTAAGCTGATTCAACAGTAAAGTGATAAGACCTAGTTGTCTTCCTGAAACCGGTTCTATTATTGTCCTTTCTCCTCTATCTTCTCATTCTCTTTCACTCCCAGTAACCCCCTGTAAGTTAGTGACATTATCACCTTACTTGCAGTAAAATGATATATATATATATATATAAGTGCGTGTGATATGTATAAGCATATATATATATATATTTTTGTCCATATTAAAATTATCTAAAATCAGCCTGGATAATAAAAATAAAATAATGAACACTGCTTACTTAAAGTTAATGGTTGTAGAATGTAAAAACGACCTGAATGTTTCCATGAAAATCAACAAAAAATGGAAGAAAAACTAGTTTTAAAAAAAATGAAAAAGTAATGATGACTTCTAATTTAGAAATTAGTGAAATTGAATCAGTAATGAGGCATACAACTGGAATGTTGATATTGAATTTAGTAATTTGAATACAATTGTAAAAAAAAAAAATGAAATGATGAAATGTATTAGAGATTGATTAAGATGTAATGTCATGGGGAGGGTCCGAATTCTAGACAGCACAGCAGTAAAAAAAGAGAGGTTAAAAGCTTAAAGCACCTCACCGACTGAATACCTTGGCTTCAATTTTTTTAACAACGTATTTGAAATATTAGGTAGAGTTAGGTTTTTAAAACATTATTAAATGCTTTCCTTACTTATAAATCTTTTTTGTTAGATAAATAATAAATTTTACAGTATTTTACTTGTCTGACATTGAAGTTACAGAGTCTGTTAGTGTTACTGCTCCAATTTCGAATAAAGTTTTCTTTTTTCTAAGAATATTGCTACAACTACTACCAGTGAGGCTTTTAGTTCAACTGAACTTAAAAGTAAAAATAAAATGCTATCCTTCTCTACAAGAGTGCTTCTATATTTGTGTGCCTTTCAACAAAGAATTAAACATGAAATGAAAATAGTTGTTTAATAATCAAATTAATGATAATCATTCACTTGGAAAGGTAAATTTTCATTACAGCTGCCTTTGCAAGTGTGCGTCGTGTGTATATAACTGGTTGACACAGCAACTACGATTTTTTGTTGAGATTCTTTGTCGCTTCTTGCGTTTTTTGAAAACATACCAATTGAATGAAAAAGTTAACTTGTAGTTGTTAAAAATGTTATGATTAAAAAAAATCACTCCGACTTTGTTAATGAGTTTCATTAAGTAGACATTTGAAAAAAATGTATAGTTTTTTTTTCAGATTCGGTTTTTGTTGCAAATGACAAATCTTTTTACGATGTCAGTTTGAAATTACGATAAATTGCGATACCCAGTTGATATGAATTTAAAAAAAACAACTTCAAATAAATTAAATTGAAATGAATCAGGTTTATTACTATTGTTACAATACATGAAAAAATTGTCACTAAGGAAACACATTGAATTATTAATACTATTCCTTTGTATCCAATAATTTATGATTTATAAAACTTCTATGATGTGAAGACTTCCACAGTTTACTAGTCTTTCTTTGTAAATAAATTTAAAAAAAAAGGATTTTTTTTTGCGTTTCTGCACAGCTGTAATATTGCAGGATTTCAAATTGCGAGTAAGAAGAACCAGTGTAGTAAACACTTGTCAAGTTTTGATACCTGCTCATTTACTAGCACAGAAACACTGTTTTTTCGCCATAATACTCAGAGCCGCCCCTTTACTTTGGTATATGGGTGGGAGACCGTGGGTGCACGTCTCCCTCTTCCTTTTTATGCCAAATAGAAATTTAAAGTGTCCTTCCTTCATCAGTGAGGAGGAAGAGGAAGAAGAAAAAAAAATTATTTGAATTTTTCTTTTAAGTAAAACTAAAAGGTGTATTTTTCGGAATCAGGTACTGGAATAATTGGAATATTACTAAGAATCGATTTCTTAAAATTTTAATTTATTCTTATGACAATTATGACATTTCAAATATGGTATGTTTTTTTTTTTTTTTAAAAAAAAAGAGAGGGAAGTCCCCTGTGCCCGAACACACACGCAAAGTTTAATTCTGTCACATGGCCCACTTGACTGACTCAGTAAGGATATGAGATTTGTTGTTTTCATCGTGAAGAGTTGGCTATCGCTTTTTTTGCACTACCCGCTTTCTCTTACAGCTGTACAGGGGTCGGGGTGAAGCATCATTTCATATAATTTCCAGTAGAAAGAAAAGCTCTGTATGATACAAACAAAGAAAGATAACCTATATATTTTTTCAGTATCTCTCTTTAACTCTGACCTGTCCAAAATGGTGAAATGATATTATACAATATTACATCTTTCTCTTCTTTTTTTTTTTATTTAGAAATAATGTAGCTGCACTATTTAAATGTGAACGGTATTTTATAGTGGTTCCGGTTTAAGAATCATTTATTGCCTTGTTTTTTTTTTTTTTGTTTTTTAAGAAAAACTTTTTGACTATATAATCACTTTAAGTTTGAAAGAGTAGAAATTTAGAAAACAAAACACGATGCACTGTGGACTAATTTTTAAAACAAAAAACATTACAGGAGCAGCAACTGGGGGTGGTGAATATCGGGTGCCTTGCCATTTAAATTTTAATGTTACATAACTCACTAACTGTATTGAATTTAAATATGGTCCATTCAGAATGTATTTCCCGGGGATTTTTAAGACAAATATTTTCCGATTTTCGATGATGTTATTGTTGGGTATTTAAATTTTTTTTCTTTTATGTTTTTGAAAAAAAATTAAGATGTTTTTTTTTTTTTTTTCCGCTTACCTCCTAAAAAAGGGTAGAGAAACATGAATAAAAAAAAACAAAAAAAAAAAACATCTTATTAGTGTTTTAAACAATACTTTTTTCACCAAAGTTTTTTTTTATTACTCTCTACTACTCAAGTGACATGTACTCACTTCGGCAGTACACGGTGACATTCTATTGAATTATTATTATTGTCAAAATAAAAGTTATCGATAAAGAAAGTAACAACCGGTAAAAAAAAAGTTCGCCCGCTCTCTCTTGTTTCGTTATGCACTTATATTTATTTTTAAAAATTATTTGTGATTATGGATGGTGTCATTTAAGTTTGGTTTTTGAAGCTTATGACTCTGTAAAACGAGGAAGAAGCAGTTTTGGCTTTTAAATCCATTACTTTGTTATCTCTCTGCCTTCCTCTTTCACTGTCTGCTTGTGTGTACCATGGTAGTAGTAGTAGTAGTAGTTAATAAAAAGTGCTTTTCTCTACGAGACAAATCAATAGTCGTGGGTGCAGTAATAAGGGGGCAACGTTTACACAGCCAGAAGAGGAAGAAGAAAGCAATGTTTGTTGCGAAGATGGTGATATGATTAACTAAATAGTTGCAGGAAGTGGTGGAGGGGAAATCGGTTTCATCTTCACTTTTTTTCTTTTTAACTGACTCGCTTAGTATTGCGTGGCAGTTATGGTGTTTATTTTACAGTAGTAGTCTTTACAAAATTTCATTGTGTATATCGGTACTGTTTTTTATTTGGTAATATGGAATGATAATGAATGACTGATTGTAACTACAACAATTACAAGTGCTGCTGCTGATGGTTTAGGTGAAGCTTCTCTAGTCTAAACTCACTTTTTACTTTTAAAGGCCCTTAAACCTCAATCAGCCACCAAAGGCCTTATATTGCATTTACTTCCCCCCCCTTCCGTTGTGACGACAGACACCTGCTCTCCCCCGCAAAATGCGGGTGACTATGTTTTACAACTTTAATTATTGAAAGTGAGTAGTAAAACCAAAGTAATAAAGAAGAGAAAAAAAAAGGAGCCTTATTAATAATAAACATTTATTACGTTGTTCCCAGTCATTCTTTTCTTCTTTCTTGGATTATATAATAATCATCTTCAAAAATTAGCTAATTCAAATGGAGCTGCTATTCTAAAAACGAGGAAAAATGGAATTTTACCACTTTCACCACGCGGATTTATCAAGGATTTAAAATAAAAACTTCTCCATTTTTACGAAAAGATCCTTAGTCTTTTTATTCTATCTCACTTGGATTATTTTCTTCATTTTGCTCAATGTCTTCGTATTTAAAAGAAAAAGAAGCCCCCCCTTGAAGTCTTTCGTTGGAGCATGACAACAGTCGTCCTACACGTTACAAGGTATCTACTTCTTAACTACTTTTAAGTTAAAAAAAAGTAAAAACTTACACCTGGGTGTCCCTTACCCGATTATTGTTATTTTTTCAGCTGGTAGTTTTGGAGGTTTATTTTTGGAAGACAAGGTCAATCCTCTCAGAATTGTTTATACACGCACATACATTCTTAAAAAACCATTTTTTATTGTTGTTTACGAATAGACCGTTCGAAATGATTTACTACTTGACTGCGTGACGAAAAAACGAGAAATTGTTTCTGTTGTGTTAGTTTGGTGTACTAAGGGTGTCAATGTACTGAGTTTTTTTTACCAAGCCATAAACTAAAGGATGTTTTTATTGTTTATGATCGGAAAAAGTGTGTCGTCATTTATTGCTTTTGTTTTTTAAAAGCTTATTTTTCTGTATTGGTAATTGTGCTTCATTACAAAAATGATTGATTGACAATGAAACCCTTTTATTTTTATTTTTAAATGAAATGAAATCTAAATAAAATAAGCACTATTAAAATTTTGATTATCGTATTTTTAAGTTTTTCTCTAAAAACAAATATGCCACATATGAAATAAATAAAAAAAAAAAAAGTAGTATTTTCAAAAACCAAAAAAGAATTTTTTTTTTTTTTTTTTTAGTATATAGAGACTTTTAAAGTACGAATGAAGACCCAGTTCTTCCTCGTTATTAAATTTCATTTACTTTACACACTTTTTTACTGTAGTGACTACACTTACAGCAAAAAAAAAAGTCTTTACTTTTTTTTTTTTACTAGGCATTTGTTTGAAAGCTAATTTTGTTTTTTTTTTCTTTAAAGGTTGACACTGTTTTCTTTCTTTCTTTTCCAAAAACGCAATTTTTCAATCTTTTTTTTTTAAAGTGGTTTTGTTAGTGGAAAGAAAGGTAGTCATACTGATTGCTTATTTCCGATACAATTCACCTATTCTAATCCACAATAACACCCATGTACACCGTACACGACAAGCACTCTCATTTTAACAACGTCTCGTACGGTTTACGAAGTTAGTCACGTGGCCATTCCCTCTCCTTCAGATAAGTTTATATCAGATGTGACTGTAGTTAGGGAAAAATTCTCTCCAACTGTATAAATTCGTATTTACATTTTTATTAATCTAGAAAACTTATTCGCATTCTGAATGACGGTGAAAAAAAAATTGTATGAATATATAAATCACAATACTAACGTAAGAGACGTGATAGAAATGCAACTGACATCGTGTCTGTCTAGGTTTTTTAGAGTACAATAGCTATTTATTGTCAGTTACCTATGGACCATGCTTAGCACCGTTTCTTTGTGTCACCTGTTTTTGTGCTGGTGCAACTGCTACTACCTTGGCATTGAGTAGTAAGTTACGGGTTTGTGTAATTAATTAAAGGCGCTTTTTTTCTTCTTTCTCTCTGTACTTTTTCTCCTCTTCGTTAATAAGATTTCTAAGATATTGCAATTATTATTTCGCTTTTCTGGTTGAGGCAGAAAAGAATTTCACAAACAGCCGTGCATATTGAGGAAGCGTTGCATTGGAGGGGAACTGGAGCGTACTGAACCCAAAACCTCGCTCACTTAAATAATTTCGGGAGTAATAATAACGCTAAATTTAAGCCCAAGAATTATTTTTAGTTAGAGAATGCTGATTTTTTTTTTTTTTTTAACTACCACTGTTTTACTTATTTTTTTGTTGTTGATGTAAATGAGTTTTCTTTTCTTTTTTTGTTGAAAGTTTTAAAACTTTGCTTCTAGTTTCGTGATATAAAAAATTTCATACGGTCACTTATCGATTATATGACCTGACCATAACCCACTTGCTACTAAAATTGTTAAGTTGCTTTTAAGTTTTAAAAATTATGAAAAAAGTTACATGTCATTTTTGTCTTCATTATATTTTTTTATCTACTGGTCAAATATAAATAACTTTTTTTTTTCTGTCTTATTATGGAAATATTATATAAGAGAATTATTCATCATAGATTTCAGAACACTGAACACACCTTTTAAAGATATTTGACACCGCCACTGAGATTTTCATTACATTTTTTTTAGCGCAACCGGTATTTTTTTCTTTCAGTTTGTTTACTTTCGTGTGTGTGGTCAGTACTAATTTATTTAGATGAGTTTAAAATAAATTTTTTTTTTAAAAATGTGTTTTACACTGGAAATAACTGTAAAATTATGTAAATTAAAAATACGATTGAAATAAGTTTATTTTACGGTGTATTTACTTTAAAATTTCAATTTTGTTTTTACGTAAAGTTTAAAATACCTCTCTAGGCTATTTTTTAAAAATTTTTGTTCATGAAAATTTCTTCATTTAACTATTTATTTGTACACGGAAGTATTCTTAATAACTTTTTCATTCTTAATGGCGAAAAATGGTCTATATTTCTAATATTTTAAAAATGAAGATAATTTATATTTTTAACTTTCAAAGCTCGAAGATTTACTATGCAGGAGTCCCGAAAGGGAAAGATAAGAGAAAAAATCATGTCCATGTGCACGCGCGTGTTTTAAAAACTAACTTAATGAAATATTTTCTTTCTTTATTTACGAACCTCAATTATTCATTTAAAGTAGCATCTTTGAAAATTTTTACAAAGTGCAACAAGAGTTTTTACGTTTTATTCAATTATTCTTTCTTTACCAGTTAAAAAAACAAACGTAGTTTTTTCCCCCTCGTCGCTTTTCTAACAGTTTGCAATAAACTGTAAATAAACATATATTTTGGTATAATTATCTTTTTTTTTTTTTTTTACTATTAAAGCAATTCAGTAGTCATGGGACTTGTAGTTTTAGTAGAATGACTGCATCAACTGTAACACTTGTTGCTGTATCGTTTTGAGAAGAACTAGTTTTTACTTTTTAGTAACAGGTTCTTGGTTGGCTCAAAATGAAGAAGAGGCTTTGGTACAACCCACAATGAAATTAGATACCCAACAAATCTGTTGGAACTCAACTGAACTCTAGTGTCACTCTTTTTTAGCTGTTTTAATTTGCCCTCGGCTACTTTGCTTCCGTGAAGTCTGTAGAAAGATAAAAACAAGAAACCTCAGCCAAATTTCTTTCTTTAGTATCAGTTAGATAACGTATTATTTTATTTTGACTAATTTTAATTAGATTTTTTGGCAACACAGAACTTTGATAAAGCAATAAAAAAAGTAAAATAAAATTAGTTATGAACTGTTGTGAAAGCGTATTTAAATATTTTTGTTGTTACAAAAATTAAAAATATTTAACTTTTTGTATATCGTCATAGGTTTATTAATTTTCTCATTTTACTCGCATAATTAACGTGAAAACCCCCTAGTTTATGCCATGGAATTTAGATCTTTTAAAATTTTAACGTTTTTTTTTTTTGTTTGTTTGTTTATCTGCCAATTCACTTAATTTTTTCCCTCTAAGGCAGTAGTTGAGTAGTTCAATAAAAAAGCGAAAATGTAAATATATGCGTAAAAAAAATAGAATACGCACAGAAGATTTTGTGTATGTACTTGTTACTATCTAGAAAAAGAACAAGATTCTATTTAAAACAAAAAAACAGAATCTTGTTCTTTTAACTCTGATTTAAAAAAAACAAAAAAACTTTCAACTATTTTCGTAGTTACTTTCAAATTCTTTTTGGTAGTTATCACACTTTTCTTTTTTTTTCTTCAAATTATGTTGCGTTAGAAATAGTTTTAAAAATGTCAGGATATATAGTCGGTCACGGCTCTCCACAAATTTTCTTTTTTGTGAATTACCAGGTTTTCTTCGGAAAAATGGTTTTCCATTGCTTTATACACGGTTTTCAATTCAGAATTTTTGGGGGAGGGTCGGAGGTTACGGACTGCTACTCTAGGCAGGAGAGCACAATCTAACCTGCTATTTAACCCATAAGCAGGGAATGAAAGAGAAGGGTATTTGTGTCAAAGTGAATGTAACAGATCAGGCCGGGCTTTGAACTCGTCATTGGTTCCTTTTCCCACGGTGATAAGCATCATGCCATCTGCACATAAACTACCGCCATTATTACTCGTTTTTAAAATGCTTTTTTGTTTTTGTAAAATTGTAATTACATAGCATTTCTTTTGTTAGCTGTATCTTTAAAAGATAAACATATTGGTTGAATTTTTTTTTGAAGTGGTATATAGTTCTTGAAAATATTCATTCATACATTTTTTGTCATAGCCAAGTTGGGTGCCTCTGTTCTGGTGAAGAAGCTTGTCTAACAATTACACTCTGTAGTTGTCGTATTTGATCCTCTTTACATGACTCACATTTATGATTCTGTGTCAGATTAGGCTAAACATAATGGCTATATTGTATTTGAGTTCTTAGGAAGTTTCATTCAAATTTTTTCTCAGCTTTGCCAGAAAACTTGAAAGCACACTTCTTTTGATTGTACCCTGTTACTGACAAAGGAGCCACTTCCAACCCTTCCTTGTCTTAAAGAAGATCCTAAGGTCAGCTTAGGGGGTTTGGTGAACTCTCTATTTATTTTTTAAAACTGGATTGTTTTTAGATGGCACCCAATAATACCAACATAAGACATAGCTTTTGTGACTTAATCTTCCTGAGTGCTCCATAACATTGGCCTTGTACTGATCCAAACTGAATTACATAAATGTCTACTTCTCAAAATCTTCAAAATACTTATTTAAATTAAACATGTTCTTTGATTGTCTAATTAATCACAAAAAAATCAATATAGCATCTCAAAGTATTTTTAATGTACAAAGAGACAATTTTATTTAATTTTTAATTCGATTATGTACCAAATTATTTGAAAACCTTATTTAAATTTAAAGAAATTTCAGTAATATTTTCTTATGGAAAAGCTACACAAAGACTTTAGGAAAAAAAATCAAAGTAGGTTAGTTGTTTTCTATGAATGCTTTGAGAAAAGATATTCAATGATTCCTTTTCTTTCAAAATATATTTTTGCTCTTTTGAAAATGACAAAGAAATCAAAGTGATCTGTAACTATAATCATTGTCACACATTCAAACAACTTTCTTGAATACAAGTAAAACTGTATCTGTGTATATTTCTCAGATGAGGTATTATGTACGATATTTACATTATTCGGACTATTGTCCTCATCTTTGTCACCATATTTGTCACAACGTTTCCTCAAGGAGACATGGCACAGTGGATAAAGGCGTTGGTTAGATCCAGTGACATAACCCAAAGAGTGTGAGTTCAATACCCGGCTAAGGCAGTGGAGAACTTTCAGAGGGAAAATTTACAGGAGATAACTGACATCCATTAAACATGGCATGTGGTACTAGAACAGTCTACCCCAGTGAGCAAAATAAAGGGTTCTGTTCGACATTCCAACCACCTGAAGAAGGCCGAAACATTGTGATAAATATGGTGACAAAGATGAGGACAATAGTCCAAATAATGTACAAGCAAAACTGTGTTTGGATTATAAGTTTAAACAACAAGAAAAGTATTTATTTTGTTCAATAATACAAAAATAACCTTTGTATGATTGATGTGTCTATTTTTATTTGTTATGGAAGCCTTTAAGTAAACTATTTATTTTTGATGTGTATAGTTACTTCTTTCCAATATCCTTTTGTGAGAGAGGGAGTTTAATTCCAAATTTTTATAATCTGTAAGACTGGGTTCCATATCTATGTATGTAGTCAGTGTGATAATGACACTTTATTGCTGGGTGAGAGACTTCCTAGACTGGAGTCAATGGCCATGTCTCTTTCACTATTAAGTTGGAGGGCATTGGCTGTGGTTTGACATAGAGAAGGATGGGCTCTGTCAGGTCTTACTCAAGACCTGCTACACATGAATAACTACATCTGGTTTTTAACCCAGGTATTTGAATTTGGCTGCTCAGGAGAGCAGTGGCCCGACAACCACACCTGATGATCCTAACAATAATGGTGTTACAAAAATCTTCTATTTTATAGTTTTTCATGACCTGTTCAGTTGTGTACATTGAGTGTTTTTGCATCAATAAAAAATCACATGCTTATTTTTTTTTTTTATTTTTTTTTTTGTATAACTTTATAAAATGTAATGATTTCCAGAGAATATTACAAAGTCCTGTTTACATCAAGTGTTTTATTTTTTCGTTATCTTACATATTCTATTTTGTTTGGGGGTGGGGAAATAAACCAGAAATTAAAATAAAAGTGGCAACTTTATCTATATACTAGATTGTGGGGAAAATTTTAAATTCTATTCTCATCAGGGGGGAAAAAAAAAGCAAACTGGTTCAACCTAACTATTAGGTTGGTGCAAAAATAATGACGTAATAATGTTTTTTGACGTATTTTTAACGTCAAAAAACGACATTATTATGTCATTATTATGTCATTATTTTTGCACCAACCTAATAGTTATTTGCTTGACTGACACTGAAAATGTGCTCTGTCTGTCTTAGCTTGGGCAGCTAAACAATCCCTATTGCAGACACCTGCTCAGGCACATTTGTGTTCAACACCCACAGAGCCATCCTATATTTTATACTGCAACTATTCTGAGCAGACTGTAGTTACAGTTTCTGGGAGAGAGTGCATTATCTGAGTGGACAACAGTCTGAACAAGGCCAGTACGTTCCAACCCTTGGTCACAATGACTTGTGACTACATACCAGCTCAACCGTCAATGGCTCCTAGGTGTAGGTCCTTCTACCCAATTTCACTCACAAGACTTGGGTCAACCTGTGTTGTGGTTTTCAGACACTTTCTAAAGGTGCCGTACACTGTGATCACCTCTACATGCTGATAACATCAAGATGTCATCTTCCTGAGATTCAAACCTTGGTCTCATGTTCAGAAAGCGGAAATCTAATCACTCGCTCTCTGCCCCCTTATGTAAAAAGGAATGAATAGATGTTTATAAATCTATTTCATTTTAGATTTGTAAACATTTCCTATTTGTTCCTTACCCTATCATTCCAATATATGATTTGTGTGTGGATATGCAAGTGGTTAACTGCTTGGAATGAGGAATCCATGAGCTAAGTTCAAGTACCATTTAAGTTTGTTACATTTACTTATATGCAAATACCCTTGACTATATCTCTTCTGCCAGCCATAATAAAACAGACTTGAATCTCTGGCTTTAGTTAACAAGTCTAAGAGAAGGACAACCTGGAATTCAAAATCTGAGGAATGCTGTTTGGGCACATCATAGAACATGTGCACCAGTTCTCTGTATTTAATTTTTCTGTAAAGTATGAATGGTTCTGCATAAGCATTCACCATTAAAATCAAATCTGCAGATAGTCTAACTGTTCAGGTCTAAGGGTTAAATTATTGTAGCCTCATATGTTGACGATAACTGGAGAGCCCATCTCTTTCTCTCTCTCTCTCTCTCACATATTGACTCTCCTGTTGTTTTTTAATATATGAGGGTCAAGCAACTCCGTCCATAGGAACTAACAGCCAGACACCTGCACATATGATTTGAGTGGTGGAGGCTTTGTGCAGAACCAACCACGCTTTTTGGGAGAGCTGAATATCCATTATTCTACCATGCCTCCCCGCGCGCTCTCTCTCTCTCTATCTATATATATATATATATATATATATATATATATATATATATATATAAAAAATGTCACTGAATGGTTAGTGTTTGCATTCTGACCAAGAGTCTGGTTCACATCTCACTGTGGTTGGTTTGTCAGGGAGGTAACATCTTGATGTTATCAGTCTGAGTAGGTGGTCCTGGCATTTGGTACTGTTAGAAAGTGCTTGTAAACTAAAGTATGGGTTGACCCAAACCTTGTGAGGGAAATTGGTTAGATGTTCATAAGCCACCAGTGGTTGTGTTAACACAAAAATCACAAGTCACAGTGACTGAGTATTTACGCGTATTCGCCTTGTTCAAACTGTTATCCTAGACTATACACTCTCTCCCAGAAACTGTAACTAAGATATGATCAGAATAATTGCATTATAACCAATAGTTTGGCTCTCTGGGTGTTGAATAAATGCAAATGTGCCTGAACAAGCATCTACAACCATACTGTAGAAACAAAAACAAATGTGTGCCATTTATGGAGATGGTGCTATAGCTGAGAGTACAGTTCTTAAGTGGTTTACCAGATTCAAAAGTGGGAATTTTGATCTGGCAGACTTGCAATCATTGATGATAACCAAATCAAAATACTGATCACAAAATAATCCAGGTTACGCAACATCACAGAGATGCATGTATATATCTCGTGAGCATTGTATGGTATTTAAAAATACCGGGATATGCATGAACCAGTACAATGTTTGGCTGCCTCTTGATTTAATGAAGAAAAAAAATGTTATGTACTACATTTCCATACAGCAAAATATAATCCCCCTTTTCTTTTGTGTGTGTGTAAAGAATTCAGTCCAATGAAAAATGGATGGTTTACAAGAATGTGGAGGAAAAACATCTTGTGGAAAATTAAATGAGCCACTGTTTGTCATGCCAAATCCTTGTTTGCATCCAAAGGTGATGCTATGTATTTGGTGTTATTTGAGGGGCATTGTGTATTACAAGCTATTTTTGCAAAATTAGAATTCAGACAATTACCGTTCCCACTGGGACCAATTAATGGCAACAATCAATGAAAAGCATTTGGAATTAACCAATCAGAAGGGTGTTGTCTTTCATAAAGACAACACCAGACCTCATGTCTTTTTGCAAACTTGGCAGAAATTGTTAGAACTTGGCAGGGATGTCGTACTACACCTGCTGTACTCACCAGATTTCACACCGTCAGATTACTATATTTCAATCCCTATAAAATTTGCTTAATGAGAAAAAATTCAAATCTCTGGAAGTCTGTAAAAAAAAGCTTTTAGACCAGTTCATCACCGAAAAAGATGCCAAATTCTAGGATGATGAAGCTGTCTTAAAGATGGTGAAAGGTTAGTGGAACAAAATGGCACATATGTGGTTGGATAACTATGTACAACAGTTTAAATAGTGTCTTTAAAATTTCCTTAAAAATACTACAAACTTTTGTTTTGACTGAATATTTGTATTTAAAAAAGAAATTCTTAAATGTGTGCCTTGTATGTTGTCAAATATAGTTTATTTTAATACTTTTGCACCACTGTGACACAACTCCAATCTGTCTTTTCTATAAAGATTTTCATGGCAATTGTTATAATGAACTCTTTCTTCAACTGTATGAGTTTAAATGTACTACTAGATTGGTAACTAGGTCTCATCATTTTACTATAGAATTTAGTTATATTCTAATAGTTTTTTTTCTCACCTGTGGAACTCTCTTCTGCTTTCTTGTTTCCCTGCCAACTACAATCTTTAAAAAATTTAACTGCAACATCAACTGCCATCTTATGTCTTCCTTGAATCCTTCACTTTTATTGTCCTTTCTCCTCACTAAAGACTTCTCATCCTCTTTCACGTTCAGTAACTCCTGGTGTGTTCATGACATTATCACCTTACTTGAGATGAAACGATTGAAAAAAAAAAAAAAAAAAAAAATGTTTAATCATAATGAAAGTGCAAAAAATTAATTCATAGTACTTATCCCCAATTGAATAGAAAATCCAAGAAAATATTTTTATTTGTTAATTACTTAAATATAAGACAACGGGTGCTTGAATAACGTAAAAAATGTCTACCTTTTGAGAAAGTTGTGCAGCCACCACTTAAATTGAGTATAAAGAAAAAATTTTTTTTTTTTTTTTTTTTTTTTATTTTACAAGGAAGTCCTGTTTGTAATATAATACATGAATTGGGGAAAAGGACATCACCAGTGGTATACAATGATCAGTGACACAAGAAAAGTTTCAAGTTTGACATTTGTAAATAAAAACAAAGTATGACTAGATCTTTAAGAAGTTGGGTATCAATTTGATACTGTATTTATATTAACAGAACCCACCTTCTAAAATGGAAAAAAAAATTCAATATATTTTTATTCTAACAAATACTGTGGCTTGAAAAAAAAAATCTAATGAATGCTAATCTATAAGATTTTAAATTTGTGTTTTGTTTTTTTGTTTGTTTGTTTTTTTTTTATTGAGCAGACCAGTGAATTTAAGTAGAGCCTGCATAGCTTTTTCATGGGTAGGCAATTTTTTTTTCGTTTGTTAATAAACACCTGTATTTATTTTAGCAATCAAATCTTAGTGGAAAAGAAAAAAAAAGTTTTGATTATGCAATCTGTTTATAGTGTAATTTCAATTAGTGCTCAAGAAAATTGATATCATGCCAGGCATGTATTCAGAGTAAATCACTATCTTAGCTATCAACAAATCTTGGCTTGGCCCCATTTATGTAGTGGTTAACATGGCTATCATTTCTTTCAGTATCAATACTTTGTCATAATAATATTGGTGGTCCCCCTCACTCTTGCCAAAAACAAAAAAAAACAAAAAAAAAAAATGTATAACCTGATTTTACGAAAGTAAACAAATCATGAGAACAAAAATCGAGTCTAAATGAACCTAAATGACTTTAGCCAATCAAAACATTTCTAAAATGTCTAAGTAATCACTATTAAACTTCAAAGTTTGGCATTTATTTTCTTGTTAATGTTACTGCTCTCTGTGTCATGTTAACATTCTGATATTCACATATAGCCTTGAAAGAACAAGTGACCAAATTCTTTCAAAGGTTATATAGTATAAAAAAAAAGAATTATTCCAATTGCAGAAAACATTAAACACTAAATTCTATGAATGATCCCACTAATAAAAATACCCATCTTTCCACAAATAATCAATCTGTTGGGTCAGTTGTTTTTTTTGTTAAAGTACTGCTGCACTATTTATTGTAACTGAAGATAATTTTCCATCTTTTTAGGGCCACTATGTACAACTTCATTCACCATGTTGTTTGTAGACTCCTGTAGGTAATGTTTAAAACTTTTGGTTGCTGTTATGTCAACAAGTTTGTACATAGTTTAAGTCTGTGTAAATATAATTGTTAATTAATTTTTCTGTTGTGTAAAAAAAAAAAAAAAAAACAATGTATCTGCTTCTGTCTAGGATGTATTAAGGTATTTTCAATTTTGATAATGTATGTAAATCTGTCAGCAAAAAGACGTTTTTGAACCTGATCTTGAAATCATAAAAATAATTGCTATTCAATAATAATTTAATAAACTCTATTTGTTGGAACTGTATGGTTTAGATTTTGTTCACAAAGCTTTTACTATATAGCCACTACTAAAGAAACCCTGTTACTTAGAGAAAAAAAAAAAAACCCTCGAAAACAGGAAGTTGTGGAGGGCCATGATCACCAACATCCAGAAAGGAGATGGCATAAGAAAGAAACTCATCCAAGACTAAACGGAAGACTTGTCATTATGTAATATGAGGAAAAATTTATATAAATGTAAAGTAATTTATATTGAGATTTTTCAAGGTTTACTACAAAAGAAATTTAAATTGCTGAGTCTTTGTTTAGAATGAGTTGTTTGATATTGGTTAGCTTGAATATCAATGCCATCCTATAAATGGTGTGAAACTAGCAAATTTAGCATTGACTCTAAGTGAACTGAAGGTTTAATAAGTGTAGTTTAGTTTGAAATACGACAGCAATAATAATGAGCCCATTGACAATTTCACTAGC